>CM051010.1:15574624-15587124 GCA_027704905.1 Muraenolepis orangiensis | reverse complement strand
CCAAATTCAGTTTCCTCTTCATGTATAGCCTACTTGTAAGTAATACGTTTGTGATGTTCTGGTCAGTCAGACTGCATATTAATTATGTTCCAGGCCTTGTTTCACCACTCTGCATTTAGTCAATGTACAACAGAAAACACTGTTTTTATGTGGAATATTTCCACATAACCAGTCCAATCTTTAAAATGATATGTCCACATGTGCATACAGTATTTATGGGTCATCTTAACATCAACAGCTGACAATAGATGTACCGTGTGCATGTGTAACCAGTATGTGTTACCACTAAGGTAACACTAAGGAAGACTTTAGGAAGGGCGGGAGCCGAGAGGACAGGTAACCATAGTCAAATAGACATGACACTACTATAGATTTGACTGCATGTTTTAAACAGTAAACCAGGTAATAAGCAGATAGGACCCAAAGGACATTCAAGTTACTGTGTAGATATATCGACAGATTCAATTTGAAAATAATAAACCCATAGATATACCCATAAAAATAATTAAGTCTGTAAGAGTCACATTTTCTGTACCTTGTGGGCTGGGCTCGCCATCCAGTATTGGAACATCTTTTCTTTAGAATCTCTAATTATCTCTTGAGTCTCTGAAATCTCCCCTGAGGGCTTTGAGATCTCCTCTAAAGTCTCTGGCCATCTTAAGAGAACTCCAACTCAAAATACCTTACCTATGAGTAAGGTCAAGATTTAAAAAAAATTATGCTAATTCTATGATAATTTAAGTCGCTAACACTTTTAGCATAATCAAATGGGATTTGACACCAATAAGCATCACGGCTAGCGGACATTTACTCTAGTTAGCTACATATTGGATGCTCACCAGTGCAATGAATTGGCAAATGACGCCAGGCCGACTGTGATTTTATATTGTCAACATAAACTATGAATTAACACATGAAAACAGCATTTACTTCAAATGAGTTCCTCCATTGTTTAGCTAAGTTTCTTCATTCACTTCATTCAGGATTCAGCTAAGACTGGCCCTTTTCCTTTTACCTTCACTAGTGGACACTCGAGAGGCGGGCTGAAGTGTTTGATTGGCTAAAGTCAAAGTCAACTTGAATTTATTGACTATTTGCCAAGCTTATCAACAAAACTGTTTAAACGATCTCATATATACATGTTTAATATTTAATAAGAGGTTTTTTTTCAAGTGGAATTGTTAGATTTTCAGAATATTTAGAGACTTGTTTTTTTTATTACATATTAATCCTATACCCATACGTCAATGGAGCTATTTGAAAGTACAAATCGACCTGCTATGCTGGGAAGCAGGAGGCATAACACCACAAAAATAAAATATGTGGTAGTCGTTCTGTGCCTGTACGTGCCAGAATTATATATATATATATTTTTTTAAACGACCCATTGAATCATATACAATGACCTCCTACAGATTTGATGTAAGTTACGGCCTGTGCCCTTAGGGGGCGGCCTATGGCACTGAAACTTCTAACTACTACAACTATCTCTAGGTGGGAAGGAGTGGCCAAAGTTTTGTGAGTCTGACTCTTTGGCAGCCAATTCCCATGGCCAAAATGGCTTTGCCGCAATGCGTTTTAGGAGGGAGTTGTCAATTCTGGCCACAGGGGGCGCCACTCCGCGTCAATGCTGGGATATGTGCCTGGGCCGAGCCAAGTGTGAACATATTTAACCGTGGCTCACACGGTTGCCATTCAAAGCTATAACCCTAACCTTAATATGGTAGGCCCAAAAGCCTGATATGCATTTACATTTACATTTACATTTACATTTAGGACATTTGGCAGACGCTTTTATCCAAAGCGACTTACAAGGAGTACATTTGTTGAAGTAGACAATAGCATAACGCTGAGGTACGCAAACATAAAAATAGAGCAGTTCACAAGCATTCATATTAACAAGATGAATAACACAATTTGGTACTGCCAGGTCACCTGCTTAAGTAGCTGTGATAAGAGCGTGTTATCAACATTAAGGATATACACTTGCTAGAATATACAACATGCTAAGAGCTATTAAAGGACTTAAGCAAGTTAGGGGTTCACAAAGGAGAAGGAGGGTTCATGGAGAGTCCAGGTGGACTCTGAACAGGTGGGTCTTGAGTCTCTTGCGGAAGCTGGCGAGGGACTCTGCCGTCCTGACATGAGACGGGAGTTCATTCCACCACTGTGGAGCCAGAGCCGTGAAGAGCTGGGTCTTGGAAGAGCGATGCTTGGTGGTTTTCAGTGAAGGTCGAACAAGTCGCCTGGCAGAAGTTGAGCGGGGCGCTCTGGCTGGGATGTAGGGCTTGACCAACGTTTGGAGGTAGGTTGGGGCAGTTCCATTGACTGCCCTGAAGGTCAGTACCAGAGTCTTGGACTTGATGCGAGCATTTACCGGAAGCCAGTGGAGATCGCGGAAGAGAGGGGTCACGTGGGAGAATTTTGGTAGGTTGAATACCAGGCGTGCTGCTGCGTTCTGGATGTGTTGGAGGGGCTTGGTTACAGACGCGGGGAGTCCCGCCAGGAGAGAGTTGCAGTAGTCGAGGCGGGTGATGACGAGTGCTTGGACCAGGATCTGCGCCGCTTCACGTGTGAGGAAGGGCCGGATCCTGCGGATGTTGTAGAGGGCAATTCTGCAAGATCGGGCCACCGCGGTGACTTGTTGTGGTTGAGGGGGAGACTTGGGTGTTCTCGATGGTGACCAGTAGGTCCATCTGAGGTCTTTCCCCGGTATGAAGAGGAGCTCAGTCTTGTCAAGGTTGAGCTTCAGGTGGTTGGCAGCTGTCCATCTGCTGATGTCGGCCAGGTATTTAGAGATGCATGTTGCGATTTGGGTTTCTGAGGGGGGAAAGGAGAGAAACAGTTGAGGGTCATCTGCATTGCAGTGATAGGAGAAGCCATGAGATGTGATTACAGAGCCTAGAGATTTATTGTAAAGAGAAAACAGAAGGGGAGCAGTGCCGTCTCCGTGGAGTGTGCAGCCTTGAAGCCTGACTGGTGAGGGTCGAGTACGTTGTTCTGGGAGAGATAGGATGAAAGTTGTGAGGAGACAGCACGTTCAAGGGTTTTGGACAGGAATGATAGGAGAGATACCGGTCTGTAGTTTTGGACATCAGTGATATCCAGGGATGGTTTCTTGAGGAGCGGCTTGATTCTGGCAGTCTTGAAGGCCGCCGGAAACAGGCCTGCATCAAGGGAGGTGTTAATTAGGGAGGTAAGGAAGGGAAGGATATCGCCCGAGATGTCCTGGAGAAGAGAGGAAGAGATTGGGTCAGGGTTAGGGTGGTTAGATGTCACGAGTTTGTTAACTTCATCAGGGGAGAGGGGGTTGAAAGAGGTAATGTTAGCGGGGGTGGGAAAAGAGGGAGGGAGGAAAGCGGTGGGGGTGAAGGAGGAGGTAATATCAAGGTCAAGGTCAGATTTATTTATATAGCACATTTTAAAATCAACCGAAGTTGCACCAAAGTGCTTTACAGTATACAGAAACAGACAAAATACAAAATACCATATAAAATGCACAAGTCAATGCAATACAATAAAATAAATAATAAAAATACTATATAATAGTATAATATATCGTTCACCTTCTTCGTAAAGAAGGTGACAAAGTCATCAGCTGAGTGGGTGGAGGGAGGGGAGGGGAGGGGGGGTTGAGGAGGGAAGAGAACATGGAGAAAAGTTTCCTGGGGTTAGAGGCAGAGGAGTTTATTTTTGTATGGTAGAAGGTAGATTTAGCAGCTGATACCATGGCGGTGAAGCCAGAGAGGAGACGGAGGTAGTGAGCGAGATCATAAGAAGAGTCAGATTTCCTCCATTTTCTCTCAGCTACCCGCAGCTCTGCTCTACGAGCCCGCAGAGGTTCGGACAGCCAAGGAGGTGGAGGAGAGGCTCGTGGTCTGGAGGTGAGAGGACAGAGAGAGTCGAAGGAGGAGGAGAGAGAAGAAGTCAGAGTGGAGGAGGCTTCCTCTACCGACAAGAGAGAGAATTGTTGGGGGGATGGTAGTGAGGAGAGAACAGATGCGGAGAGAGAAGAGTGAGAGAGAGTTTTCAGGTTACTACGGAAGGTGACAATGTGGGGAGTAGTGGGTAGGGAGGTGGGAGATTTGAGAGGGAGCGAGAAAGCAACAAAATGGTGATCAGAGACAGGGAGGGGTGTGACAGAGATCGCCGAGGTGGTACAGGACCTTGTGAAGACAAGATCCAGTTGGTTCCCAGCTCTGTGGGTAGGGGGAGAAGGAGTGAGTGTTAGACCGAATGTGGCAAAAAAGTTAATGAATTCAGGAGATTGTAAGTTAACCGACTGGATGTTGAAGTCACCCAGAACCACGAGTGGGGTGCCGTCCTCAGGAAAGCAGCTGAGGAGGGCGTCCATCTCGTCAAAGAAGTCACCAAGAGATATGTAGTAGATCATGGCAATGTTGAGCCTAGTTGGGATGATAACAGAAACAGCATGAAGTTCGAGTGCCGATCTGGTCAGGTGACCCAGAGGGAGTACCTGATACGTTCCTCCACCACGGCTCTCTGTGAGAGCCAGGAAGTGGAGAGACTGGAGTGCGGCGTAGGCCAGAATGGTTTCCTATTTTATATATTTATTCTGAACCACCTCTTTGCTCAGCACAGCCATTCCGAGGCATAGAAAAATGCAGATTTTCGCCCAGGTCATTATTATGGGGTTTAGGTTGGATACTCTGTTGCGTTTTGTCAGCTACATGTGAGTGCACACTTTCACCCCCATAGGTTAACATGGCAAATGGCAAAATGGATCAAACTGAAGTTTGGTGTGTGTTAGCTTTCATTTTTCAGGGGTGCAAGGCCATGTACTGTTTTGATAACGGGCCTTCCACGGGCTTCCCTTCAGAGAGCACAACATGAAACTAGTCTTTGCCTGCACAATAATTCAAATTTACATCCATATTACTTTGCTATTCAGCTGACTTTATATTAGCTTACAAACTAGTAGCTCGGTGAGCTCATGTTTGTATGTTAGACATACAAACTATATTTTGGGTCAAATTAAGCTGTTTATTCATCCTTATGTATGTAAAGCATCAGAGTTGGTCATCCAGTTTCACTAACCTTTAATTATTATTCTTGCTATTATCATGTTTTAGGCTGTAGTACTGAACTGTGTTATGGTCTTATGTTTGGCCCCTGTGTGTTATATACATCAATGATGAGTTACTAACTTACAATAACTGAGTACATTCAATCATGTATACTAAATTACAATTTTGAGGTACTTGTATTTGTATTTGTAATTCTCATTCTATGTGACCAATAAAGAGGATTCAATCCTCACGATTTGTTTGTTGAAAGATAGTCCATTGCGTCAGACTATACAGGAGCCAGCTCGCAGTAGGCGAGTAGCCTATAGCCGGGGGAAAGAGAAAGAAATACAACAAGAGCAAGATATTCAAGAGAGGAAAGCTTTGAAAAAAAAATGACTTAAAGAGATGAAGAAAGATAGGAACAAACTAAAGAAGTGTTGGCAACGAGAGAAAGCAAAAATAAATACAAAATCACACAACAACAAATCATGAGGATTGAATCCTCTTTATTGGTCACATACATGAAGACATACAGTGAAATGTGTTCTCTGCATTTAACCCATCCTAGTATTAGGAGCAGTGGGCAGCTATTCATACAGCGCCCGGGGAGCAGTTAGGGTTAGGGTCTTCCTCAAGGACACCTCGACAGTTTTTGCTAGGAGGAGCCGGGGATCGAACCAGCAACCTTCCGGTTGTGAGGCGACCGCTCTACCTCCTGAGCTAGACTGCCACCCAAGAATCACCAAGAATCACCAAGAATCACCAAGAATCACCAAGAAAACAAACAGAGAGGATGCTACAGGGGCTACTCAAGAACACCCTGCTCTTCCCCAATGCTCTCATTCAAGAGTTGAATCTAAACAACAATTGTTTACAGTCTCCTCACAAGTCTGCTCAACAATTAAAGAACTTGACTCTGTCAGGCAAGGTTCTAAAGAAATGCCGCCTAACACACCAGACAAAGCAGTTTGGGCTGACATACAACACACTGCGAAAAAGAAGGGCTACTGACAAAAAAACAACACTTACATTCCAAAACTATCCCATATGGTTCAGGATTTCTACCACAATGCTGCACGAATGACGACTGACAAACAGGACACGATAACAAAGAAGAAAAGGAAACATCAGAGAATGATTCTGACTGACACAATACTCAATCTCCACCAGGAGTTCACCATAAAGGAAACAACTGTAAAAATAAGTTATTCATCCTTCTGTGCTTTACGTCCATTTTACGGCACAGCACCAAAACCGTCACATTGAAAGACATGCCAATGCCAATACCATGAAAATGCAAAGATGATGTTTGAGGTCCTAAGAGCATTTGGTATTGTCAACTCTAGCAAATTGGAGCTAGAAATTGGGTTTTGAACTTGTGTGTTGTTGTCAGACAAGCAAAGCATTCTTCTGCTCTCCTGCACCCGGTGTCTCCACAAGCACACACTTCCCACCCCACAGCAAGAGTTGACCCATGTTGAGTGGCTGCAATGGGAACGAGTTCAGGACCAAACAGCATATGGAATTCACTACAATACCGGACGTCCGGGAGAGGATGCTGGCGCTGTTCGCCGCTTCTCCTTCAAGCTCTAGTTAAGTTTTTTGTTTTTTTCTTTTCGTTGTTGTTGCAAGATGTTACATTCAACAACTAACATATATTTTGCTGACTGTATCTAAAATACAAACTGTGTTTTGGATAACCGCCCCTACCTGTTGCTCACCTTCCGCTGCTATCAGCGGCTCCCGGACGGCAAACGCTAGCTGGTTAACTAGCGGTCTATTCGGCCTCGAACGAGCAGCTCCCTGCTGTGAGCTCCCGGTTACTACTCCTGGTTAGCCCTTGTCGGCTAAGACAGCTGCCTCCACAGCTAGCCGTCGAACAGCCTGCCAGCTAACCTGCTGCTTTGACACAGACCGTTTCACCCAGCTTCTTCTCCTCCTGCCATGCTATGGATCACCATCTCATATTGGCTAACAGTTTTCTGTCTATGGCTAACGGCTAGCTCCAGACAATAACCTGGGGCCACCGGCATGATGTCAAACTATTCAATCCCGCAACTGCTGAGTCTCAACAACCACACAACCCCAACGTGCATCTCAGCCATCAAACACCTTGGACTACTACGCCGACCTCGTTACATCCACAGAGGCTCTCGTAGAATATTAGTTTACGACCAACCCTGCCCGCCTGTATCATCCATTCCTTCCATCTGGACCACTGTCGCACGTCTGCCACGTCATCAGAGTGCTGACGCTCTCGGTGTAAACAATACGGGAAACACCGCAAGACTGCTACACACTGAGCTGTGCAAAAAACTTCAAGTTTACTCCGGACCCTACAGGACCCTACAGAAATCCACCATTTCATCCACAGTCAAAATATAACTGTTTAATGCACAATCCCTTACAAACAAATCATCATTCATCATCACATCATGGACAAGGGAATAGACTTTATGTGCCTCACGGAAACGTGGCAACAGCCTGAGGTTTACTCTGCCCTAAATGAAGTCTGTCCCCCTGGCTACAGCTACCTGGAAAAAGCTTGCAGCACTGGTCGTGGTGGTGGCTTAGCAATAATACATAGAAATGCACTGGAACTGTCCCCCCTGCCTCTGCCTGTGCTATCCTCATTTGAATGCCTTGGATTTAAATGTAAACCCCCCGTCCCACTGACGGGGGGTTTACATTTAAATGGGGGGTTTACATTTACGGGGGGTTTACATTTAAAATACTGAATACTTCTCATCTACCTGCCACCCAAACCCAACTCAGCTTTCATCCCAGAGATGCACGACCTTCTCACTATACTGCCAACATTATAATACTAGGAGACATAAATATTCACGTTGACACCCCCTCCTGTCATTATGCAGCCGAGCCTATGCAAAGTCCCTCAGAGACACACGGTCAAAATTCTACTCCACTATCATCAACAATAGCCCTGGCAACTCCAAGCTACTTTTTTCCACCATAAATCATCTCCTCAAACCTCAGACTCCCTTACACAAAGACACCACAGAGGAGCAGTGTGACAATTTCATCACATTTTTTAGGAAAAAAGTAGAGACCATCCGCTCTCTCCTCTCAAACTCCACTGTTCTGCCAGTCCTGACCGTCAACCCCCAGCCCGGACCTACCCAGCTGACCTATCTTTGCTGCTTCACTGACATCTCGCAGCATGAAGTTGAGGCCATCATCAAAAAGATGAAACCCTCCACCTGTGCCCTGGACCCCTTTCCCACAGCCCTGGTCAAATCTAACATTGGTGCCATAAGTCCCCTGATCACTTCAGTGATAAACCACTCCATCCAGTCTGGTCATGTTCCATCCCCATTAAAAGCTGCTGTCAAACCACTCCTCAAAAAACTCACCTTAGACCCTGAAGTCCTTTCTAATTGCAGACCCATCTCCAACCTGCCATTTCTATCAAAGGTGGTGGAGAAAGTAATTGCCATTCAGATTCACGAACATCTCAAACACAATAACCTCTTTGAAAGATTCCAGTCCGGTTTCTGCCAGGGCCACAGTACAGAAACTGCCTTAGTCAGGGTGACCAATGACCTGCTGATGACAGCTGACACCGGATCTCCATCCCTCCTCATCCTCCTGGATCTAACTGCAGCATTTGACACCGTCGACCATGACATTCTACTACGTCTTTGCTCGACAATTGGACTCTCTGAGTCTGCCCTAAACTGGTTCACCTCATATCTCACCGGGAGGACTGAGCACGTCACCTTGGGAGCAGCAAAATCACAAACACACTCTGTGAACTGTGGTGTCCCTCAAGGATCAGTCCTCAGCCCCACCCTTTTCACCATATATGTCCCCCCTTGGTTGTGTCATCAGCCGTCATGGAATATCGTTCCATTCCTATGCTGATGACACACAGCTCTACATCAGAACAAACCCAACCCCCTCCGCACCTCTGCCATCATCCAACATAACCACATGAGTGGAGGAGATGAAGGTGTGGATGAAGCACAACTTCCTTCAATTAAACAGCTCCAAGACTGAAGACATTCTAGTTGGCACTCCACATCAGGTCCTTTCATCCTCCATCACCAGCATCACCTTCTCCGGTCAAAACATTTCACTCTCATCAACTGTTACCAATCTGGGTGTTAAAATGGATCCTCACCTGACCTTTGGGGCCCACATCAAACAAACATGCAAGACCTCCTTCTACCACCTCAGAAATATTGCTAAACTCCGCCCCACACTCAGTCTGTCAGATGCTGAAAAGCTTGTCCACGCCTTTGTCTCCAGGCTAGAGGCTACTGTAATGCACTTCTCATTGGGATTCCTAGCAAGAACATCCATAAGCTTCAATACATCCAGAATAGTGCTGCTAGGATCCTGATGAGAGTGCGGAAGTATAAACACATCACACCCGTACTCAAATCATTGCACTGGCTCCCGGTCTCACTCAGGATTGACTATAAAATCACCCTCTTCACCTATCAGTGCATTCATGGAAATGCTCCCTCATACATCAAAGAACTGCTCACCTCACAAACCTCCACGAGGAGCCTACTCTCTGAAAAGGCAAACCTCCTCCTTCCCCCCAGGACCAAACTGAAAACCATGGGAGACCGAGCCTTCTGCTCCGCTGCTCCGAGACTGTGGATGCTTTTAAAAAAGGCCTAAAAACGCATCTTTTTAGAATAGCCTTTCACTAGATTTTTAACCCCCACTGGTTGCCATGCCGGCATAAACGTCGCAGCTTTTATTTTGTTGTTTTATTTAAACCATATTTTACTCAGTAGCACTTTGAGTTTTGTCTATGCAAATTAAAAGTGTGCTTATAAATATAATTTATTATTATTATTATTATTATTATTATTATTATTATTATACCAGACTTGTGAAGCACAATGGAACACAATGGCAGAGCTCATCGAACTGTATGAAGACAAACTAACTATGTGTGCTTGGTTCAGAACTAGTCCAGGGAATACAGGAGCATGATACAGAACTGCAATAGAAGCGGTGTAATTGTGCCTGTAGACTTTTCTGAGGCATTGGAGTGCAAATATAGTTCTGAGGTACAGGCATGCCGTTTTGGTCAGAACACAGCTCAATCTGCACATGTACTGGCATGTACTTCACAAAAGAAGAGAAAGCCAGATTGAGTACAATATCAGAATCCAAGCGACAGGATGCTTCTGCCATTTGGACTCACTTGTTCTCTCATGGAACCAGTCCTCAGAGATATTTGTGTACAATTTCCAAAAGTGAATACAATTCACTTTTGGTCAGATGGCTCCTCTGCAATGTGCCTCCAGCACTAGGCTTCCAGAGCACAACCTGGTACTTCTTTGCCAAACCATAATTGTGGAGATTGGCTTTCAGTCATTTATGACTAGATTTATGACCAAAATTGGTGGTTAGCAAAGTTGGTCACTGAATCTTTTGACCCTCACCGGCCCATCAAGCACTTCCATCCAAAACCAGGTGAAAAGGATATGTGCTCTGTCCCATTTGAAGATATTCTGGTCAAACTGATGGAGTAGTAGTAGTAGAAGTATTCTTCTTGTCTTTGAGCCTCAAACTGCAACTATTTTCAAAGACTTTTAAACTGATATTATTCAATTAATTGTATGTGCTAAAACTAAATGGTAGCAAAGAATAACTGCAAGCAAATGAAAGAAGGTTATTAAATAGTCTAGCCAGAAAATGTACTCGTTAGCGACCCCCTTGAAAAGTCCTCACTTTGATGGTAAAATATTAGTTCTTATCCTTTGTGGGTTTTTGTAAATCATAGGGGGAAAATGGAATCAGGGAGTCATCTTGTGTTTAAATTGAGCATTTAGTCTGTAAATGGAGCAGAAAGGGTGGTCCTCACTCCGCTGGTTAATCTACCCGGACCTCACTTTGATGCCCATACAGGAATGTGTGTGTGTGTGTGTGTGTGTGTGTGTGTGTGTGTGTGTGTGTGTGTGTGTGTGTGTGTGTGTGTGTGTGTGTGTGTGTGTGTGTGTGTGTGTGTGTGTGTGTGTGTGCGCGTACGTGCGTGCATACATGTGTGTGTGTGTGTGTGTGTGTGTGTGTATGTGTGTGTGTGTGTGTGTGTGTGTGTGTGTGTGTGTGTGTGTGTGTGCGCGTGCGTGCATACATGTGTGTGTGTGTGTGTGTGTGTGTGTGTGTGTGTGTGTGTGTGTGTGAGTGTGAGGCAACACAAACTCAGGTTAAAGACATTAGGCTGAGGCCACCGAAAGGCACCTCCCTGAAAAAATAAAAAATAAATGAACCAGAGGGTGTTTTTGATTGGTCGAACCAACTGCAGTATGAGTCAGGCAGGTGGTGGTGGGCTCTGCTGGGATCCCCCCCCCCCCCTAGGGAGGAGCGACCAGGAGACTAACTTTCTCTGTCAAAAACAAGGAGAAATGCTTTTTTCAATCCAAAAACTAAATGGAGAGAGCGAGAGAGAGAGAGAGAGAGAGAGAGAGAGGGAAAAAGAGCAAATAGACCGATAGAGGAGACGGACTAATGACCGTACAAACATTGTCTGAACGTTCACTTCAGAGTAACCTGCATTATCCCTGGTTGTTTAGCAACTACGCCACAGAGGAAATGTCAATGAAGTGCCATTTGTGTCAGTGAATCAGAGCTGTCTATGAAGACAGCCTTGGACATATTGTGAGCAGGACAATGATATGAGGAGTGATTACAGCCAGCAGCTGCTACCCGCTCTCTCAGAATCTAATGTGACACACAGAGACACTGGCTCCAAGTGGCTTTTTGAGCACTCTGATCACTGTTGAGTCCCCATGATTGTGTGTCTCTCCGTGAAATGATGAGGTGTGTGATAGAAAAGCACTCGTCTCCTAACAACCATATCCCTCAATCAGAACAAGAGCTTAACATGTTTTACTTCTACCCTTTCTTCTTCTTCACGGCGCTGAACTCTGCATTCTAGAACCCTGAACTTTAACCCTTAACTCTGCGCTCTGAGTTCCAGAACTCTAGGAATTCTAGAATGCTTAAACACTGAATTCTAGCGATCTACAGCTCCTTCTTGTACATCTCTCGGCGTGTCGGAGCTGCGGCAGGGGGAGGCCAGCCAGGACTCATTGAACACCTTAGGAAGCACGACCCCATGCTCTTCATGTCTCCCGAGTCCCAAGCGCCACTCACAGCCGCAAAGGACAAAGTAAAGAGCACGGCACACTGTGTGGCTGTGTGTGTTTGTGTGTGTGTGTGTGTGTGAGTGGCTGTGTGTGTGGCTGTGGCTGTGGCTGTGTGTGTGTGGCTGTGGCGGTATGTGTGTGTGTGTGATAGAGAGAGAGCATGCTTTGATTGCTTTTATTGATGTAGAAATGGGAAAAATTACAAATTAATTTCACTGGTAATCACTGATACCATGTGAAAAGTGCCTTTTACAACACAATATTTCAACATAATTATTTATGATTAGAAACCTGTTTTACAGATATAAATTCCACTTCAGCCACCAACCCCCCT
>CM051010.1:15559624-15564624 GCA_027704905.1 Muraenolepis orangiensis | reverse complement strand
AGCTCTCCTGGTGTGACGTCATCTGCAAATATCCTATCAGGGCATCTCTTCCCTGATTGCTTCTGGGAATCCATCTTGACTGATCACTGGTGTGTGAAATGCGCCACTTCTTAATGGAAGAAAGAAGTAGAAACGTAAGAGAGGGAGGAAAGTGAATATGAGGTCTCCTTCTACCACCTCACAAATATCGCTGAACTCCGCCCCACACTCAGTCTGTCAGATGCTGAAAAGCTTGTCCACGCCTTTGTCTCCTCCAGGCAAGAATATTGTAACGCACTTCTCATTGGCATTCCTAGCAAGAACATCCAGAAGCTGCAATACATCCAGAACAGCGCTGCTACGATCCTGATGAGAGTGTGGAAATATGAGCACCCATACTCAAATCACTGCACTGGCCGGTCTCCCGGTCTCACTCAGGATTGACTACAAAATCACCCTCTTCACCTATCAGTGCATTCATGTAAATGCTCCCTCATACATCAAATAACTGCTCACCTCACAAACCTCCAGGAGGAGCCTACGCTCTGAAAAGGCAAACCTCCTCCTTCCCCCCAGGACCAAACTGAAAACCATGGGAGACCGAGCCTTCTGCTCCACTGCTCCGAGACTGTGGAATGCCCTCCCAAACCAGCTGAGGACACCACAGACTGTTGAACGCCCTCCCAAACCAGCTGAGGACACCACAGACTGTGGAACGCCCTCCCAAACCAGCTGAGGACACCACAGACTGTGGAACGCCCTCCCAAACCAGCTGAGGACACCACAGACTGTGGAACGCCCTCCCAAACCAGCTGAGGACACCACAGACTGTGGAACGCCCTCCCAAACCAGCTGAGGACACCACAGACTGTGGATGTTTTTAAAAAAGCCCTAAAAACACATCTTTTTAGAATAGCCTTTCACCTAGAATTTTAAAACACCGGCGTAAATGTCGCTGCTTTTATTCTGTTGTTTTATTTAAACCCTTTTTACTCTGTAGCACTTTGAGTTTTGTCTACGCAAATTAAAATTGCGCTTATAAATACAATTTATTATTATTATTATTATTATTATTATTAATAATATTTTTTCGGGTTGTTTGGTTTAAAAAAAATAATCTTGCTCCATCCTGTTCTGTTCTGTTCTGTTCCTCTCTCTCTCTCTCTCTCTCTCTCTCTCTCTCTCTCTCTCTCTCTCTCTCTCTCTCTCTCTCGCTCCACCTCTTAAATGCTTAAATGCTACCTACAGCAGTGTTAAGGAAATTGAGTGGATTATGTCAGAATTTACTCCCTAACCCTTACTTGTTACTGTGTAGTAGTAGTCTTTTTAGTCTTTTTAGTATTTAGTCAACAGTTCAACGGGGGTGGATCATGTCTTTTTTCCCTTTTGAGGTCACGTCCGATAGAATCACTGAAATCAGATTTGCAGTCATTTGCTCAACCTTCTACAGGCTAAATGAGGGGCCAACATAATCTAGCTGAAAACAAAAACACACACAGGTGGAAGACATTTTAGCCTAGCCAATAAATCCACTAAATACAGCACACCCTGTTTGGTAACACAAACGAGTACATCTCCTGAAGCACCTGGACACCTGCATCTTCAGAACTCACAATTATCACAAACAAAATGGTAGTGCCAACCAGGAGGGAGGGAGGGGGGGGGGGGGGACTCAGTGTTTTTCCTTCTGTCTCTCTGTGTTTTTCTTTGAACAGTGAGTGAATTGTGACGCTAGGCTGCCCAGAACGTGGCTGACGGCTAAAGCTGCTAACAGGTGTTCTGGGCCTGCTTGTTAGTCAGTTTGATTGCCATTTCTGTGTTCCGCACGGGTTGCATAGCGAGCCACTATCTATCTCACAACAACACACCTACACACATACACACACACACACACGCGCACACACACACACACACCACACACACACACACACACACACACACACACACACACACACACACACACACACACACACACACACACACACACACATATATGCAGTGCAGAACATTGGCTTCTATTTATAAACTTGCCAGTTGTTCACTGTAATCAAAGGACTATGTTGTCACCCAAACAAAAAGCTGTGGGACAACAAACAGCGTTCCGAAGTCCATCATCTGCAGTAATGATACTCATTCATTCCCGGGGTGGTGCCATACCTCCGAAAGAGAAAGCCCCTCTAGTAAACATTGACCCTATGTGGTATCGTGGCCGTCACTCATGTGGTGGTCCTCAGACCGGCTGTAAGTGTGTGGCCCCCCGCTGTGTATCTGGTGGTTCATTAGCCAGAGCACACCGTAATGCACATTCCACGCTTTAAGCCAGGTATGTGGGAACCGGGGGACACTGGGCAAACAGGCGGGAGGGCACCCATCAGGAGAGTTAATGGTTAATCATTTCAATCCACATCCATCCCTGTGTGCCCTGCTGCCGCTCCACCACAGAGAATTCAAGCGTACGCGACGAGTGACCGTTCTGTGTACTGTGCTCGAAGATCGGAGACGTCGAATCGCATCACAATATCAACATACACGCTGAGGGAGGGAGTCAACTCACTAAGTAAGTAAAGTGGCGCCGTCTGATCGTACCCATAAGCAAGGGCCGGCAGTAGCTCAGGAGGTACAGCGGTCGTCTTGACAATCGGAAGGTTGCCGGTTAGATTCCCCAGCTCATCCTAGCCAAGTTGTCGAGGTGTCCCTGAGAAAGACACCCTGACCCTCTCACTGCTTCTGATGTGTTGGCTGTCTCCTTGCATGGCTGACTCCGCCGTCGGTGTATGAATGGGTGAGTGCTTTGAATGGCTGCACTGGTTAGAAAAACGCTATCTACTGTATATATGCAGTACATTTTCCATTAACCATACACAAAGATCTAATGTTGCTTGGCAAAAATTAATGAAAGCCATTCATGCATCGATGGGTTGGATTGAGATCCCGCCACACGTTGATGGATTGAAGTCCTTCCATTTTTCCCTTGCTGTTTCTCTCTCTCTCTCCCTTCCTCTCTCCACCTGCCACTTCAGATCTACACATAACTGGCTGGTGGATAACTGAAATCAAGCTCGATCTTTCATTGTATTCTTGGGCTGCTTCCGTAATCCTGCGATTAAACAAGATACAAGATCTTTATTTTTATTTTTAAGTATATAGGAATGCTTACTCCCCCCATTCCCTACCGCAGTATAAATCTCAAAAACAACACCATACAAATAAAAATAATATATACAATAAAATCAACAAAAAAGAGCAGCAAAAATCTTTCAAACCAGACTCGTCCTCCATGCTTCCATTCTTCTACTTATTCCATTTAACCACACTCTTCCTCTGCTGCCACCAATCATCTCTCTCTCCATCTCAGTGCAGAGTCTGCTGTCATTGCATCATCGTCATCATCATTTAATTAGGTCATACGTTTTATCCTTCAATCATTTGGTGGTTTGCTTTGAACTCAATTGAAAAAAAAATGTTATATAGCTTGAGAATTATCCTGAACTTATATTGATGATATTCATTTCATACATTCTAATCATTATAGACGTGGTTCTGAGAACCACTTGCTTCCAACCAGCTTCACTTATTACCATTCGAGTGGCACTCCTTGCAGTCACCGGTCTCATTGACATCCAGAGACAAATTGGGAGAGAGAGAGACAGAGAGAGAGAGAGACAAAGAGAGAGAGGCCTGTAGGCTGTTGGCCATTCCCTAGCAGTTGTGTTTTGCCAGGACGGCACAGAGAAAGGTCTGTGTGTGAGATTATGTCCAGGCATTAGCAAACAAGACCAGCCTTCATTGATCGTTTTGTAAAGTGGCTGTCGCCAAGGTTAACATTCCCCCCCCCCCTCCCACACACACACACACACACACACACACACACACACACACACACACACACACACACACACACACACACACACACACACACACACACACACACACACACACACACACACACACACACACACACACACACACACACACACTGCATCCATTCACAAGGAAATGTGAGTGGCTGGCTGCTAGCTGGCCACTCTGTGAGACCGATGGGGTCTCACAGAGTGGCCAGCTAGCAGCCAGCCACTCACATTTCCTTTTTGTTTGTAGCACTTCCTGTGGTTAAGGTCAGTTGGTAGCGCTTCCTGTGGTTAAGGTCTGTTGGTAGCGCATCCTGTGGTTAAGGTCTGTTGGTAGCACTTCCTGTGGTTAAGGTCTGTTGGTAGCGCTTCCTGTGGTTAAGGTCTGTTGGTAGCACTTCCTGTGGTTAAGGTCTGTTGGTAGCACTTCCTGTGGTTAAGGTCTGTTGGTAGCACTTCCTGTGGTTAAGGTCTGTTGGTAGCACTTCCTGTGGTTAAGGTCTGTTTGTAGCTCTTCTACCGTTTTCACACTGCATACGGTATCCACTCCTGTATTAGTTAATACAGGTATCGATACCGTATTAGTTAGTGCGCATCGAATACACTTTATGTTCACACTCAATACCAGGTTTTCTGTTCACACACACACAGGAAGCAAAACCCGTAGTAGTTGTATTGCTTTGCACCCAAACTAGTTACTTCTGGATCGAAACCACCTACCCAAGGTGGATTAGTTAATGCTCACTAGTTGGGTAGCGAATGCGCATTACTTGCCAGTGTGAAAGCAAAAGCGAAGCGAAACTAGTTTTGCAGCGCTGCGAATACCGTAATAAAGCCCAGTGTGAAAACGGTATTCCTGTGGTTAAGATCTGTTGGTAGCACTTCCTGTGGTTAAGTCTGTGATATGGTGTCTTACTGTGCATATACCAACATTTGAGCATTGATAAATGTTCGTCAATATTAGTGATCAGGACTGTGTGGGAGTGTCCGTGGGCACGCTTACTATTGACAACTTCCTTAGCCATGCCACCGTGAACACACACCGTCAGCGTATATACAAATGTATGTATTTGCATTGCGATCATAACCAAGAGTCAAGGAATTGAAAAAAAAAACGGCAAGCAATGAATGAATCAGTACACTTTTTTATTTTCCGTATAACCGCATCTTAAG
>CM051010.1:15539624-15554624 GCA_027704905.1 Muraenolepis orangiensis | reverse complement strand
AATATATCCGAAACTTGAAATTAGATGTATTTGGGCCAGCCCTATCGCTGACCTCCTCATGATAAACATGACGGCTACATCTCTCGCCTAGGGTCATCCTCTGCCATGCCAGGAAAAGCAATCGTTAATGAGGGAACAGCGGGAATAACAGCCATGACTTAATTACACTCTATAATTGACTTAACTGATTACATTTAATCTAAACTCCCTCCTCTTGTCTGCTTCTTTCTGTTTCTCCACTGGGTTGAGTGTACGATAGAAGAGGACAAGGTATTTTACGAGATTAACCAGATACCTGTCAGCAACTGTTAGTGGTAATATCTGAGGGTCTGTTTTCCCCCCATTACTGCAGGATCAAATGCTACATGGATTTCTATGCTTCACCCAATGACTATGACAACTTGTATTATGGGAAATGTATGACTTTAACCACCGCATGCATGGGAAATATTTACCATAGTAATACATGCATTCTGCCTGGGAAGTCGGGAAATTTCCCACTGGGGTACCGTGACTGTAATCCGGGGCTCCACGCGTACCATTGTCTCTGTACTGCCCATGTCTTTACACATTTAGGCTGACTGACTTGGATCAAGTAAGCGAAGGAGCCACACATTGGACACACATGTTTTTCTTTTGTAAAAATTCTGCATCACCTCCTGGACTATTTTGGATTATAGCAAGCAACACAACACAATAATATCTAAATCTAAATCAGGAGAGGATTTGGAATCCTCTTTATTGGTCACATACATGTACACACACAGTGACATTTATTTGAACCCATCCTAGGATTAGAAGCAGGTAGAGGCAGGTATTTTGTTTATATAGCGCCAGGGGAGCAGTGTAGGGGTCTGGGGGTGCCTTGCTCAACGGCACCTCGGAATTGAACTGGCACCATTTTCCAAAGAACCAGTTCTTACTCCTTACGTACTCCCTATGATCATATTGGGAAAATGCAAACATTAAGGGCTAATACTGCAGTAGGCCTAGTCATAATGATGTGACCTCTGTACAGTTTGATGTCTCCCTGTATGTGTAATGAGGACGTTACACTCCGTCTTGACCGCTGCTTGTGCCCATTTTGGACATCTAAATAACTAACTTTAGACTAACTTAATTTGGGGGTTTCCTGCACCTTTTATGACCTGTCTCTGTACTGTCTAACCTCTACCTGCTCTTTAATGACCTATCTCTGCACTGTCTAAGCCCGACCTGCTCCTTAATTATCTGTCTCTGTACTGTCTAACCCCGACCTGCTCCTTTATTATCTGTCTCTGTACTGCCTAACCCAGGCACGGGCACACATAGACATCAAAGTGGGCTTGAGCCCCTGCCCTTTTTTTTCCTCCAGAGAAAGTGCCCTTTTTATGGGATGCTTTTTTATTTATATTTTTTAATTATTTTTTTAATATAAATTAATATATATATACTCCTGTTTGCGCACAAAAATATCAGGTCGGGAGATTAGACTGTCAAGTTCCGATGCTCTCTCTACCCTCCCTCCCTCCCTCCCTCCCTCCCTCCCTCCCTCCCTCCCTCCCTCCCCGTCTGCTGCACAGCGGTGCGGACAGTCCTCGGCAGTCCCTTCAGACAGGTAGCAGCACCTCCCCACCTTACAGTCCCTTCAGACAGGTAGCAGCAACTCCCACCTTACAGTCCCTTCAGACAGGTAGCAGCACCTCCCACCTTACAGTCCCTTCAGACAGGTAGCAGCACCTCCCACCTTACAGTCCCTTCAGACAGGTAGCAGCACCTCCCACCTTACAGTCCCTTCAGACAGGTAGCAGCACCTCCCACCTTACAGTCCCTTCAGACAGGTAGCAGCACCTCCCACCTTACAGTCCCTTCAGACAGGTAGCAGCACCTCCCACCTTACAGTCCCTTCAGACAGGTAGCAGCACCTTCCACCTTACAGTCCCTTCAGACAGGTAGCAGCACCTCCCACCTGACAGTCCCTTCAGACAGGTAGCAGCACCTCCCACCTTACAGTCCCTTCAGACAGGTAGCAGCACCTCCCACCTTACAGTCCCTTCAGACAGGTAGCAGCACCTCCCACCTGACAGTCCCTTCAGACAGGTAGCAGCACCTCCCACCTTACAGTCCCTTCAGACAGGAAGCAGCACCTCCCACCTGACAGTCCCTTCAGACAGGAAGCAGCACCTCCCACCTGACAGTCCCTTCAGACAGGTAGCAGCACCTCCCACCTTACAGTCCCTTCAGACAGGTAGCAGCACCTCCCACCTTACAGTCCCTTCAGACAGGTAGCAGCACCTCCCACCTGACAGTCCCTTCAGACAGGAAGCAGCACCTCCCACCTTACAGTCCCTTCAGACAGGTAGCAGCACCTCCCACCTTACAGTCCCTTCAGACAGGTAGCAGCACCTCCCACCTTACAGTCCCTTCAGACAGGTAGCAGCACCTCCCACCTTACAGTCCCTTCAGACAGGTAGCAGCACCTCCCACCTTACAGTCCCTTCAGACAGGTAGCAGCACCTCCACCTTACAGTCCCTTCAGACAGGTAGCAGCACCTCCACCTTACAGTCCCTTCAGACAGGTAGCAGCACCTCCCACCTTACAGTCCCTTCAGACAGGTAGCAGCACCTCCCACCTGACAGTCCCTTCAGACAGGAAGCAGCACCTCCCACCTTACAGTCCCTTCAGACAGGTAGCAGCACCTCCCACCTTACAGTCCCTTCAGACAGGTAGCAGCACCTCCCACCTTACAGTCCCTTCAGACAGGTAGCAGCACCTCCCACCTTACAGTCCCATGTGCTTTTCTTGGCTTGTTTGAAGATGAGTGGTGATGAACAAATGACTAAGCTGCCAGTGCCTTGAGTTTACAGCTAATTAGCCAAAAGACAAAAACAAATATAGTTAACTAAGGTACTAGCTAATGGATAAGTTAGCTCAAAGTTTAGCTAAGGCAATTTATCATGGGCATACAGGCTAATGTACTGTACTTAAGGGGAGACACAACAGGTGAATACAGTCAAATGTGTATCTAATAACGTCATCACAATCGCCACATTGATATGCAAATTAGGCGTTAACTAGGCCTCATTAAAATGCGCTAATTTGCATGCATTTACCAAGGCATTGTAGGTGAAAAGACAAAACATATCACCTCACAACTTCCCCAGATAGTTACCTACGTCAAGTCAGTATTTTCCCCTGAAATGTTATGTTTAAAAATGCAGATTAGCTTTAAATCTATAGATGAATTCAGACAGGGTAGTAAAACGAACAGTTGATTTCTTTCCATTAGAGTTGGAAGCAAAATAGACCAAAATAACCAAAGTACATGAAAAAACTATATTTTTGCCTGTAATGTCCTGCCTTAAACAGTAACTTCATAATTTTGATTGTTGGCTTCTCATTTAATAACTATTCATTTTTCTAGTTTGTTGTATGCTGATAGATCTTAATCATTACATGATACAGCGACCCACCCTCATATGTGAAAGGAGGGAATTGTAGTTACACTGAAACTAAGTCCTTGTCAACAGCAGTTATTTTATGTTATGTGTGCGGTAAGTGTAATAATAATAATAATAATAATGTTTTGGATCATTAATGTATTCAGGCAATTCAGTATTCTATTGCTTGGCTTAGATTTTTTTTTATAAATTATTATGGGAAGTGCCCTTTTTCTCACTTGAGCTCCTGGCCCCGAAAATGTCTGTGCACGTCCCTGGTCTAATCCCTACCTGCTCCTTAATGACCCCCCTCTCTTAGCAGGAAGAAGCATTGTTTAGATGAAAAATAGCTATTTAGTGATTACTCCATTAATGATGGAAATCTGAGAAATCTGAATATAAGGCTAGTTCTACCAAACAAACAGAATTAAAAATTAGCAACATTTGAGGGATAAGCGTTATTTGTGTAAAGTATATTTACCTAATTAAATTTAAATAAGACATACTATCGTATAGTCAAACCAGTTAAAGTAAATTACGTAAATTGTGATCCAATCACAATTTACCGTGAGCCAAATCGTGAGCCAAAGAAACACCACCTTCTATTTACGTTTGGCGTTGAGTTACGACTTTTTGTAACTCAAAAGTTTCAATCCAAAATATAGAAAATATAGTTGTCTGGAACGCGTAATTAATGAATGAACGCTGCCCCTGGAGCTCTGCTGATTGGTTCACAGAGCCTCTGGTTAGACCCGCCCTCAGGGAGGATGGTCCTCCCTTACTGCCGTACACACTCATGTTAAACCAGGACTCACCGGCCGCTCGGGTCCGGCAGTTTTATAATGGACTTCAATGGGGAGCTTGGGGAGGACCGTCCTCCGTACAGTCATTTTCAATTGCGGTCGGGGGTGTTGTTGGTATTTTGACACGGGACATGATTTGTGTGCCTTCAAAGTGTTAAAATAGTTATATTATCAGTATTTTCACAGAAGAATCAGTTACATTTATGTGTATTTATTTTTCTCTTGCAAGTTTATTTTTCTCTGACATTTTTCTCTGACATTTTTCTCAGAGGATGGTCCTCACTTTCCTCAATGGCAGGCCTCCACTGGTATATACATACATATCTAACATATCACAATATATTCATTTATAGTAAAGCCACTCTAAAGCTCAGTGGAGCGCGCAGAATGAGGTGCAATACACAAACGCCGCCAGGCTTTCCTTGGCTGCCACGAGTTTGACACGTTCCTTCCTTTCTTTTCCATTTTGTGTTATTTTTAAACAGTTAGGCTCACGGCTTGGGGAAGAAACTGGGAGTCAGGGCGATGTAAGTCTTCCATAAGGCGTATAACCGACAACACTTTTTATTTGAGGGAGGTAATGACTAGGAGGGGGAATAGGAGGGTACCAGGTTCCAGTTGTAATGATGTATAATGTAATGTAGGTATCTGGGTCTAGGGATGGGTGTGAATAGTCCTTTAGTAGGTAGTCGGAACCTGAAATACCTGAAGTCGTCGGTTTAAATTATTTTTTTCCTTCTCTCTCTGAGAAAAGTGGTTTTGCCGAAATGTACGCTGAGTCACAGAAGCACGCCATGCACTATTGATAGATATGCATAAACGAATTAGACCATGCTTTTAATAGGCCTAATCATCATACCATCATTCATTTAATAATTGAATATCAACTGGTTCCCAATTCTCAACAGCGCTCTTCACCGCAGTCAGTAACTGCGGTCATTTCAGGTGCACTGCTGCCGCTTTGCTATCAGTGGGTCTTTGAATAGGGCTTCCTCACGGCTGCCTGTTTTAACTAGATATAGAATAATAACCATGGATCTATGAACAGGGTTCAAGGACCAGGCTTTACCCACAGCCAGTGTGCCTACTGAACTGCTAGGAGTGCTGCCACTATCATAACATTGTCATTAACATTACACTGTCATACTTTGCTGGACCTTCTGGACTCATATTCATATTAATTACTCATCAACAGTTACTGCACTGTTCTGCACTGCACTGTACTGCACTGTATTCATAATGCTGCTGCACTACTTGCACTTTAAAAATGCTTTAAATGCTTTTTGCACAATATAACACATGTACATATCACACATCAATCACTTTATTGTTCTTTGTATGATCATTATATTTGTATAGTATGGTTCTAGTATGTCATACTGCGGGAGGGAATGGGCAGTAAGCGTTCCATTGTTCCATTGTTGCAAATGGCAAATACAATTCTTGAATCTTAAATCTTGAAGCTTGTGCTCTGCTGAAGGGTTGACGACCATTAGGCAGCACTCAGCTGTTCTAGTCACTCCGGAGGGCCCATGGTTGGAATGTCAATCAATTCAGATTGTTTTAAAGAAGCCAGATAGGATTTATATACTGTATGTCCGAACTTTCTTTAGGACTAAAGGGATTATTTGGATTTAAACTTTTAAAGCTAGACAACTCCTTACAGTTCTACCCTCCTACCTAAGACTTGAACTGGTGCAATAGGGTAACACATTCACTCCATTACAGCCTCATTAAAAACAATTAAAAAAGTTATAAAAACAAAATTAAGTTACAATACACAGATCGTTTTTCTTCCCAACCGGGTTTGGCCTCTTTGATTGTAATGTGCACAATTGACAGATTTCTCAGTATTTTCTTTTGTTTTAGACTTGTCAATTAGCCCGTTCACAAAACCTCCGGTTAAGGAAATGAGTTGCCAGGAACATCCCTATCCTGGTCACACACACGGGTCATATTGGTTTTGTCATACTGTTTTCATTCCCTCACCTCAATGTATTACCATCATGTTACTTACATAACCAAGAACCCAAGGTGTGTGTGTGTGTGTGTGTGTGTGTGTGTGTGTGTGTGTGTGTGTGTGTGTGTGTGTGTGTGTGTGTGTGTGTGTGTGTGTGTGTGTGTGTCTGTGTGTGTGTGTGTGTGTGTGTGTGTGTGTGTGTGTGTGTTTCCACCGTACATGTGTTTATCAATCAGCCTGCTGGTTCAGTTTCAGCTAATAGCCCGCTTCCCCATTGCTAACCTTTTCATCCTTCCAAAACCCTTTAGCATGGTTAGCTCATTATGACCATACTGACCAAGGTCCACCAATTACCCCCAAGGGCTATCCTAGCTCAACCTTCCTTTCACTTAAATGTATCTTCCCGCTCATCTCAAGGCCCAATTATTCTCCATCCCTTCAGACGCTCAGTCTCCGCTAGCCAGAACTACTGCTCCACACAAGCCATTAAAGGCTGTGTTGCCATAACAACCGTGCCGACTCGGACAAAATGATGATGCAACGGAAAGTAGACTACGTGGTGTGTTTGTGTGTGTGTGTGTGTGTGTGTGTGTGTGTGTGTGTGTGTGTGTGTGTGTGTGTGCGTAAGGTTTAAGTAAAAAAAGAAACTAGGACATGATTTGTTTTTCTGTTGGGGCTGGGTGGGAGATATGATTGTTGCTGGTTAATAATAATGTTATCGCTTTTTACAAGATTGTACAAGTCGACAAAATGTACACAACGGAATGTAATACAGTGTGGTGACGCCTGGGACAAATAATGGAGTGGAACAAATGGGAAAGATTGAAGTAATAGTGCATTCAAATCTCACTCCTGCGAACGTTATGCTGTAAAACTAAAAAGTTGTTCTCAGTGTCTGTGTGATCAGGGGTCACACAGATCAGGGTTGACCGTACCGGCGGTGTCGGCAGTTCCACTGTATGATTTACCATGTCTGGTGCTGTGGTGTGATTTGTCTGTTGTGTTTCCGAGTAAGAGCCTCGTCAAATAGAAACCATTGTGACTGTTCAAAACTAAGAGGTCTTATAATAACGAGGCATACACCGTCGGAAGCCACGTCCAGGGGTGTATCACCGAACGGGCCCGATCCTCCATAACACCCATTGTATTCAGATTCAAAGACCTAACACATGTATAGCCCTCGGTCAGACCTTTCATTTCAGCTTAACTTGAGGTCAATCGGACAGTCGGTTCAAGAAATACAGCGTGTGAAATGCATAAATGCAAAAAAAGGGATGTTCTTTTAAACGCCCCTAGTGGCACATGTTAGAATTTAAAAAATACGAATATCCCCGAAACACCTTTTGGGGATATATTGTTACGCATGTTAATCTCAATAGATATATGTAGGTGTTCTTTTTTTAAAAATAACGTAACACGTATAATGACGAAAAGCATGAAGATAAGCATATCTTCAATGTTGTTTAATTGAGGCCCTACTTAAAAGGAAGCTCAATACCCTGTTCAATACCCAACCTCACCCTCACTTACTAACAAAAAAATCAATCAAAACCTAAATCAAATGTGGAACAATATGATTGAGGCTATTTTCTGTATTGTTTGATCTTATGATATCCAGGTCCACAGAAGAGAGTATAACTGCTTAGCACACTGGCGTTCTCTTTTCAGATGATGTACGTATGTATTATAGACAAATCCGATTTTCATATTCAAGGCGTTTTAGTAAACCTGTCACGTCAAAATGAGTTCTGCTACGCAGTGTGTCCACAATGCAAAAGAAAATGCAAAATTTAGATTATTTGATTATTTATCTTCACTGCAGTGTGAAATGGGCGGCCTAGTTTGTATATTATTGCTACGCATCTCAGTTGTATGTTTCATCACGTATTGCTTTGCGAAAATATGTATAATAGAAATGTCTCGTTGAATCGTGATGAATCAACGAGACATTTCTATTATGTCCATATTGTATGTAGTATGTGTACTACACGTCGTGTGCATGTCTTTATATATTTCTGGATACTCAACAGCTGCTCTGAGCTCTGTTGCACACATTCTGTGTGCCTCATTAGACTGCCCTTGAAGCCGTGCAAAACATTTGATCTGGCAAACATCTGGTCCAGGGGTGGTGTAGACACGGCCCGGGGGCCGTCGGCCTCGGAGAGCCGGGCGGGGCGCAAGCTGTCTCGGTGACGGGGACATGCACACTATTGGCGGTATATTAGCCGTGTTTCTTCCTGCTAATGGGCAGCCATTTGCTCAGGAGGAGATTGAGCCGGTCGTCGTCGTCTTCTGGCAAATGGGTCGCTTGTCCGATTCCTTTACCGCTTCCCTGAGTGAGCGAGCGAGCAAACGAGCGACACAAAAACCCACTCATCAACGGCATACCCTGTTGGTTCCGGTCAGCTGCTTGTTGCTGTGTGCTAATGATTATTTTCACTGTGGTTAATTGTTGTAAGTGGATGTGAGGCAGAGCCGCAACCGTTGTCTTGCCGATGTGTTTGGAGAATATTTTGAAAAATTGCATTTTTTGTGCCATTTAACTGCTGTACTGCACTTTCACACATGCAAAGTACACTCATATGTTTTATCCTCTCTCTCTCTCTCTCTCTCTCTCCAAGCATTTACTTTCTTATAGAAAAACGCCCATACAGGGCAACGTATACAAACTAATTCAACACACAGTGATTCCTATAGCCCCAGCAGCAGAGCTATGAGGCCATTAGTGGCTTAAGAGAAATGAATACAGCTCCACCCCTAAAGAGGTTATCGATTAGCTATATATATATATGTGTGTGTGTGTGTGTGTGTGTGTGTGTCTGTGTGTGTGTGTGTGTGTGTGTGTGTGTGTGTGTGTGTGTGTGTGTGTGTGTGTGTGTGTGTGTGTGTGTGTGTGTGTGTGTGTGTGTGTGTGAGGAGCTGTGAATGAGAGGCATAACGTATCCAACACTGCGTTGTGCTTTAGTAATTATATGTTATGCCATGCTGTGTGTCATTTTTACCGAAATGGCAAATGAAAAGACCAGCTTTTAAAGTTAAAGGAAAGTTAACGTATTATATTAAATAAACGATGGAATCAAATCAAAAACAATGTAGTTAAATGTAAAATGTTCCATTCAAGCCTGTCCTTAGTGCTCGCAAATCCCTGATTTTGTTTGTATCATGAATACATTTTGAGACAGATTAAGTTTACCTCAATTCATTTTTGGCGTGTGGTATGATGTGGCAAACTTTGGAAACTACAGAAGATAATTTGCGTTGTTGTGCAAAAACATGAAAAAACGTATGATGACCTTCATGGCCCATTCGATCAAACAGAAGCTGCCATAATGCTGCTTTTCCATACAGCCCATGTCTGCTGGCTTCATACAAAGCATGTGGGGTCGATGCCAGTGCAGTGGAGGTATTCGGAAGTCCTCACCCGAGCTGTGGTGATAGAGCTGTAGCCAACTGGCTGAAACTGGCTCAAACGTAGCGTAAAGCCAGGTTTTTTTACCGCACTGCCTGACATAATGGAAATGCTAATTTGGGGGCAGCGCTTAGGTTTCTAGCTGCACCTGCGCTAATGGAACAGCGGCATTAGAGACTTAGAGAAAGAAAACACGCAACCATTAGGTGAAGACCCCTCGCCGTGAAGAAGCGAGCTTATAGCGGTCACCACCCCCATTCTCACACTTTGGGGAATGTAGCTTGATATACCTGAGCATGAGACAAGGTGAGCCCGGTCAACAGAGGCCCTGGCGGTGATGATGCTGGTGCTGAAACCAGGGCCCTCTTTCAAGGAACTGGATTTACAGTTTCACCGGACATGTTAAGATATGTGAGAATTCAGGGAAAGCCAAGAGATTTTTGGTTTCAGATACCAAGATTACTGACGACTTCTCAGTAGTTCCGTTACCATGTGAGCCTAACTTCAAGCAAACCCGGTACATAGCATCTATGATAATTGGGATTAGGTGCTGTTAATAGGAAAAAAGGGGTGTCGTTCACTGCAAAGTGCGCCCCTGCTGGCGGGTAGTGCGCCAGCAGGGGCAGCCGTAACATAATAACAGTCGCAGCCGTAACATAATGGCAACAACTTTATATGGTTATATAATGGTTACAGGCATTCCACCGGTAAATACATGTTGTCCCTATGAGTTATGGTAATGGATAAGTTTGTCTAATGATTGATTGACCAAAGCCCCATATAAACAGAGAACAAAGCTCTAGCTTTTGCGTCGCCGATCATCATTTTACGTTCCCACAATACCCATCAGCCTCTTCACCCACTCATCCCGTCTCCTCTTCATCAAATAAGAAGCCCCCTCTTAACGCTTTCATTAGCTTTCTATTCATCACAATAACCAACCGATCCACCACACTGGCAAAATGCGTCGTAGCGCAGGGAATCCTCTGCATCGCAGGAGCTATCTTCACCGGTTACGATCGCTGGTTACGATTGCTGGTACATGAGCATTTAGCAAGACTGCTCTCGATGCATCTTCAGACACAGGAAGAGAGCTGTTTTATTGGAGAAAAACCTTTCATCTTTATGAACTGGTCCCCTCGAGGATTGTCGTTCAGCTACATGGGCCTGAAAGAAAGAGGAGGTGCACTCGCTGTCCTTGACCACAACCAAAGCATTGTGTAGAGGAAGCCACAACCAGTACAGGTACTATATTTGTATAAGACATAACGGACATTATATGAACTATTTTATGGTGACATTAGGCTAAATAAACTTCCCTCTGAATGCTGTTTATGACAAGTTATACCAAACAGTTATTCCCCCATTGTCGGTCAACTGATGCATGAGCTGGGATTCTGCATGCAATCTATAAAACAAGGGCGGTCAAGAAGATTTATGTGCTTCACACATTTTTCTTGCGGGAAAGACCCAAAGACTGGATCCGTGGGTACCATATAAATGATCCACCTCATCGCTTCAGCTTCCGAAAACCTCCGCTGCCGGCAAAGATTGCTACTGCCGCCACTACAAGCGGCACTAGCCAAATACCAGACCCGCTTCTAAGGAGGCAAGAACAATACACTATCAGACTGTTTACATCCCACACAAAGCTGCACTGTGTATACACAGTATACTGTTGAAATTCACTTTGAAGTGCAATCTTTTGATATAATCTTATTTTAATGATTATTATTATAATTAAGGCCTTCTGCTGTACAACTGCTTGCGACATGTACTGTATGTGGGTCATATAAAAGTCACAAATGATGCCAACCTCGTGCTTTAGATGAGAATCTGTAGTCTGGTCTATAGAGACACATGTTGATACATGTTTCTTCATGGTTAATGCACACATGATTGAGCATCAAACTCGTCATTTTATAACACGAGTTAGACTTGTGAACCACTCAACTCATCATCGATTTCATTGAAATACTCCCAAGCATTCCACTCTTCCTAGCTGTGATATACAACCCATAGAAACCTGCATAACAATGCATAGCGAACGCATGGATTATTCCATCGACGGCCTGTCAATGAATACTGACGTCACTGACACATGGAGCGCTCGAGTACTCATCCCTAATCTGTGTGTGTGTGTGTGTGTGTGCGTGCGTGCATGCGTGCATGTGTGTGTGTGTGTGTGTCTGTGTGTGTGTATGAATAGCCACCAACCTGCTGCCCCCTGTGTCTTACGGAGGCATTTACCATCTTCAGTCTCCTGTCAGAGTCTGACCTCTTCCGTCTCGTGTGCGTTACGTCACCTCCGCTCCGAGGTATGTTCTAAATGAAGTTATTTTTAACCCTGCGCTGACTCCCAACATCATAAACTACTAGCCTGTGCCCTAGGCTCTCTGCCAACGCTGTCACTGCTGTTTAATAGGCAATACATCAACAACTGTGCGCCGGGGCCGCTGTGTTTTGTACATCTGTGAATATAATACAACGCTGTACATCAGTGTGTGTGTGTGTGTGTGTGTGTGTGTGTGTGATCTCAGCAGCTTTGCCGAAGACACCAGTGGGCCCTGAAATGATGTGTTCATTTGGGCCCCACAAATATAAGCCTATCAATATTTTAAATCCAACAAAAGGACCCCGGTTTGCTCATGACAAGCCCTCAGCTACCATGAAAACTGAATTGGACTAGAGGGCCCCTGTAGAGCGCATACCTCCGCCGCCCCATAGAGTCATCTGGAATCCAGATTCAGATCCGGATCTGTGCCAAAATGTCTTGGCCTGTATGTAATCTACCCACCAAGTGTTCTCCAATTCCGTACATAACTTTTTGAGTAAGCTCGCTAACAGACAGACAGACAGACAAACGGGTGAAAAAACATAACCTTCACCCCATCTTCTACGGTGGGGGTAATTAGCTCAATTCATCCACTCACTTAAACCAAGCACATTATTACCCTTTCGGTGTAGGTGTATGTCATGTTTTATAGTGATTTGGTGTGTGTGTGCGTGTGCGTGTATGGGACAATGGTAGGGTCCTTCATGGTTACAGCTTGATTGCTGACAATGCTAATGCCTCTTCTCTACTTACCAAGCAGGCAATCATTGGCGTTGGGAATGTTATTAAGGCATGCAATTAGAGATTTGAGTACAAATATGACAATTTATTTGTACACTGTGACACAGCACGGTAACACAATCTCACAAATGGATTTCCATTGAAAAATGCTGACAAGTTGACACTCACATTATGCACGATGCACGAGTTGCACATTTGAGGCACAGATACAGATGGAGACTACATGTATTTGTGCATTGTGTTTTACGAGATACGAGTCACGTGACATTTTGTGAATCACATCATCCTTTAATGTGGGAATTTTGTGTTAAACAGCATGGTGAAAGTGTCTCAACAGAATCCACTCAAAATATATATTTCCATTGAAAAATGCTCAGTTGACATACAAATGATGATATGCGAGTTGTAAATAAGACAGAGTTTCAGATACAAATCACCCCAAAAAAACGTCAATTATTGGCCCGGATTTAGTCACCGAACTCAACCAGCCTGTATTTGGTACAGGCGTCTATATCGGAAAGGTCTTTGATCAACAAAGTGTGACTTGTATACACAAAAGGCTATCGAATAACATATGAATTACAAATCATTCATTTGATTTACACCTCCCTTTTACCCTTTTACCGCCTTCCTTGGACAGACGTTGTTCAAGATTATTTTATCTTTTAGATAAAAAATATAAAAAAAATGGTGACCACTCACCGATTTGACTGTGTTTGTTACTTGTTATTTACTTGGTTCTTAGCAGGAAACCGGTGGATTGTCTACTCGGAGGGAGTCCTTATCCCAAGTGAAGGAGTTCAAGTATCTCGGGGTCTTGTTCTCCAGTGAGGGGAGGATGGAGCGTGAGATTGACAGGAGAATAGGTGCAGCGGGAGCGGTATTGGGTGCACTTTGGCGCACCGTTGTAACCAAAAGAGAGCTGAGCCAGAAGGCAAAGCTCTCGATCTACCGATCAGTCTTTGTTCCTAACCTTACCTATGGCCATGAGAAATGGGTAATGACCGAAAGGACGAGGTCGCGAATACAAGCGGCCAAAATGAGTTTCCTCAGGAGGGTGGGTATCTCCCTGAGGGATAGGGTGAGAAGCTCAGTCACTCGTGAGAGACTCGGAGTAGAGCCGCTGCTACTTCGCGTAGAAAGGAGCCAGTTGAGGTGGTTCGGGCATCTAATAAGGATGCTTCCTGGTCGCCTCCCGAGGGAGGTTTTCCAGGGACATCCAACTGGGGAGAGACCACGGGGCAGACCAAGGTACCGGTGGGGTGATTACATCTCCACACTGGTCTGGGAACGCCTCGGGATCCCCCAGTCAGAGCTAGTCGATGTTGCCAGGGAGAGGGAAGTTTGGAGTCCCCTGCTGAAGCTGCTTCCTCCGCAACCAGATTACGGATAAGCGGGAGAAGATGGATGGATGGATGGATGTTACTTGCTATAATCCAAAGTAGTCTGAGCGGTGAAACTGTTTTTTGTTGCAAAAAGTCTCAAAATATTACTTTTAAGACTGCAAAACACCAGATATATCCCGCCGTGCGCCCATAGGGCTTTGCGCACCACAGGAGCCAGACCACGCTCGACGCAGAAGCGGCAACCACACCACACAACTATATTATACTTATATTATATAATACATTTGATTATATATATAGACAGCATGGGTCAGATGTTGTTGTCGAGAAAAGAACGAACATGAAAGGATGTGTTTGAGCAACGGCAGCAGCACCCATGACCCGAGACGCTCACACACCTTCTGTGTGTGTTTGAGAGAGGAGGGATTTTTATATCAGCAAACTGATCACCACTGATCAGATCTGATCAGCTGTTCAGATCTGATCAGCTGTTGAACATGTCGGCTGCACACCCGAGCTTGCCTGTCCGTCCCAGGAGGACGACGACATGTCGCCAACCACTGCCTTTGTGTATGAAGCCTCGACCGCTGAGTCTGCACTTTTAAGAAGTGCGCATGGTCCAGATTACTTTTGTCGGATACCTTGCAGTATTTCGCGATACAATACGGCATTGTGTCGATATTGAACGATCAATCAACACAATGCACATGCCGAACAATAGTGAATGACTGCTTGATTGGCGGGATCGAGCACTGTCTACGTCACAGCCGCTGAATTTGGTCACGTGAAAGACAAAATGGCATCTGCCACAGAAAGATCGATTTTTAACAACAAAAAACTTAAATAAAATAGAAAATAGCAGCGGGTGCTTGGGATCAACTCAGGGTATACTTAGAAGTTACTGTTTTATCTCCCTATGTGCTTTTTAAAAATGAGTGAACTATCCCTTTAAAGGTAATATTTAGAAGACTTTTGCAAGAAAAATG
>CM051010.1:15529624-15534624 GCA_027704905.1 Muraenolepis orangiensis | reverse complement strand
CACTACACCACTTTCAACGGCATCAGAAAGCTGTACTCCCGCTGCTACTGCTTTATATTTTATGTCAATATTAGGTGGGATGTTAATAGACGAGGGTGAGGGTTTAAGGTGTTCTGATGAAGGGAAAACAGTCAAGAGCAAGTCTCAAAACAACATCCTTGTACCTTTAAATGGGGATTCACATGGACCGGGCTATCATAGTGCTCCGGTCACTCCTGGCATCCCCCATGGGGACCATGTGGGATGGTCATAGGCGGAAGGCGGACGGACGGATATCGGGGCACGTGGACAGAGGTGGGCTGCAGAAGGTTGTGTGTGTGTGTGTGTGTGTGTGTGTGTGTGTGTGTGTGTGTGTGTGTGTGTGTGTGTGTGTGTGTTTGTGTGTGTGCGCATGTGCAAGCGTGTGTGTGTGTGTGTGTGTGTGTGGGTGGTCATACTTCATGCTACCCCTGCATAAGTCAGTCCCCTACTTGGGCCACCCCAGTCTAAAAAGTCTGGACTCACCACTTGACTGCACACATTAAGATACAAGATATAAGTTGTTTTATTGGCCATTTGCAACAAGTACAACGGAATGCTTACTGCCCATTCCCTCCCGCAGTATGGATTTTTAAAACAATACTATAAAAAAGACTATATATACAACAAAAATGAACATAAATAGAACAATATAGTGGCTGATGATATGTAGCAGCATCATGAATACCGTGCAGTACAGTGCAGTAACTGTAATGAGTCCAGAAAGTCCAGCAAAGTATGACAGTGTAATGTTAATGACAATGTTATGATAGTGGCCGCACTCCTAGCAAGCAGGCACACTGCCTGTGGATAAAAACTATCCTTAAACCTGGTAGTTACTTATTTAATTACTTAGGTTGCTCTTGTTTCTCTTTTTGCTTCCTAGATAAATTGCGACATGCTTAGGCGAGTGTTTTTAAGGTGAGAAAAGTATACATCTGCATCCCAAGTGGAACGCCAAGGGTGATCCTTCCAGAAGTTATCCAGCCTTGTTTTGAATGCATTAAGACTTTGTGCCGAGATAACTTCTTCTTGGTATATAGTTCCATCATTTACGACTCTATTGCTCAAGTAGTTTTGTCTTATTTTCTTGTTGACTCTGTGCTTGGGTAGTTTTAAACTATGACCTCTGGTACTTCTCTCGGACACTGGATGGAGAACTTGTGGAAGGCTGGTATCATAAATGGCATGTAGTAGCTTGTATACCTCGATCATATCTCCTCTTAGTCAACGTAATCTCAATGTCGAGAGATTTAGTTTCTTGAGTCTTTCTGGATATGGGAGGTACTTCAGGTGGCTGATCTGTTTAGTTGCACGTCTTTGTACTTTTTCCAGGGCTTCACTACTGGAATTCGGATACCATATAGTGGATTTGTATTCGATATGTGGTCGTACTAGGGCAGTGTATGAGAGCCTGAATGATACTTTGTTGAGGTAAGTATATGTGCGTCGAATGATCCCCATGATGTTGTTTGCCTTGTTGACTTGTAGTCCTTGTATGGATGCTGGGCAACCAGCAACAAGACGGTAGGGGGTAAAATAGATGGTGCCCAGATTCGTTGCAGTCCTTTATGATGGACAGGGCCTTCTTCCGACATCTGGTCCTACAGATCTCCTCAATGCATGGAAGTGCACACCCGATGATCTTCTCTACCGTCCTCACGACCCTCTGGATGGCTTTCTTGTCCCGTGCAGTGGTGTTGCCGTACCACACAGTAATGCCACTCGTCAGGACGCTCTCTACAGTGCCTCAGTAGAAGTTCACTAGCCACCGTTGGCCTATTCTGCTTTTCCTGAGGCACCGCAGAGCATAGAGGCGCTGGTGTGCCTTCTTCAGCATGACCTCCGTGTTGCAGGTCCACGCCAGGTCGTCGGAAATCTGTAGCCCAAGGAAACGGAAGCCTTCCTCCTGAAATCCATGATGAGCTCCTTAGTCTTGCTGACATTCAGTGCAAGGCTGTTGTCCTCAAACCATCGCGTCAGCCGGACTACCTCATCTCTGTATTCCGTTTCGTTGCCTCACCACTTGATGTCTGGCCGTCAGGAAGTCCATAATACAGTTACAGATGGGGGCGCCCAGACCTAGGTCCCTCAGTTTCAGGACCAGCTTGGAGGGAACAATGGTGTTGAACGCCGAACTTTAGTTAATGAACAGCTGATGTGACAGCCACTCCTGTCTAGGTGCTCCAGGCTGTGTGTAGTGCCAGGGAAATGGCGTGGTCTACAGACCTGTTTGGTCTGTATGCTAAGTGGAGTGGGTCTAGGGACTCAGGGAAGAAAAAGTTAATATGCAACATTACAAGTTTCTCCAGGCACTCCATGGCTATGGGTGTTAAAGCCACTGGACGATAATCATTGAGACTTGTTACCTTTGTCTTTTTGGGTCATGGCACAATGGTTGTCTCTTTGAAGCACGCTGGGACGACAGACTGTTGCAGTGATGCATTGTAGATGTTGTGAACACCATCCCGTCTTGAAGACGCGGGATGGAACTCCGTCTGGGCCGGCTGCCTTCCCGGCCTTCAACCTCCTGAAGGTTCTACGGACCTCGGACTCGGACAGTTGTAGAATGTAGTCCTTTGGGTGAATGTTCAATTTGTTGGTTGGCTCAGAGTTCTCCCTTTCAAACCGAGCGTAAAACGTGTTAAGCTCATCTGGTAGGTTAGGGTCGTTGTTGGTGACTTGCAGCAAAAATATAAGGGAATAGGAAACAGAGTTAAAATTGGAGGCGAGGATGGTTGGGGAGAAGTGCAGCAAGGATTGTCTGATCTTCAGAGAGAGTTGGACGGAAATATTTAATTTAGACTGAAAATGAGGACTATCACTGGTTATGACAGCTGTGACGACCTACGGCTGTAGGTCGTCGCAGCTGTCAGTACACCTTTCCCACTACAGGATTTGGGCTCCAGATATAGGTCCAGATATTTATCATGCTCGATATCTCTCGGGCCTCTGCGACTGATAGGTCTTTGAGCAGTTCACGTTACAGGATCTATATGCCTACAATATGCCTCCGGCTTGGGGCTTTTCTCTGCAATTTTTTTTGTCTGCGACTCGTAGTGTGTACTCACTCACCATAAGCTTTGCGCCCAAAAAATTGTCCGGCCAGGATTTCTAAATCGCCCAAAAAGTCTGGGATTTGGCTTTTGCTTCCTACAGTCGCATTACTTTCCATAACTTTGACGTCTCTCCTTATGTCCCGCCTTTTTGCATGCCACCTTTGGCCAGCATGTAGGCTACAACTTAAGTCCTGCATGCAAACATTGGTCAAACTGAATCTCAATCATTATATAGTATATATACAGTAAATACAAATATAACATTACAATTGCTGCTTAGAAGTGTGTCCTGCTAGCTAACAGTAAAAGGCAGGTCAAGAATTGCGTCACAAGCTGAGCTCTGGCAGCGTTTTTTGGACCGTGTCAATTATGTTTTTTGGGGTATTTCTTGCATCCCTACTCTGCACACATTTATGTTAGTAACTCAACTTTGATAAGCTAGTGTATCTATGGTCCCAACATAACCCCCCCCCCCCCACCCCCATGCACACATAGAATTTCATTATGTGGGAAACACTCCCTGTCGTAATGTTATACAACCGTGGTATACCATCGGAAAATAACCCAACCCTAATGCCCGCCTTATTCCAGGATGATGCAAGGGATGTGAAATCTCTCAAGGAAGTCGTGATCACTTGGGACGAGCAATTGGCAATGTTTTTAAACTACAAAATCCCAAAGTCTGTTTGTGTATTCAATTGTTTTACTCAGCATTCAATACAAATACAAATAAATAATTATTCTAATGTCTTGTCGTAACATTCTTAAACTTAGTTAAATCCTGATTAATTGAGTTATGTTTTTTAGGGTCCACATGTGTGTTGCGTATAGCAGTGATTCTCAACTGGCATGTCGCGATCCATTATGTGGGTCATTTTGAGTGAGGACATTTTAAGCGCCAAACCTTACTCTTTAGAAAGAAGCCCATAATTGAACTATTTCATTGAGTTAGCCCCAATTATTTCATCTTTTTTATTTGGAACTACTGACGCGAGTTGTATATATTGTCAAATTACTGTAACGTCTATGGTGCATTGAATGAGGCTGGATGGAATGCGCTCACAGACATAAGCTCTCCTTATGTTGTTTAGTTTCATAGAGTACAGGATATCGAGTGGCTGAAGCGTCTACCATCACATTCATGCAACTATTGAGCCTTTAGATGTAATGGAGCCCATAAAGGTTTATGCATGGCCGTATTGCATTTAAATAATAATAAAGACTTTCATTTAGCTGAGTTTCGTCCATCTTGTCCACGTTATTATAATATATCCATGGTCTATAGCGTGGTCGTAAAGGAGATTGTGCCAGGTCCCGCTTCCTCATGAGCCGGTGGGTTTGTATCGTATCATGGACTGGTCTGAACCGTCTTCTGTAGCTGCTGCAGAAGTTGTAATCCTCGTCTTCAGGGTATACATGCTAGACTGTAATCTTTGTGAGTATGTTGCGGTTCGGTTTTGCTAATGCTACACGAGAACACTCGGAAAATAGTAGTTTAGTAACGGCAATACTGCATGAATGTACATTGCTATGAACCTATTAAAGTGCTGCATGTATACATGTGTTGCATGTATACAAGCATTGCTACTATATTCATTGAAGGAGAAGCTGAATGTGCACGAGTAAACTCCAAAAATTGTGGTTTAGTAATGGTCATACTGCATTTATAATCATAGCACACAACAAACAAAACATTTTTGTCTGCAAGACTCTGAACAGCTGTTGCACTTGCTGCGGCCTACTGTAAGATTTCCTGTTCTGTGTATTCTGGCTCAAATTAATATCCATCCTTCCACTTAGTAAAACTTGGCTGAAGTTATAGTCCTCATTTGATTCGCAGATTGGTTTGATTGGTACATTGCTTGCAGCCATTGTAAAATATTGTCTTGATTGCCACAGAGCAAAAGTCAGATCAGAAGTCAA
>CM051010.1:15507124-15522124 GCA_027704905.1 Muraenolepis orangiensis | reverse complement strand
TCTGCTATAGGCCACTGTTGATCTCAAAGTCAGAGGGTGACACCGAAGAAGTCTGCCTTTGCCTCCGTATTCATATTCAGACCACTGATGTTTTCTTTTTTTTTCATCGTGGCAGAGAGAGAGAGAGAGAGAGAGAGAGAGAGAGAGAGAGAGAGAGGAGAGAGAGAGAGGAGAGAGAGAGAGAGAGAGAGAGAGAGAGAGAGAGAGAGAGAGAGAGAGAGAGAGAGAGAGAGTTGGAGAGAGAGCGAGCAGAAAGCGTTCCGCTGCAACACATCGGACAGAGAGCCGGATGTCCAGCACCAGTAGTAGAACTGCAAATGGAGAGAAGGTGGCTTGAACGCAGCCCTTGTACATTGGGGCTTTCAAAGCTAAAACGTGACCTGTGAAGGAACTACATTACCCATGGTACGCCTGCAGCTTAGGGGAGACAAAGCGATGTTTATCAACTATTTCGCTGGCCGATGGCCGAGGGGGTTGTTTCCCCCATATTGAGCCTGAGCGTCCTTGTGGGTCAAATAGCAATTACCTGGAGCCGGGTGAGTGTAGCTTCATGGTGTGTTCACATCCCCGGCCCCTGCTCTGCCTGGGAAAGTGGAAGAGTTTGAATGACGAGAAAGGAAAAACTACACAAACAGTCCCCATATACTTTTATTTATATATATAGAGAGATCTTTTTCTGTGGGAGATATAGAAATATTATCTACATTCTGCCAGTCACAATCTCAACCCAACCCCCAAGAAAACAACCCATTTTATTTCACTCTGTCTTTCTTTCCAAAACTTCCTCCGACTGACAGCGAGCGGTTCCTCCCATGCATGCGCCATAGTCCCAGTCCGACTCTAAAGGGGTCTGACAGCAGACAAACCCCAACTGAAACTGTTGAAACTGAAAGCGCTCACACACACACACACACACACACACACACACACACACACACACACACACACACACACACACACACACACACACACACACACATACACACACACACACACACACACACACACACTGGCAACCACCATCATCTGAAGGCCTTTGCCAGCACCTGCCTGCCACTCAGAGTCCTCATCCTTTTCCTTTCCTTCTCCAACCTACAAAATCGGAAAAAAAACAATAAGATCACCATCAGAACCCCCAAGAAATATCCTGTTCCAACTGGAGCGCACTCCAGCCAAACGGGTCCACCGTCCCGCCATCCAACGTTGGCTTGGTTTTATTTAAGAAATATTAAAAGGGACTGTAACATAACTTGAACCCACGAGCAGATGGAGATGATCTGGTGTGGTATCGACATTTTTTTTTTTTTAATCTCTTGTTTAAATGGCCGTCGGCCCGTATTGTGGCTGACGTGAATGGAAGCGAATCCGCCGCCGTAACTCAACCCCCCTTACGCCTCGCCGTTCCCCATCCAGAATGCTATTAAAAATGCCATGAAATATCCATGTGCCGTAATGGATTCCGAGGCAGAATTGGTTTCAACTGCAGGCAATAGGAACACATTTTGGGTCTCTTGTTTCCAGTTTAATAAAGACTTTTTCTTTTTTTTCCGTGGGGCTAACCCACTCCAGCTGATCCAAAACCAAATAATGGGGAATAATATAATTTGCCCAACTTGAGACAATATCCAACGGTGAAGTACAATGTTTGCCGTGGAGTGCTATTTCATCGAGCGGGAAAAAACTGAACAATTAATGTTGAATTGAGAGAATAGAGACTTCTTCATTTAGCCTATGATTAACATATCGATGAGATCACCTTTTGGGTTAATACTCTCTGTGGCCCAGAATCGGTGTCTTCTTTCTCATTACTGCTTTTTTCTATTGACTTAGCCTCTTTCTTTCTCTCTCTTTCTCTCTCTCTCTCTCTCTCTCTCTCTCTCTCTCTCTCTCTCTCTCTCTCTCTCTCTCTCTCTCTCTCTCTCTCTCTCTCTCTCTCTCTCTCTCTCTCTCTCTCTCTCTCTCTCGCTCTCTCGATACCCTTCTTTCTCTCTATTTCAAGCTTTCACTCTACCTGCCTTTCTATTTTATATATATATATATATATATTACAATTAGTTCTTTAACTCTATCTCTGCATCTCTCTTCTCTCTCAAATGCTGAGGAATTGATGAAGACATTAGACTTCAGGCTAAGGCTTTTGTTCCAGCCGGCGGCCGGCGGAGGGGGGGGGGGGGGGGGGGGGTTGGGGTGGGGGGGGGTGCCATTGTGTTTGTGCAGGCGTGGTGTGTCTCCAATTGGAACAAGCAGCTCCCGCTATCATGGGTTGGAGGGGGTGGGGGGGGGGAGAGAGGTGTGGGGGGGGTTTCAAATGATTTACCCATGGCTATTTTAGCCTATGGAAAGTGTGACTTTAGGAGGAGATGGAGGAAAATGATCCAAAAATGCTGTTACTTAGTACTTAGCATGGATGGCGTGTTTACTCCTCCTGAGGAGGTGCTCCCTTCTCTGTGTGGTCGATACAGCGTTACGCCGTGTCGAATGCCAATGGTGGGGGGAAAGAACCTCCAGTTTAATTCCCACTGTCCATACAATAGTTATACGCTAAAGCAGGGCCTGTTGCTGACTCGGTCGAATGACGCCGGTCCAGATCCTGAGAGTCCTGAGTCATTGTGTGAATCAAGAGATTCAAGACCAGGATATCGATTGCCTGAAATAGAAAGGGAAGGTTTTGTTGGATTGTTGAATCTGATTATCTGAATTGGCACACATTTCACTTCAGAGCAAGAGTAACGTTGCGTTATGTATGAATGTTGCGAGTGCAGTAGTCGTTTTAAGATATAAAACATTCAAACAGTCATCGCTGATGCAGTTTGGCGTGGGGCCAATCAGTAATCATTAAACCTCACGGCGGGAATATGCAATATTTGAAGAAGCCAGCGTAATGTAACTCAGTGCCCTATCAACTATCTGAATACTGAAGAAGCCAGCGTAATGTGACTTAGCGAGGTGCCATATCAGTTTCTTTGAATATTTAAGCATTTGCTGCTGGGCACTTTTCTTGGATGAGATTACAATTATAAAGTCGTGAAAACAACACAAAAGATATGCGATTACGAACACAGCTTTGGTCTCGTCTCAGAAGTGTCTTCCGAGACCAATTTATCCGAGACCAATTCACGAGGTCGAGTCCCTCAAGAAAGACCAGAGGTAGAGCGGGTTGTCTGGCAACCCGAAGGTTGCTGGTTCGAAGTGTTGTAGTGGCCCTGAGCAAGACGCCCTAACCCTGAGGGGCTGGCTGTCCCCTTGCATGGCTGACACCGCCGTCTGTGTATGAATGAATGAGTGGCAATAGTGGCAAAGCTTTGGGTAAATGCAGTCCGGTCCATAATACTACAGCTCTGCACTACAGACGACTCAGCAAGAGCCCTTCAGGCTACGTTCCTGGCAGTCTCTTTCAAACCAACACGGTCCTTCTAATCCCCCCCCCCCCCCCCCCCCCCCCCCCCGTTCCAATGTCAAGGTTTAAGCCTGTAGTTGGCTGCTTCCATTCAGAATTGTATTAAAAATCAAAGCCATATCTTCACCTCTCATAACATAGAGCATGTCATCTTTTAAGTTTGACCATTTAGCTAATCGGCGTTTAGGATGTGTTTATGTATGTGTGTGTGTGTGTGTATGTGTGTGCGTGCGTGCGTGCGTCGAGCGTGCGTGTGTGCGTGTGTCGAGCGTGCGTGCGTCGAACGTGCGTCCGTGCGTGCGTCGAGCGTGCGTCGAGCGTGCGTCCGTGCGTGCGTTGAGCGTGCGTCTGTGCGTGCGTGCGTCCGTGCGTGCGTTGAGCGTGCGTCTGTGCGTGCGCGCGTCCGTGCGTGCGTCGAGTGTCCGTGCGTGAGTGTATGTACAGTATGTATTTCTCTCTGTGTGAGGCGTTCTCTGGATGTGTTGTAGTTGTGTGCTTGTCTTACGGGGGTTTCCCCCTGCCTGGGTTGAGACTGTCTCTTCCGACTGCACGCTGGCCTGTGTGGAGCCTCTTGAGACGATAATTGTGATGAAGTGCTATACTAATAAAGTGGATTGTTGGACTCTGATCCTGTGGGGGATTTACGCTGATACGTCTGGCTGGTAAGAAACTGAGCCAAAGTGAACCCGGGATGAACGTATTTCAATCTAATCAAAGGAGGGAAGTAGTGCAAAGTGGTGTCGGGAGATAAAGCCAAGTATAAAAGGTCACGTTGCTGTCTATGTACAGGTATGTGTGTGTGTGTGTGTGTGTGTGTGTGTGTGTGTGTATGTGTGTGTGTGTGTGTGTGTGTATATGCAGTGTCAACTGCGTATAAATAATGATTCAATTTGTCAAGAACTAATCTTAGATTGTTTAGAAAATGTTGCTTTATGTGAACATATTAATACGTCAATTCATCAGCATGGTTTGAGTACTTTATGAGGACACCAATTTTATTATTGAATAACTAATTATTACGTTCAACTGAAAGGTTTTGCCATTATTTGTATTGCATTGTATTGTACTGTTGAATCATCCACTTTAAGCACATGCAGTCTGGGCCCCCATACAGCCAGTTAGAGATGATTGAGATGAGGGAATGGGGAGTAAGCATTCCTATGTGCTATGTACAAATTAGCAATAAAATATCTTGTATCTATCTTGTAAGAAAATGTGTGTGTGTGTGTGTGTGTGTGTGTGCGCATGTATGTATGTACAGTATGTATTTATATTTGTGTATGCATGTATCTATCAGGTGCATTTAATGATGAAGCCTGACCACACATGTTACAGCATAGCATTATTATTATTATTATTATTATTTTTGGACTGAAAACCAACTAAAAATGAAGGACAGCTTCTCCTTGAACAAACGGTGTGGTGACTGCATGCGTACTGTTTTCTCAACAAAAGAAGCTGTCCTGAATTTGCATCATGAGTTTACTGGAATCCATTTTTTTGTTTTTTTTCAGAAAAACAAGCAATTACCTCATTGTGAATAACGATTTGAACTCCAAAGCAAATTACCTAGTTGCGGGAAGAAGCTCTAAGGAAAAGAGCAACGACACCTGACAGTTAAAACCCAACTTAATGTTGGCTATTGATTTAACAAGACGAAAAAATGCTGATTATATCAAGCGTTTTTGCCTATTAAGTTCAAGTAGCCTAGGCCTACTGACTTTTAGAACCGGCACAAAAATAAATCCAATCCATATAGCCTCTTTTCATTTTCCGACGTTGCTTCATCTCATGGAAGTGAGCGGCTGCTGATTCGACAATTTAATGTCTGGTAAGTTTGAGCCTTGCTTGAGACCCCGAGTCACGTTATCTTCAGCTCTTGTAAGTGGCTTCTGAGTGATCCGGTTCTGATCCAGGTTCTGAACCGGTTCTGATCTGGTTCTGCTGGCGCACTCTATATGGGAATGACAATGGTCACCATTAGTGTTAGAAATATAGGCCGTATGAAGCATCGCCGTGGTTTTGAGACTGACTTTGATAAATGTCTATATTGCAAAGTCATTTATAATGTTTTTTTCAAAAGTTTTTTATATATTTTTTAATTTTGAATCTGTCATAATGTGCCTTAAAATGACCCCGTGTGTCCGTGTGCATCTGTGTGTGTATGTTTGTATGTATGTATGAACAGGTATGTACAGTATGTACAGTATGTATGTATGTATGTTACATGTATCATATCTTCTGTTAGACCCCATCTCTTTCTCTCTTTCAATCTCTCTCACTCACTCTCAATATCGCTCTAGCTCTCGTTTGCATGTGTGTGTATGTGTGTGCATGCATGTGTGTGTGTGTGCATGCATGTGTGTGTGTGTGTATATGTGTGTGTGTCTGTGTGTGCCATGGTGTATGTTCTGTTGAGTGACATCAACACTAGGTCTGGTTGGCATATGCTGTTTCACCTGTCAAGGAGAGGAGTGCTTTAATCAATAGTGTGTGTGTGTGTGTGTGTGTGTGTGTGTGTGTGTGTGTGTGTGTGTGTGTGTGTGTGTGTGTGTGTGTGTGTGTGTGTGTGTGTGTGTGTGTGTGTGTGTGTGTGTGTGTGTGTGTGTGTGTGTTTGTGTGTATGTGTGTGTGTGAGTTGTGTGTGTGTGTTTGTGTGTGTGTTTGTGTGTGTGCGTGTGCACTTTTTTATAATGGAAGGCGGATGGATACCTCAAATATACAAAGTCGTACAAAAACTGCAACATGAAAGACGAAGATGGGAAGGACATTTTTAATGAGGAGTTTGTTTTTAATTTAAGCAAACCGTTAGCAGAAGGCCACACAAGTAACAACCAAACCATTCCTTGAATCCGTGAATGTGTGCCAAATGAGAGTAAATGAGTAAAACATGAGTTGTGTGTGAAACTGATGGTATACTTGCAATCTTTCAATATGATCATATCAGACTGACACCAATATACACATTTCAATTACAATTGTGGCAATTGTGGACATTTAGCCCAGGCAATCTACTAATGGTTGATTCTCCCCCACAGAGAAAGTGTACAGGTGAAAAAACTAAATAGTTAAATTGCTGCTGCAAGCCTAGGTTAGGTTTGGGGTAAACAGCTATCTACTCAATAGCTAAGCTCTTGTCGGCAGAGGTTGGAGGAGTCTTGAAATTGATCTTACTTAGTACAAGTACCGGTATAAAAAAACACTCAAGTAAAAGTAAAAAGTAGGTAATTAAAAAAATAAGTGCAAGTTACACCGCATCTGACCTTTTTGCAAATATAAAGTGTTGCTTCAAGTGTGGCAGGGATGGTCGTCCTCCTTTGCCAAGTGGCTGCTCTCAAAAAGGTAACGGACTGTTGAGTGACGGTGACTGATTTATATCTGGTTAGTCCATCAGTGAACTGGTTTAACCATCAGGTTAAATCAGTGTAACAACTGTTTAATTCACTTGAGTGGCCTTTTTAGTGGTGTGGGTGAACTTGAAGAGAGAAATAGTCTCTTCAATTCTTTGTTCTTCCTCCTTATTTTTTTTATAAATGTGGAACATTAACTCAAAACCTACTCAAGTAAAAGTAAAATGATAAATAAATTGTTTTAACAATTAACTTGAAAAAGCTACTCAGTCAAAGTAACTTGAGTAGTCCTTTCTTTGTATTTTTGTGCCGGTAAAAGGGTTAGGGCATCTTCTGCTCTCTGCCCCTTTGGGCTGGGAAAAGGGAACAGCTTATCTGCAATCCTGACATTTCTCAAGCCCTGCTTCGAAGCTCTGCCGGGAGCCAACCACGCCTGGGGATCCTCTGCTATCCGGTGTTCCCTTTTGTCGAGTTTTCCAGGACGACACTTCTGGTTGAGAACCGCGGTGTTTCGGCAAAGCCTGTGTGAAAAAAAGAAAACCCCATCACACCTGCTCCCCCCCCCGGCGCACGCCTGTACAAGCACACGCTCACTGACATCCTATTACTAAAAGGCCAAGAGGCACGTGTTGACCTTGCAGCCTCCGCTCAGCTGCCACGGCAACCAAAGATTCGGTGAGAGCTAAGTTTGTTCGAGTGCCCTTTATAATCCCTTCCTGCTTTACCGCCACCACTTACCGCACCGTAGCACTCGAAACACGCCTGCACCACGTCCGGATCCATCACCGGATTTTCTTTAATGGGAAAATGAACTAAATTAATGTTGGATTTCCGTGACTTAATCACCCGTTCCCTTTGAGCATGTATCGCCAAGACAAGCGTAAGGGCTGATCTCTTTCACTGCTGTCTATTCATGGGGGTAAGGAGAGCACCAGTCATTCAACTTCTTAGCTAGGTCATTGCTAGCGATTTGTTTAGTCATTTTCAATTTGTTTTTCAAAATGGTTAATTTATTTTGGTAACAGGTTAATGATCAATACATCATTAGAGATATCCTAAATCAATTTGGCAGTGTTGCCGTCTGACATAGGTTTAGGCAATAGTTCTGGCAACATGGGATCAGGGTTCCCACTGATCACACTCGACTCTAGAACTGTCTGACTATATATATATAGAATCATGGGGAATTTTACAGTTAACACTTTTTCAACTAAATATCTAAATATCTCAACTAAATACATAAAAATGTGTGAGTGTGTGTGCTGGCATGCGTGGATGCGCGTGTGTCTATGTGCGGCCATGCGTGCGTGTGTTTGTGTGTGTGTGTGCGTGTGTGCATGTTGACCATGTAAACCATAGTCCAGTGCAATTTGAACACATATTTGGTCAACTGAGAACCATTTTGTGCTGTTTCCTAACAGCACAAACATACTTGAGCCGTCGCTGTGTTGTGGGGTCAAACAAACAGTGTTAAACTCTAATATATATCTAACTATATATGTGGTCATTTCATGTATTGGGGACGAGTCATGTGACAAATATGTATGTTGTATATATGTATGTATTTTGTAGCATTTCATACAGGCCATATACATGGGCTATTCATCTGCCTGCCATCCCCCGCCCTATGATATCTTTCACAAGGTGTTTTCCCCGTTGAGGTTTAGGTGGTCCTCAGGGTTAGTTGGTGTGGTGTGCTATCATGCGGATCTGATATGAGGGGCAATAGTCATTTTCCGCTTCATAACATCTTTCGTTTGGCCGTTTCTCTGCCATGTTTGGGCTGGCATCGCGTTGTCATCATGAGAGGATTGCGGTTGTCTTCTCTGTTTCGGGGTGAGTGTTTGCTTCTCAAAGCCTCGCCTCCTTCCGGGCAGATGGTGAACGCTAGCCGGGGGTTTGAGCAGTGCTTTAAGACGCAGCTGGCCGGTGTTTAGCTCAGGCTGTGGCGTACTTTGCGCTGGCACTGGTTTCGGCGTCAATCATCAGCGTCAACGTGTGCACCGGCTGGCTGAGCAGAAAAAGTTTGAGAAGTTACAGACTTAACCGCCTCCTAACCGCCTCCCCCCCCCCCCCCCCCAAATACTGGATGCTGATTGGCTGGAGGGGTGGGGTATTGATTAACTTTCCATGGCGGCACGACTATGACGTAGAAGTCTTAGTATTGGCGTTGGAAATCATTGCGCAAAGATGAACGCTAATAACAGTTGCCTTATACTGATATGATGTGTGCGTTAAACATGAATATCGACATTGAACGTCATGTTGCTACTGTGGCATTTGCATCCTCACATCTGCTGGCTGTATAGCTCTACATAGAACTGACATACGGTTCTACTATGTCCCTTTAACTACGTCAAGTTGTTGAACCTTTGCCGGCAGAGTCCGGCGACGAATCATGGACCAATCAATCATTTGAAAGCATAGTTGTTTTCCTTAGACGGCCTCCTATCTCACCAGGGTATACATGCAGATTTCCTTTTACGTTTCTGAAAGGGTTTTTTTGTATGCTTAAATGAGGTTCCGATAGCAGCATGATTTTAGCTAGAGCTATCCCGGTCAATGTAATCTCCTCTCTCCTCGCAGCTCGTCCCACGGGGCGATCGTTATACATGATGAGACCTTAAGTGTCGGCGGGGAGAATACAGCCTCGTATCGGTCCTGTGAACTTGTCCAATGACATTGCTCAGGACATTCACCCGGTGTACACACAGTGCTTTGTGTGTGTGTGTGTGTGTGTGTGTGTGAGAGAGAGAGAGAGAGAGAGGAGAGGAGAGAGGAGAGAGAGAGAGAGAGAGAGAGAGAGGACATTAATTGGTATGCGTAGAATAGCAATTCAGTTGGTTTACTTATAGCCAATTACAACATGCAAAGACTGTAGGATTCCGTCGTTTTGCAAACATGGCTTAAACCAGAAGCCCTGCAGAGGTCACAGTATTAGTGATATTTGTATAAACAGCCAAAGCGGAGGGCATGATTTGAATTTAAAGTTGCTGACAATGACTTGTGTCCAATGTGCTGTTGCAGTGACTGCTTTTTCAGCAGTCATTGCAAATCAATTGAGTCTCAGCATTGAATACTACTTCATCTATAGTCTCATCTATAACATCTTTAATGTCTGTCTCTCTCTCTCTCTCTCGCTCTCTCTCTCTCTCTCTCTCTCTCTCTCTCTCTCTCTCTCTCTCTCTCTCTCTCTCTCTCTCTCTCTCTCTCTCTCTCTTTCTTCTTCTTATCTCTCAGGACACTATGTAACATTTAGCCAGTTGTTTGTTGACTTATCAATAAATACTTGTATCTAGAATCAAATCAAGCTTGAGCGTGACATAATACATATTGCCATGCTGAACCATGTCCACTCCTAGGAAGTCCTCTTCCTAATTCACATTGGCGTTCAGTCACCATTTCCTCTGCCAGTTCCCAGTGAATGAATCCTTTGGTTGAGCAGCCGTGGAACAGGATGGCAGAGCGGGTTGACCGCTGGCAACTGGAGGGTTCTGGCTGGTCCTCGTTTACTATTGGCTGAAAGCGTTGAGGCGTCCAAAGGCTATAAGACTTGTCTGTTGCTGAGGAGCTGTGTAGTCGTTATGCTGCATATTGGTGTGTCAACGTGTGTCAGTGAACGTGTGTGTCAGTGAACATGTGTGTGTGTGTGTGTGTGTGTGTGTGTGTGTGTGTGTCAGTGAACGTATGTGTCAGTGAATGTGTGTGTCAGTGCACGTGTGTGTGTGTGCGTGTGAACGTGTGTGTCAGCTAAGGTATGTGTCAGTGAATGAGTGTCTGTGAACATGTGTGTCAACTAACATATGTGTCAGTGACCTTGTGTGTCGGTGAATGTGTGTGTGTCAGTGAATGAGCGTGTGTCAGCTAACGTGTGTGTCAGGGACTGTGTGTGTGTCAATGAAAACGTGTGTCAGTTCACGTGTGTGTCATTGAACACGTGTGTCAGTGAATGAGTGTGTGTCAGTGAATGAGTGTGTCAGGTAACGTGTGTGTCAGTTCAGGTGTGTGTCATTGAACACGTGTGTCAGTGAATGAGTGTGTGTCAGTGAATAAGTGTGTGTCAGTGAATGTGTGTGTGTGAACGTGTGTGTCAGTTAATGTGTGTGTCAGGTGAACAGTGTGTGCCAGTGAAATGTGTGTAGTGTCAGTTCACGTGTGTGTCAATGAACGTGTGTGTCAGTGAATGTGTGTGTGTCAGTTGCATGTGTGTGTGTCAGTGAATGAGTGTGTGCCAGCGAATGTGTGTGTGTGTGTGTGTGTGTGTGTGAACATGTGTGTCAGCTAACGTGTGTATCAGTGGCCGTGTGTATCGGTGAATGTGTGTGTGTCAGTTAACGTGTGTGTCGGTGAACGTGTGTGTCAGTGAACATGTGTGTCAATGAACGTGTGTGTGTGTGTCAGTTCATGTGTGTGTGTCAATGAACGTGTGTTTCAGTTAACGTGTGTGTGTCAGTGAATGTGTGTGAGTCACTGTGTGGCCATTAAAAAGGGGATGCTTTGGGTGGCTCATGGAGACTAGAGGAGAATGATATAAATGCAGTCTATTTATAACTCCATCCCAGTGTGTGTGTGTGTGTGTGTGTGTGTGTGTGTCTCCTCTGAAGCTGTCCTTTCTTCCCCTCACTGGGGGCTCCTGAAGTGTTCCTTCCCGTTTGAAGGCTTAGGGTGGGGGGGTGGGGGGTTTGGGTGGTGGGGGTTTGTCGTCCAATCAGCTGTGCAGGTGGACATGGTTCTACAAAAAAGAAAAGAATCGAAGCTAGATCATAAGCTGTGGTTTAAAAAATAACATTTAGCAACTTTCCAAATAAATTTCCCGCCTGCCTGCGATGAATCAAGTACTATTGTTTTGAAGACCTCTCTGGTGTATTTAACTTTTGAGATGAATTCATTGCTAATTGTTGGTAATTATTGAATTGAACAAATGATTGATACAGTGTTATCACTCTAAACAATGTTTAGAGTTCATGTTCCTCTTCCGGCTTTCGCAAGAGACTTTGCTTTCAGTCAAATTTTCGTTGGATTTAGGTTCTTTAGGTGCTACATGCACAGAGATGCGTGCAGCCCAACCACCTCCATTGGCCTGACCATCTGACTCTTAATTATTAATTACAACTCATCATGTTGAGGAGACAGCGTGTGTCACACACCATTGTGCACTAATGGCCAAAGTCGAGACTCAGCATCTCGTGTGTGTGTGCCTGTGTTTGTGCCCGTGTGTGTGTGTCCGTGTGTGTGCCTGTGTGTGTGTGTGTGTGTTCCTGTGTGTGTGCCCGTGTGTTTGTGGTCATTCAATTGTCTTTGTGTTGGTCATGGTGTCTGAGCCTTGATGATAGGCTATTATCCAGATGTAATTGATTCTGTGCAAGATGTGCACAAGCTCAGATCTAGACCCCATGATTCTTATGCTAATTATATTCTACGGGACATGACGAAGCACTGATTCTGCAAGAAGTAAACTAGTTGGTCCCAACACTGAATGTCGATGAAAACCCACTTCAACCCAAGTCAGACTAAAAACACAATTTGAACCTGGTTAAGGCAATAAACCTGGTTTCTAAACTCGGATGTAATTGTCAATTTATGTGTGCGAGTCAGTGATTTTCAACTGGCTATTGTTTAAAATGTTAATTCATGTTTCAAGGGCTTATTATTTCATTGAGTTTAGCCCCAATTGTTGCAGCTTTTTTTACTCCAGGCATTGTGTCACGAGTGGATAGTTGGGTGGGACCCAGAACGCAGACCAAGACACAGTGGAGCTATAACGTAAAGCTTTATTCAAAGCAAACAAAACACAAGAGTGAACGGGACAGGCGAGGGGTCTGGATACCGGGAGGTCGAAGTAGCGACAGGTATAGACCGACGAGTGACGCGGGACAGGCAATGAATCTGGATTCCGGGACATCGGCGTAACGATTTCGTCCAGAATGTACCAAAGTACAACGTAGCAAGCATAAAGTACAACGTAGCATGAACAAAGTACGACATACGACCTAACAAAGGGGTAACAGGACGCCAGGGTATATATACCCCCAGGTGAGGTGATTAGTGATTAGACACGGCAATTGCTGACAGCTGTGTGTGTGTGCGCCGCCAGCGCATGCGGCTTGGCCACACCCCCTGTCAACCACCAGTAAGTCAGAAGTCAGTGGACACCCCTTCTAATGATTGAGTTCAGGTGTTCCCGCCACACCCATTGCTAACACCACAGCACATTGTGCATTGGCCAGCACATTGCCATGAACTCTCCACAGACAAACGTGTAGAATACACAATGGGTCGTGCCACTTTAAACGTGGCACTGTCATAGGATGCCGCCTTTGCCACAAGTCAGTTGGAGAACTATCCGCCCCCTACTAGATCGGCCCCGCTCACATGTAAATGCTTTTTGTTGAAAGCGTCTGGGAGCAACAACAACAACTCGTAGACCACAGTTTTGCTGTTCCAGCATGACTAACAAAGGGAGGTCCATAAAGACAGTTAGAGGAATATTTGTGTGGAGGAACTCGATTGGCCTGCACAGAGCCCTGACCTCAACCCCATTGAACACCTTTGGGAGGAATTTGAAAGCCCTCGTCCAACATCAGCGCCTGAGCTCACAAATACTCTTTTGGCTGAATGGGCACAAATTCCCCCAGACACACTCCAAAATCTGTCATAGCCTCATAGGGGAGGTCCAACTCCACATTTATGCCCATGGTTTGTCTAAAAAGCTTGTATAGGGGTGATGGTCAGGTATCCACTGACTTTTGGCCATATAATGTACACAAACAAGAGCATGTTTGGTATTTACACATGATTTACCTATGATAGCGCACTGTTCAGACGAGGAGTCTCTAAACATCTTCAAATACCTTGACCGGTGTGCATGTAAATAGACTCACTTACTCTCCTGAAATGTGAATAGCGCTTAGAGGGGCGGCAGTAGCTCAGTCTGTTGGGACTTGGCTTGGGACAACAGAGGTGTTGCCAGTTCAAGTCCCCGAAGTGCCAGTTCGCCTCCTGGGCACTGCCGAGGTGCTCTTGAGCAAGGCACCAGACCCCCTACACTGCTCCCCCCCCTGGGTGCTGTATATACAATAGCTGCCCACTGCTCCTAATACTAGGATGGGTTAAATGCAGAGAAATATGTAAGTATGTGACCAATAAAGAGGATTCAATCCTCCAGATTTAGATTTAGATCGTTCCGACTTCACACACAACTCTCACTTTTTGTTTAGTGCTTAGATTATGTTTGACTTTATTGTGTAACTGCACTTGGTCCTGACACTCCTTGACACTACCATCCGGATGAAGCCAAAATGATTCATGGCTTGCTGTTAAACAGATTCCTTTGATTCAACTAACCGGTGAATGAGATTATTTGGCTGCCGTGCTGATGTGGGTACCATGCCTAGAAAGACCTTGTTCCCATTAGCTGCCACGGGTCGTAGATGTGGATCTCCTCTAAATGGCGTGAAATTGCTTGTCACTCGGTCCCGGTGATAAAGTGTGTAGCATGTAACCCCATGCTGCCGGTGTCTGGTTGGATACCGCATTCGTCCTGGCATGTGGTCACACCGTGTCCGTCTGATGCTCACGCCTGACTTATCTGACAAGCCTTCAGCATGGACACCACCCCCCCCCCCCCCCTCCCCTCCCTCCCTTAGCGTCTAAAGGACACAGATCACTGTCTGACTCGCTGTCATCTCACTCTCTGATGGTGTGTCGCCCCCCCCCCCCACCCCGCCCCGCCCCCCCTTTCTCTGCTGCCTCTCTCTTCCCGACTTGTTTCTCTGCCATTGAGAAGCGTGGCGTTCACACACCTGAGGTTGAGCTATGGCAGCCGCATGTGATTGAAAGGCAAGATGGATTTCCGGAAATAATCAGGGAAGAGATGCCCTGATTAGCCAGGAATGAACCAGAGGCGATCTAAACGGTCTCGTGGAGAGGCAGAACCACAGCGGATATGCTCACAGCGCACTTCACTCACTAATTGCTGATGGATGGCTTTCGGAATTACTAACAAATCACACAAAAATTTTAGCTCATGAATCTCACCCACAGCAATATGACATATCAATATCACAAATGACACATTCCACTATCCATCTATTTTCATGCCGTCCGTAGGCAGATGTAGTACTGTAGTACTACATAAGTACTGAATAGTAGACAGTATTGTCGGTTTAATAATCCGAACGTGTGAATAAAAACAGTCAACCTTGAAGTGAGTTCCCCTGGAGGACTGGTGGATGGTGTGCCCCCCCCCCCCCC
>CM051010.1:15492124-15504624 GCA_027704905.1 Muraenolepis orangiensis | reverse complement strand
GGAATGTGTTCTCCTTCCCCGTGATGAATTTAAAGAATCTGCTAAATAATCTCTGAGATCGATTTTTCCGATTCGATTGAACGGTATTTATAAAACGTATAAAAACGATGACGTGTCTATATCATTACCGTCTAAAAATGTGTCTCCCGATTTTCGGTGTAAGCTTGGTTTCCTTTTTGTTTACATGGCCACACACGGGTTGTGGTGCTTACTGTCATTTGGAGCGAGACAATTTGATCTGATGTTAGCCAATCAGTGGGATGCACGAGGTGTGAGCCTATGATTACAAAGGGGCTAGAACGCCAGCTAGCGCTATCACCGCAAGTGAGCTAGTGAGGACGACGGCCCCGGTCTGTGAATGACAAATTATGAAATCTGATTGCAGACATCCAGAGTACTGTACATGAAAAGTCCTTTAGTCTGGCAACACACAGCATGTTAAAGACCTTAAGCATTGAATTCCATTCGTTTACATTTTGTCGACAATAAATCCAAAAACAATTGCCATACCTTTATGGCTTTAGGGTTGATATGTGCACAAAGCTTAGGCTATATACATATTGATGAAAGTTAGGTATAAAGTAAAAAAAGCAGGTAAGATGAGCATGAATGAGTCAATTTGTGTCTCAAACTATGTCAAGCTATACATACATACAGATTATGGAGAAAATCATGCCATTGCTGTTCTCAAGCTGACTGACTACGTCACTCCCTCCCTCGGTGAAACCGCTTGTTTAAAATCTGCCCTCAGATATAATGCTGATTTAATCATTCCTTTCAGGTTATATACTAGCTAGCCTACTAACACAAAGTTATGAATAGCAGGCTTGTGAAGGTCATATTACGTCGCTACTCGATTACTAAAACATGCCCAGTGGAGCCTCATGCTTGATGTGTTAATGGATTTATTATGTATGAAACAACAATGGGGAAAAAAGTGATTTGCAGACGATTGCTCCCACCCTGTGGCAGAAGAGTGTAGCAGCTCATGGGACATCTCACTTAATTAAACAAGTTGCTATTTTGGACGATTGAACCATGGAACCTTAATGTTTTTGGGAGAGGTTTTAACTGTTGGTTCAAAATGGATATTTCCCAACCCCCACACACACACTCACATATCATTCAAGTGTCGCTCACACATTAGCATGCATGTGTGGGCGCATGCTTTCACGCACACAACCGCAAACGTCATAAGTTATCTTTAAGAGCACATCTACCCTTGCTTACAAAAAAGCTGTTACTCAGCCACTTAACATCTACAAGCAGTGACACACACACACACACACACGGGAGGACAAACACATAAACTTACCTTGACGTCTCTATACGTCCTTCTCTCTGCAGGTTATGTCCGATTGTGCGTGCACCACTTAGCAGTTAAATGGCGCAGCTGATGGGCCGGAGTGATGAGTGATAGGGATAGACAGACAGAGATAGAGAGACATAGGGATAAAGAGGGATAAGAAAAGAGCATTATGGATAGAGAGAGATAGGGATATAGAGATATATTGGGATAGAGAGATAGGGATTGAAAGAGTTAGGGATACAGAGAGAGGGGTAGAGTGAGATAAGGATAGAGCGAGATAGGGATAGAGAGAGAAAGGGATTGAGAGATAGGGGTAGAGAGAGAGGGGTTGAGAGATAGGGATACAGAGAGAGAGAGGGAAAGAGAGATAGGGATAAAGAGAGAGGGGTAAAGAGAGATAGGGGAAGAGAGAGATAGGGATAGTGCGAGATAGGCATAGAGAGAGATACAGATAGAGAGAGATAGGGATAGAGAGAGATAGGGATAGAGAGAGAGGGGTAGAACGAGAGGGATAGAGAGGGGGGGAAGAGTGAGATGGGATAGTGCAAGATAGGGATAGACAGAAAGGTATAAAAATAGATAGCGATAGAGTGAGATAGGATATAGAGATAAGGATAGAGAGAGGGTTAGAGAGAGAGAGAGATAGACAGATCGGGATGGAGCGAGAGCTCTGTCTGGAGAGGGATATGGCTGGAGAGAGATATGGACAGAGAGAGAGCTATGGATAAAGAAAGAAAGGAATAGAGGGATAGGCCAAGAGAGAGATAGGTATAGAATGATACGGATATAGAGAGATAGGGATATAGAAGTGGGGTTGAGGGATCGGGATAAAGAAATAGGGAAAGAGCTAGAAATGGATAAGGAGAGTAAGGAGATAGGGATTGAGCGAGGTACAGCAGGAGTATATTATCTAGTGTATTCTCTGGGATGAAGTAAGGACTATTCTATCAGTGTTGGTGGTTCTGTTGACCTTGTAGAAGAGGTTTATTTAATTTCAGACACACTATTTCATTTCAAACGTTTTCCAAAACAGTACGGCGACCGAGACCCAGCATATGCTCCATCTGCTTCCACTTCGCCAGGGGGACAATAAACACTCAATTATGAATGATGAATGCAATTTATTACATTAATCCTGATTTCCCAGGCACGAAACACCAGAGCAGCGGTTCAAACAAATACACTAAGCGCAACTCAAAACAAACTAATGGAGTAATTATGGAAGTTATGCCCTGTGCAGAGGCAGGCATGCATGGTCCTGAGAGCTGAGACCGCATTGTACTGGACTAATGGCAACGGAGACCACTGCCGTGCAGTGTTTAGTTTGAGAAGCTTTAGATCAGTCGGTTGCACACAAATACACACACACACACGCATGCGCACGCACGCACACACACACGCCGCAGACACACACACACACGCATGCGCATGCACGCACACACACACACACACGCATACACACGCACGCACATACACACACACTCACATGCCGCACACACAAATGCAACACACACACACACACACACACACACACACACACATACACACACACACACACATGCCGCACACACAGATCTGTGTGTGTGTGTGTGTGTGTGTGTGTGTATCTAGCCATGTATATACGCAAACAAGGCTAGATTTAATGGATTCTTTCATTTAAATGGCCTTACTGCCTTAATACAAAGATTAGATTGGGCTGTTCTTATTTGAATTGCGAAAATAATCAAAATAGTGATGTAATGATGCACTGTGAAATAGTCACAAACCTCCTAAACCACCAGTTTTCAATCAAGACAGAATAAGATCTAATAATACTGTATTGATCCCAGATGGGTAGCAGCAAGTACAGGACCGATTTTTTATAATAAAAAATAAAAAAAGATTATAATTGAATACGATAAAATGACAATTATTACTGAAGATCAGGAAGAGTGGTAGAAGTAAAATAAATACATATATGTTTTATAATTTTAGGATTAGGGAAAGGGAGGGGAGAGGGATGGTGTTTGACTTTTCCTTCCCCAGCCGGTGCTGTCACGCGTCGTTTAAAGTGCAGCCCTACAAAAGGAAAGCCATTCAGGTGAATTGAGACACACTTTTGGGTCATTCGTGTGGGCCTGTATAAAAAATAGTCATGATCTAAAAAAAACCCCTCTCAGCCGCCCTGGTGGCTCTGCAACACCAGATGCTTGAGCCTTTATGGAACCTTTTCACCCAGGTGCCACCCCAGGACAAACACAGGTGTCACTCATCACACTAATTATGGCTTGTGGTTCTTTTTCATGGACCAAACTAGACTAGTGAATGTAGGTCTACCTCAACCCCCTGTCAGGAGCAGGCCCGGTTATGTGTTCTGAGCGACACCTGTGTTGGTCTATGATGACACAGTACACCTCTGTGAAAAGGGTCTGTTCTCCAAGAGGTGTTCCAGTACACTGGCTTTACCTGCCCTGACAGCCGACAGCAAGGCAATTCAACTACTTCATGATGGGGAGGGGGGGGGGGGGGCAGCAATTGTGTAATTATTGCACTTAAGCACTCACACGGGAACATGAGCAACAACACTAAATACCCTTAATTCTGAGTGTTTTTTCACGCAGTTAGTTTAACGTACAAAATAGGGCAGTCTCAGCTGATTCATTTCTAAATAGACCTGTGCTGTTTTTTGTTCAATAAATCCCTTCACTTATTAATGTGGCCGATTGAATGACAATGACCCTTTTAACTTTGAACGTGTGTGAATGTGCTACAAGCACTACAATTTCATTGAATTCATATTATTCCAATGAACAAACATCATAAATCAACCTGGCAACAACTGATAATGTTATTAACATACATTAACTGTATACTGTGTATATCTAAGTATATATATATATGAATGCATCAAGCAACAAGTGTTATTTACATTCAACAGAAGTCCAAGCAAATCTTCTTCAAAATACTCACTCTCTTTATAGGAATTCGTACTGCAGAAGGCAATGGGGAGAAAGCAGAATCAATCATAGATGCAGAAATAATATATTAAAATGCATTTTAAATGCTTTTTTTGCACAATTCAACATATGTTTATATCATCCATCATTCACTTTTTTGTGATGTTTTTATTGTGTACAGTATATATGTTTTAGTATAGTGTCGTACGGTGTAAGTATAGCACATCAGTGGCGGCTGGTGGTTGTGAAAGTAGGGGAGGGAGGAAGGTGAAGCTTGGTGGAGCTTGGTGGAGTGTGGTGGAGCTTGGTGGAGTGTGGCGGTGGATGGGGGTGTGAGCCAGGGCCTATGAGGGCATGTCAAACCCACACATTTGTAGAGGCATATGGACATTTTGTGTAATGAGTGAACTATACCCAGAGGAAAATTGTGCTGCTTACAACCGTCTCTTCTTTGTCTTATTGGAAATAAATCAGCTCTTACTCTTATTTAGAGATTACTGAAGTCTGTCCTGGTATCCTACACATTAGGAGAAGTAAGGAGCAAAATAATAGATCAATCTAAGACCAGTTTGAGAAATATAAGCCAATCAAGTTTTCTTTTGGATCTGACTGCTATCTCAAGAGCTGATTATTTCAGACAAAATAAAGATAAATTACATTGAGGGAGATTTGAGGGCGAAGCGTTTTGTGTGTAAAGTATAGTTACCTGTATTTAATTAAAATAAGACGTACTATTGTATAGTAGAGCCAGTTATGCCCGTAAATCACGTCAATTGTCTAATCGTGAGCCAAAGAAACACCACCTTCGTCACGGTCAGCCATGCTTTCCGTTTACGTTTGGCGTCATGCACCTGGAACGCTTTGAGGTCGGAACTCGAAAGTTTACAGTCTGAAATATATAAAATATAGTTGTCTGGAATGCGGAATTAATGAATGACACAAGATAGATCCTTACATGATGACAACCCGCCCCCCCAAAACTCTGATTGTGTATTCACCAGCGCAGTGAGCTCTGCTGATTAGTTCACAGCCTCTGGTTAGACCAGCCCTCAGGGAGGATGGTCCTCCCTTACTGCCCTACACACTCATGTTAAAACCAGGACTCACCGGCCGCTCGAGTCCTGCAGTTTTATAATGGACTTCAATGGGGAGCTTGGGGAGGATGGACCCGTACAGTCATTTTCAATTGCGGTAGGGGGCGCTGTTGGTACTTTGACACGGGGACATGATTGTTGTGCCTTCGAAGTGTTAAAATAGTAATAGTAAGATTTTAGGGAGGATGTTCCTCCCTTTCTTCTTCAATGGACGAGCCTCCACTGTAGTACATAGTGAAGTATATAGTGTTCAACTGTAGGAAATTCATACTGTAGAAGGGAATGGGAAGTAAGCATTCCACTGTGCATCTTGAATCGTCAACTCTGCTGCGTGGACAGCCCCATCACCTCTGCCCGTTTTAACTCGCCCATTGACAGTGTTTATCCCTGTTATATGTTATCTGTTACCTGTTATATGTTATCTGTTACCTGTTATATGTTATCTGTTACCTGTTATATGTTATCTGTTACCTGTTATATGTTATCTGTTGTCATTTCTTTCCTGTTTACCGACTAGGTTTAATTTTTGCGTTTTTCGTCCTCACCATTTGGGTTAAACAAAGATACATTCAACATTCAACCCTGTCGTCGTACGATATATATACATATATATACATATATATATATTATATATATATATACATATACATATATATATATATATAATATAAACTGTGTACGTGAGCACAGGCGCATCTTCAAAGGCATCTATCTGACAGCCGAGGCACCAAAGCGATTGAGGGCGGGGACGACACCTACTCTGGGAAGGATGTGGTGTCGACCAAGGTGACACTGTGCCGCTATGCGCCCCGTTATCTCTGCCTCGGCTTGCGGCTCTGTCTCCCTCTTAATCTCTATTGTATGTATGTATCAGACTCCGCCCCCCCCCCTGTCCCCGTCCCCGCCCCGCCCCCCCCGTCCCCGTCCTCCCCCTCGTCCCCGTCCCCCCCATCACTATTGAAAGTGCCTTTGCTTTGATAATATTGTGAGTTTAATTGGTTTCAAGGACATTCGAGCATGGGCTTAACTCCTCTGTTTGGAAAGGGGTGTTTAGCAGTGGACCGGAAAGGACTGTGACAGTGTAAAGTTGTTTGTCTTTCCTGCAGAGGTCAGTAGATAGGAAACAGTTGGTCGCATTTGAAGCCACTCTGTCTATTTATCTACTCATCTGAAAGATTTGAAGGATCACACCTCTGTGTGCCATTTGTCTACACAGATGCGCGCACGTTTGCATACACATTAGGCATGCACGAACGCATACACACACACACACACACCACACACACACACACACACACACACACACACACTCTTATCTCTTTGCCAAGCTGTGTCATTCTCCCGCTGTGCTGTGCTTGATCAAGATTTGTTCCACTTGGAGTGGTGAAATTGAAAAAGGTAAACAGAGTAGACTTTATTATGGTTATTATTATTATTATCATTATTATTATTATTATCAACGGTCACACGTGAATAAACAAGGCATGGACGAGTTTCAGTGCAGGTCATTGAATGTCATAATGTTTACAAAATATCAATTTCAAGTTAAGATCATTTGCATGGCCGTGTGTGTGTGTGTATTTTCTCATTTTCTATCTGCCAACACTGTCCCCATGCGATCCCTTTAAACACTATCTGCCTCTCCATCCGTTCTTCATCCGTTCTGTCCATCCGTTCTCCATCCGTTCTTTCCATCCATTCCCTCCATCCGTTCTCCATCCATTCTCTCCATCTGTTCTCCATCTGTTCTCCATCCGTTCTCCATCGGTTCTCTCCATCCATTCTCCATCCGTTCTCTCCATCCGTTCTCTCCATCCGTTCCCTCCATCCGTTCCATCCGTTCTCCATCCATTCTCTCCATCCTTTCTCCATCCGTTCTCTCCGTCCGTTCTCCATCCATTCTCTCCATCCTTTCTCCATCCGTTCCCTCCATCCGTTCTCTCCGTCCGTTCTCTCAATCCATTCCTTCTACCCGTTCCCTCCATCCGTTCCTTCTATCCGTTCCCTCTATCCGTTCCCTCCATCCGTTCTCTCCGTCCGTTCTCTCAATCCATTCCTTCTACCCGTTCCCTCCATCCGTTCCTTCTATCCGTTCCCTCTATCCGTTCCCTCTATCCATTCTCTCCATCTGTTCTCTCCATCTGTTCTCTCAATCCGTTCTCTCAATCCGTTCCCTCTATCCGTTCTCTCCGTGGCTCACTCTGTCTGTCTCTCCGCGGGCACCTGTTTTATTGCTGTGCGCTCGAGTTGTTCTCAATATCAAGTGGAGGTTTTGTCACGTCTGGAAAATAAAACGAGCTGCAGAGCCACATAGAGGGTCCCTGTAGGATAATATGCTGTTAATAGTTAATGAGTTGAGGGAACAACCAAGAGGTATGCAGAGGCACCGAGTCTCGCGCGGTGCAGAAGTGCTCATCACTCATTTCCATTTCAGAGAGTTCAGAACTCAGTTTGCGCCGGTGTGCGGGACTGTTTGTGTCGTTGGTGTCTCCTTGTGTCAGTCGGATAATAGATACGTATGTGTGAACTGGCACCTATAGACTTGCAGTCCCTTTGGTTCAGCCCCCGAATCTTTCAGCTTCCCATGATTGGTTGTTTGTTGAGTCTGCCTTGTGTGTACCGTCACTGATTAGTGATGAGCAAGCGCTAGTCGTCTAGATAGAACACACTGTGTCTGCTGAACCGTCATTGTGGAACTGTTATTAACTGTTTGTGGGATTTAGAAAGCACTTTGATAGGAGACAGGATCTCTCATGGTTCAACAGTTTGCACGACCGGTAATAAATCCCACGTGCATCCGTTTACTAGCTGCGCATCTCTGATTCGTACGGCTTCCCCTGCACTCTCCCTCTCTGGCAGATTTTTTACTGTGGCTGTGCGAGCACGAACCTGTTTGGTAGCTGCTGCTGCTGCTGCTTTCAGCCTGTTCAGCCCTAGAGCGCCAAATCTCTATCGATAGTGGTTTAGTGCTCTAAGTCTGGGTCTCTTGTCACTACTAACAGTAGGCCACACGACCAATCGAAGTAGCCTCCTGGGGTTTGGGAGGCGGGACTTGTGGCGATTGGAAACATTGAGCGGAACCCCCACCACAACGAGTAGTAGTGTATGATCAATACACATGATTGCTACGGCTAGCGACAATTTGCTTCATCCCTTGCTATGGCTAGGGGTGTGTGCATGTGAATGTGTATAGTCATGCATGCGTGTGTTTTTGGGTAGTTTTGGTGTCTGTGTAGTTGTGTTGTAACCAGTGTGCAGTGCCACATATTGTAGTTCTACACAACTACACATTCTGTGAAGTTCTGTGCAGTGGCTGTGCCATTCTGTGCAGTATCCCGTAGGTGCTTACGGTTGTGTGGGTTGTGTATGGTCAAGACACTGCAGATTCTAGGTTGCGTCTAGGTGTGTAGTTGTGTGTTGTTGTGTGTAGTTGTGAGGGTGGGCATAGTTGTGCAGTGGCAGATAAGCTGTACAATATCCTAGGCAGCTCCTCCCTTCAGGTCGTAGCGGTGCAGGTTGTGGCGACGTGGTAGTTTGAAAGCAGAACAGTCAAGGCCCGATCAATAATGATTGTGATGGATGAGGTTTTATATTGGAGGACCGAGGACCATGTTCCATGCTTCACTATAGCGCTCAGAGTGACGTCGCGGTGGCAAGGGGATAACAAGCCCAATGGCTTGTAAACTACGACCATCCAGCGGTGAGCACACTGCTATCAGGTTATCCTCAATAACCCTCTCTGGATATACTGTATATATATATATATATTACATATATTAGCTTTACTGTTGCCTATTAGAGCGGACCAGTCAATGGAGTGTGTTGTAATGTTGAGCCCTTAGAGGCGAGGTGGGACGATGTGAGGCTCTGGGCGCGCCTTGGGCTGTGGTGCTTCCTCCTCCATTGTGATAGCAGAAGCAGTTAGCCAGACACAGTGGGCTGGAGACGGCCTTATGACCTCATTCTAACTCTGGTTGGCCAATTATCCTGAACACTGTTTAATATTCTGTATCAATATTCCGCATACACACACACACACACGCACGCACGCACGCACGCACACACACACACACACACACACACACACACACACACACACACACACACACACACACACACACACACACACACACACACACACACACACACACACACACACACACGGCACACACACTACACACACACACTACAGCACACACACACACACAACACACACACGCACAGCCACACACACACACCAAACACACATGCACAGCAACACACACACACACACACACGTGCACACATACTTACGTGCACACACACTTACGTGCACACACACACAAACACACACACACATACCCACACAAGCACACACACACACACACACACACACGTGCACACATACTTACGTGCACACACACTTACGTGCACACACACACACACACACACACACACACATACCCACACAAGCACACACACACACACACACACACACAATTCCCTGAAGACATTGGTCATCAGTCTTGCCTCACAATGTCTTTTCCAGCAGTTACCGGTGCTGTTATGTCCTGGTCAAAGGCAGTTTAGTGACCTTTCATGTACATTAGTTCACTGACGCTCAAATTTAACCATGTCCGTTTAGTCAATGTTTTGAAATTGCCAATTAATGCGCAAGTGTGAACATAATTGTCTAACATATATTACATGTATAATTAGTTTCGTAATTGCCCTGACTAGCCACCGACCAACACACGCGTTCACACACACACACACACACACACACACACACACACACACACACACACACACACACACACACACACACACACACACACACACACACACACCACACACACACACACACACACACACACACACAAACACAGCATTCATGTTCTTTATGTATTTATCAGCTATTTTGTTTTTTTTTCATTCATGGTACGATACGATCATACATATGTTGGGTGACGTCAGATTTTATACCATTTTTTTTTTTTCCGAAAAGTAACTTTCTGTTCTCCTCTCGCAGAAATGCCTGAAGTTCAACGTGGACGCCCCTATATGGCTGTCTAAACAGCACATCCTGTGCACCCTCAACCAGAGTCTGAAGGATGTACTCAACTACGGCCTCTTCCAGCCCGCGTACAACGGCAAGTCTGGCAAGTTCCTGGATGAGGAGCGGCCCCTGCGGGAGTACCCCTTCCCCTCCATCGCCCCTGTGCCGTACCTGGAGGTCAGTGTGATCCACAGGTGCTCCTACAGTACACCCTGGCTCCTGGGTTGGAACAAAAAAACAACAAGCATGGGGGGAACCATGCCAGGGGACACACCGTTTAAGGCAGTTGGTCTTCAACCGTGGATGGACTGCAAGGGGGGGGTCCGCAAACATGATTAGTGCAGAAACCAATTCTTGCCGTCACCATACCCCCTGCGTTTCACCCACATTTTACCTTCAAGTCGGTGTTTGCTCCACAGGGAGCGTCCAGGTCATCGACATAAGATAGACCCGGGCCTCAGAATAATTGTTCACCCTGCCACACACCAGGGTCCCTCATCGTACAATGTCAAAGTTTGAGACTGATGCATTGATCTTCATAATGTCGACGTGGCTTATAACGAAGAATCAAAGCTGGATATATTAAGAAGTGAATAGGCATCATAAATAAATGATAAGGCCTATAGGCCTGGGATATTCAAAAATTAATCCACCAAGGGGTCCCTGAGCTGAACAAGGTTGCAGACCCCTGCTTTAAGGGGTTTATTCGTATGATAATAATGAGGCGAGGAAGTCATATGACTGCTGCAAATACATTCATTTCAAGCTTTGGATTATCGCTAAGGTTTTGCGGAACCGATATTAAAATAATTCATCAATAAAAATCACAGTGAACTAAGGACATACAGTATCTCCATGAAATGTCCTTGAATAACATGGCGCCGAAAGAGACCATTGCAGTATCTCTGGCCCTGTGTGTAGCCCTGCTACAGTGTTTACCTCTGGCCCTCTGTTTTGTTATCAACTAATCACACAGGAAACATCATACAGTTAACATAAATATACAACTGAAGGTTCTCCAAACATGAGAAAAATATCTGTTTATACATAGAAAGGATATTGTCTATGTTCTACCCCACCTGCAGGGTCATCCAAATGTGGGTGTTGTATATCTCATTCTGGTATAGGAAAACAGAATTGGGAAGAATTTGGTCATGACTCGAAAGACGTACAGTATGTACCGTCATTGATGGACACGGAGTGAATGGAACAGATTGCGTAAAACACAGTTTTGATGTCTTCCTCTTCCTCGGTCATTGTCAATCACTGGAAAAACGGATCCTTTACTTCGTACATTGCTTCGATATAGTTCAGCATTTAGCCTGTGAACGTGTGTTAAGGAGGAGCATACAGCGCTACACACCTGTGTACATAGGTATGCATTGCACACGTACACAGGTTTGTATGTATGGGTACAAGATGCTCCACACATCCACACACACACACACACACACACACACACACACACACACACACACACACATACCTCACCACACTGTAGCCCGGCCACGGTGTTCACATGTAGCCCGGCCACGGTGTTCACATGTAGCCCCGCTACGGTGTTCACATGTAGCCCCGCTACGGTGTTCACATGTAGCCCCGCTACGGTGTTCACATGTAGCCCGGCTACGGTGTTCACATGTAGCCCCGCTACGGTGTTCACATGTAGCCCGGCTACGGTGTTCACATGTAGCCCCGCTACGGTGTTCACATGTAGCCCCGCTACGGTGTTCACATGTAGCCCCGCTACGGTGTTCACATGTAGCCCGGCTACGGTGTTCACATGTAGCCCCGCTACGGTGTTCACATGTAGCCCCGCTACGGTGTTCACATGTAGCCCCGCTACGGTGTTCACAAGTAGCCCCGCTACGGTGTTCACATGTAGCCCCGCTACGGTGTTCACATGTAGCCCCGCTACGGTGTTCACATGTAGCCCCGCTACGGTGTTCACAAGTAGCCCCGCTACGGTGTTCACATGTAGCCCGGCTACGGTGTTCACAAGTAGCCCGGCTACGGTGTTCACATGTAGCCCGGCTACGGTGTTCACAAGTAGCCCCGCTACGGTGTTCACATGTAGCCCCGCTACGGTGTTCACATGTAGCCCGGCTACGGTGTTCACATGT
>CM051010.1:15474624-15482124 GCA_027704905.1 Muraenolepis orangiensis | reverse complement strand
GGCTGAGGTCAAACATTAGCCTACTTTTAAACACATGGAAGCTCGGTAGCTTGAGGCCCCCCGAGGTCAACGCTGAGGTCAACATTGATGGGACACCGACATCCTCTTTCCCTTTCCCTTTCCCTTCTCCTCTCTCTCTCTCTCTCTCTCTCTCTCTCTCTATTATACAGATAGGTATGATTGTGTGTGTGATAGTGTGTGTGTAATAGTGTGTATGATAGTCTGTATAATAGTGTGTATGATACAATTTATGATAGAGTATATGATAGTGTGTATGATAAAGTAAATGTGTTTCTGATAGTGTGTATGATAGTATATGTGATAGTGTGTGTCTGATAGTGTGTCTGATAGTGTGTAAGATAGTGTATATGATAGTGTGTGTCTGATAGTGTATTTGATAGTGTATATGATAGTATGTTCTCATGAAGGAGACCACCTAAGAAAGGATGATTTAGCAAATTCTTCAAACAACCAAACCCATGGCTTGTCCTTATTGTTGCCATTGCTGCCGTTTAATCTTGAGTGTTCTTCTCCTTTGCTCCGGGCGTCTGTTAACGGACCTAGACTGTTCCTGTCTTAGGACGGAGCGGAGCTGACCTGGATGCTATCCCACAATACTCAGCAATAGTGTGGGTTGGCCATGATATGGATATAGCCACGAGGATAGCACTCACGACCAAGCAGCAGTCTGCCGCACACACAGACACACACACACATGCACGCACGCACGTACGCACGCACGCACGCACGCACGCACGTACGCACGCACGCACACACACACACACACACACACACACACACACACACACACACACACACACACACACACACACACACACACACACACACACACAGCAAGGTCATTAACAAAAACAATGCAGTAAACAAAAAAGGCGAGGCCATAAAAGTGTGAGAGCTCCTAACGGGAGCTCCATTACAGACCCCTTTCCTGGGAGGAGGGAGACGCTGAAAGCCCGCTCACAGCAGGATGGTCTTACCTGTGTCCTATCCTAACCCCACCCAGCACACACACACAGTACAGTAGCTTAGGGGCGTGTGTAGCCCCGGAGGCGTGGTACCTCATGTAAGAACATGAATGGAGGAATAGTAGGGATCCTTCTATGCAAGCACTGCCTGCACTGCCCGTTGGCCTTCTCTCCTCTGAGGGTTTAAATGGCTGTGTTCAATCATTTTATGAATCTTGGCAAACAATATCCGAAGAATGCAGTGAGTACAAAGTTGCTAAATTATGGATTTGCATCATGTGTATTTTGGAGTGAGGAATGTGAGGGTACGTTTCACAGTTGACAGGATTTATGTGATTGCACTCTATTATATTACTTTGTATTATATTATATAGTATTATATATTATATTTTGTTCAGAATGTTGCCAAAATCGTACACTATCTCTTTACAAGATGTAAAACTAACCTTGATTATTCCACTTTATCACATCATATACGTATATAGAACTCAATTTAAATGGAATAAGTATTGAATTACAATGTGATGGGGAAGACGCTTGCTATGCACACAAGGTCCTGCTGCAGGCTACACGTTGACGCTCATTGGTTTAGACAGAGGCGAGCTTCAACCTAACACACACACACGCACACATACCCCTACACACACACACACACACACACACACAGACACAGACACAGACACATAATACAAGAGGGCTGAAGCTTATAGGCTGTGATACTGCTAAAACGGACAGACTGGTATTTCCGTTTCACAAGCTGCATGGTTTAGCTGTGTTCTCGTATGGTTTGAATGGGTTTCGGTGTAAACACACCCAGACACACACACACACCCCAAGGCAGTGTGGTAAGAGAGGGATGGATGGATGGATGGGCCCATGGAGGCATGAAGTATAGTAGTAAGTAGAGGACTTAGTGACGCACCAGTTGGTAATGTGGTCACTGATTGAGGAGCTGGATCCTAGATAATTCACTGCTATGCCCATTGGCCCCTACATCCCTGACACACACACGCAGACACACACACACACACACACACACACACACACACACACACACACACACACACACACACACACACACACACACACACACACACACCACACACACACACACACACACACACACACACACACACACACACACACACACACACACACACACACACATACAGAGAGAGCAGGTCAGCTGAAACGGCATGTCCTTTACAGTGTGCGGCTTCATAACCCTTGTTTTGTCAGTTCATTATTACTTCTTACTGCTGGTCTTACTGTACTGCACTGTACTGCACTGCACTGTTCTGCACTGTACCGCACTGTACTGCACTGTATTGCACTGTACTGCACTGTTCTGCACTGTATTGCACTGTACTGCACTGTTCTGCACTGTACTGCACTGTACTGCACTGTACTGCACTGTTCTGCACTGTACTGCACTGTTCTGCACTGTACTGCACTGTACTGCACTGTACTGCACTGCTCTGTGACTGTACTGCACTGCTCTGTGCTGTACTGCACTGTACTGCACTGAACTGCACTGTTCTGCACTGTATTGCACTGTACTGCACTGTACTGCACTGTACTGCACTGTTCTGCACTGTACTGCACTGTACTGCTCTGTATTGCACTGTTCTGCGCTGTACTGCACTGTACTGCACTGTACTGTACTGTACTGTACTGCACTGCACTGTTCTGCACTGTATTGCACTGTACTGTACTGTACTGCACTGTATTCATGATGTTGCTATGACCACGGTGCTGCACTACTGTCACTTTAAAAAGCTTTTTGCAACATCCCACATATGTATCATATCATATCATCCATTAGTCACTTTATTGTACTTTTTAGTTAGTAAAGTATTGTTACAGTATAGTGTTGTTTATAGTATAGCATTGTTTAGTATAGTATTGTATTGTTTAGTGTCGTGCAGTATAGTATAGTCATAGTATAGTCATTGTACTTTACACATGGCAAAAATAAAGAATCTTGAATCTTGAATTTGACAATATTGGATGCCTTTCTGATACAATTTGTTTGCGTTTCCCTTGAGTTGATTAGTGATGTCATTCCGTTCTGGTAATTACAGTAATCAGGATAATTGAACAGGCACCGTGCACCCATTGCACTCTGCTGTCTGGGTTTGTGAAAAAAACGGTAAAAAGAAGCAAATTCCAAAAAAAAGAGAAAACCTCTCTGAGAAAACCAGTTGTGGAGGAATAATGACCAACAGCTCTGAGCCAAGCGTGGTGTGGTACAACCAGCTGGGTCCATTGTGCCGAACGGCCAAAGCATCCTAGCGTCGTCATGAATGAACTCCATTCGAGAGCAACATCACTATGCCACCCACTTTGACTCTTGGCGTTGGATGCTTGTGCGAGTAATCCCGAAGCGAGGAGTCCCACTTCATGGGTTTGACTGACAATGACGGCACTGTGGAAGGGGCCTCGCTGAAGGCCGCGCTCCTACTGAGGTTTGCACCGTCGGCATTTCAGTGACGTACGGCGTGTTTAACAGGGGGAGAGGGAGGGCCTGGCAGAAAACACAATACAATACACATCGATACACACACACACACACACACACACCACACACACCAACACACACACACACACACACACACACACACACACACACACACACACACACACACACACACACACACACACATGCAGGTACACATGCTTCGGGCAGCTACAATGCTACATGTAACAAGCTTGTCATGGGGGAATGTGCACCAGAGGGAGCATCCCTCATGTATAACCCCCCATGGGAGCAAGGAGCAAGAGAGAGAGAGAGAGAGAGAGAGAGAGAGAGAGAGAGAGAGAGAGAGAGAGAGAGAGGAGAGAGAGAGAGAGAGAGAGAGAGAGAGAGAGAGAGAGAGAGAGAGAGAGAGAGAGAGAGAGAGAGAGAGAGAGAGAGAGAGAGAGGTGTATCCACAAGATCACTCACCACACTGCGGTGGGGGGTGGGATTTTGGATTGAGCATCTCAGATAAAACAGCTGTGTTAAAACATGGTGGTGTCCTCTGATCTGTCTGCTAGAATGCCAAATTCCTTGTGTCAGATACCCAATCCCTCCTTCCTCAGTATTCTTCTCTGTGTTTTGAGTTTCTTTGGATGCAAGCATCCTCTAAATGATCAAATAGTGTGTGTCTGTGTTTTTGTTTGTTTGTGTGTGTGTGTGTGTTTGCGTGTGTGTGTGTGTGTGTGTGTTTGTGTTTTGATGTTATGAATGGGAACATCCATCCCTGTGCAGGTTGAAGATATCTAGTGGATCCATTTCGTAATGTATGTCCTGTATCTCATTTGTTTGACATAGTTCTTTGAATTAAGTGTTTTTGTTATGGGGGATTTCAATACCATCACACTACACCAAAACACACCAACAGCACAACACACACCAACACACCAGAACACAAACACTACATCGCAAAAGCACTGCAACACTGCAAACACAAATGCTGCAAACACTCCATACACCAGTATCACACCTTCACATCTCTTGTGGTCTGTTTCCCCCTCTCCCTTGCTCTCCCTCCCGTCTCCCTTCTGCTCTCTATGTCCTCTCTCTCTATCTCTCTGCTCTCCCCCTCTCTCTCTTTGATCTCTCTCTCTCTCTCTCTGCTCTCTCTCTCCCCCTCTCTCTCTCTCTCTCTCTCTCTCTCTCTCTCTCTCTCTCTCTCTCTCTCTCTCTCTCTCTCTCTCTCTCTCTCTCTCTCTCTCTCTCTCTCTCTCTCTCTCTCTCTCTCTCTCCCCCCCCGCTGTCTCTCTCTCTCTCTCTCTCTATCTATCTCTTTGCTCTCTCTCCACTATCTCTTTATTTGTTCTCTCTCCTCCATCTCTCTCCTGTCTCCCCTCCAGCTCTGCTCTCTCTCCCCCCTCTCTCTCTCCTCTCTCCCCTCCAGCTCTTCTCCTCTCCTCTCTCCCCGCCCTGCACAAACCACCTCCCTCTCTTGTCCCTCCACTGTTGTCTTTGCACTCTCATGTGAGCATCCGTGTGGCCACACGTGCGCATGAGTGGGTTCACTCTTGTGTGTGCATGCATGCGTGCATGCATGCATGCGTGTGGGGTGTGCGTGCATGCATGCGTGTAAGAGTTTGCATTATTCCCTGCCAAGGCCAGGGAAAGCGGGACTGTGGGTGTGTGTGTGTGTGTGTGTGAGAGAGAGAGAGAGAGAGGGAGAGAGAGAGAGAGAGGGAGAGGAGAAAGAGGAGAGGGATAGGAGACCAGCGTGATGTGAGTGGAGGAACGCGGAGGAGTGATGGAGGGATGGGGGAGCGATGGATAGCCATGTGGACGTGGATGTGTTGGCATTGGTGCTGTAGCAGACCCACTGAAGTTGGCGTGTACATGTGAGAGTGTGTGTGTGGGTCTGTGTGTGTGTGTGGGAAATGGGCTCGGCTCTGGGAAGAAGAGAAGCAGCCGAGAGGAAGGCGAGGAAAGCGGAGGAAGCCAGAAAGGCCAGACTGAACAGCAAGGTAGCGTCCCGTTCTGCTCTGTCTTTCTTTTAACACTGTTGCCTCTCTTTTCTCTTCTCGTGTCCCTCTCCTGCTGTTTGTCCAACTACCGTCCTAGACATTCCCTCTGTGTGTCTCTCTATGTATCTTCCCTGCCCTTCCCTCTCTGTAGATCTGTCCATCTGTCTGTCTTTCTGTCTCTCTTTATCTCTCTCTCGCTCTCTCTCAACATATGTCTCCCTCTTTGCTGTTATATTTCCCTTTCTCTGTCTCTACTCTCCACTCTCCATCTGTCTCTCTGTGGCTCTCCCTCCCTCTGAATGCTAATAAACTTTCTCTCTCACCATGTCTGGCCCTCTCTATGTATCTAGGTCTCTGTCGTATGTCCCTATTTGTCTTCCCCTTGTCCTTTATGCGGGTCTGGTGCTGTTTACGAATGCATGGCTATTATTCTCTGAATGTGATAGTATCACACTGTGTGTGTGTGTGTGTGTGTGTGTGTGTGTGTGTGTGTGTGTGTGTGTGTGTGTGTGTGTGTGTGTGTGTGTGTGTGTGTGTGTGTGTATGTGTATGTGTATGTGTGTGTGTGTGTGTGTGTGTGTGTGTGTGTGTGAGAGAGTGTTTCAACTGGACAATACTTTGCCTTGTGGTGTGTTCAGTCCATTATCATAATGTCTTCTGTCACATTCCAGCTCTAATTTATGCAACTGATGCCCTCAGGATTGCACCACTCTTACTACTGTTTACTACTGAGATATAGGTAGAGAGAGCATGGTACATACAGAGAGAGAGATACAGGTAGAGACAACATAAGACATATGGAGAGAGATACAGGTAGAGAGAGCATGATACATATGGGGAGAGATACAGGTACAGACAGGGAGAGAAAGAGACTGCATAGAAAGCTACTAAGACACGGTTGTAAACTCCCAGGGTTAAAGCCTCCAGGAGAGACGTGGCTGGCTGTTGATGAACCCACGGTTCCGCCCCGTGAACACTGAGACGTCAGGTGGGTCTGGGAGCGTCTGCGTCCGGGCGGAGCTGTCACTGCCAGGGAAAAGCGGCTGCTTTTAACCCTGGAGCTGTCTGCTCTCCGGGGTCCCAGGGGCCAATCAGGCTCCAGAGCCTTTCAGTTGTGTGACGGGGCTGGGCATTTTGAGAGCCGAAAACAGCTAATATACAGTAGATATGGACAGTAGGGCTCCTGTTATACAATCTGCCAGCATAGATTGTAGCGTTGAATGAATACACACATATATAAGGTATGTGTGTGTGTGTGTGTGTGTGTGTGTGTGTATGTGTGTGTGTGTGTGTGTGTGTTGTCTTTAAAATATATAGCAAGATGGCTATATGTAGAGTGAGAGAGAGCCAGATGGGAATATGTGTGTATGTGTGTGTGTGTGTGTGTGTGTGTTGTCGTTAAAAGATAGAGCAAGATGGCAATATGTATAGTGAGAGAGAGTAAGTGTGTGTGTGTGTGTGTGTGTGTGTGTGTGTGTGTGTGTGTGTGTGTGTGTGTGGTGTGTGTGTGTGTGTGTGTGTGTGTGTGTGTGTGTGTGTGTGTGGTGTGTGTGCGCGCGTGTGTATGTCTGGATTTGCTTTTGTTGTTGTTTAAAATATCACAAGACAGGCAGACAGAAGGCGAGAGAGGGATAGAGGGACAGAGAGGGACGGAGAGGTGATAGAGTACAACAAGGGAATTGATTCCTGTGTTCTGGTCAATATCATCTCTCTGTAACCAGGCCATGTGAGAAACTCAGACACAGACTCTGTTCTCTTTATCGTAAAGCACAGGAAGCTCTCTCTCGCTCTCTCTCTCTCTCTCGCTCTCTGTCTCTCTCTCTCTGTGTCTCTGTCTCTGTCTCTCTCTCCCACTCTCTCTTCTCTTTTTAAATAGAAAGATAAGCTAGGTATTCACAACAAAGACTCCCTGAGTAGGTGACTTTGTCATGTCAAGTCAAGTTTATTGTCACTTCACAGTTTACAGTGGTGTGAAAATCTTATGTGCAATACCCGACAACAGACAGCAGTTATAAAAATAAGATAAAAATTGATAAAA
>CM051010.1:15444624-15469624 GCA_027704905.1 Muraenolepis orangiensis | reverse complement strand
GTCCTAAAAGTCTGTTGTTGAGTAGTCCAACATCTAGCCGTGACGAGGAGTCCTACATGTCAGGTGATGAGGAGGAGTCCTACATGTCAGGTGATGAGGAGGAGTCCTACATGTCAGGTGACGAGGAGGAGTCCTACATGTCAGGTGATGAGGAGGAGTCCTACATGTCAGGTGATGAGGAGGAGTCCTACATGTCAGGTGATGACGGGGAGTCCTACATGTCAGGTGATGACGGGGAGTCCTACATGTCAGGTGATGAGGAGGAGTCCTACATGTCAGGTGATGACGGGGAGTCCTACATGTCAGGTGATGACGAGGAGTCCTACATGTCTGGGTGTGGAGGAGAAAGCATGACTGTGGGAGGACCCAGAGCTATCCAATCAGAGTGGTGAAGCCCATCTAAGAGCAAGGCCTCGCCCACCGTGATTGGAGGAGCGGTAGAACAGAGGTCTATGAAGCGGGGGGTAAGGGGCTAAGGGGCTAAGGGGGTGGGGGGGCATACGGGTTGTAAAGTCAGAGTGTGTGCATCTTGAGGTTTTTCTTGATGAAAGAGCAGGCCGTTTGAAGCGGATCAGCCGGCAGCGCGAATGGCTCATCGGCTACAATCAGCTTCAAACACCCCCGCAATTAGGAAGGAGGCATCAAAAGGCAAATGGGGAACTAACGGCAACATTGTGTATACAGTACAGGGCGTGTCTGACTGAGTGGGATGGAATATGATCAAACGGCTAATATCAATTATAGAGTCTGTGATGGAGAGACTTCTTCATGTAGCTATCATCGACACAGTTCAGTACAGCACGTCACACATTACTAGTGGATCACGCTCATCACGCCCACTCCTTTAGGTCCTCATTAAGTCTCCTTTAGGTCCTCAGGTTAGTCTCCTTTAGGTCCTCATTAAGTCTCCTTTAGATCCTCAGGTTAATCCCCTTTAGATCCTAAAGTTAGTCTCCTTTAGATCCTCAGGTTAGTCTCCTTTAGACACTCAGGTTAGTCTCCTTTAGGTCCTCAGGCAAGTCTCCTTTAGATCCTCAGGTTAGTCTCCTATAGATCCTCAGGCTAGTCTCCTTTAGATCCTCAGATTAGTCTCCTTTAGGTCCTCAGGTTAGTCTCCTTTAGATCTTCAGGTTAGTCCCCTTTAGGTCCTCATTTTAATCCCCTTTAGGTCCTCAGGTTCGTCTCCTTTAGATCCTCAGGTTAGTCTCCTTTAGATCCTCAGGCTAGCCTCCTTTAGATCCTCAGGTTCGTCTCCTTTAGATCCTCAGGCTAGTCTCCTTTAGATCCTCATTTAGTCTCCTTTAGATCCTCATTTAGTCTCCTTTAGATCCTCATTAAGTCTCCTTTAGATCCTCAGTTTAGTCTCCTTTAGACCCTCAGGTTAGTCTCCTTTAGACCCTCAGGTTAGTCTCCTTTAGACCCTCATGCTAGTCTCCTTTAGATCCTCATTAAGTCTCCTTTAGATCCTCAGTTTAGTCTCCTTTAGATCCTCATTAAGTCTCCTTTAGATCCTCAGCTTAGTCTCCTTTAGACCCTCCGGTTAGTCTCCTTTAGACCCTCAGGCTAGTCTCCTTTAGACCCTCAGGATAGTCTCCTTTAGACCCTCAGGTTAGTCTCCTTTAGACCCTCAGGTTAGTCTCCTTTAGACCCTCATGCTAGTCTCCTTTAGATCCTCATTAAGTCTCCTTTAGATCCTCAGGTTAGTCTCCTTTAGATCATGAGGTTAGTCTCCTTTAGATCCTCAGGTTAGTCTCCTTTAGATCCTCAGGCTAGTCTCCTTTAGATCATGAGGTTAGTCTCCTTTAGATCCTCAGGTTAGTCTCCTTTAGACACTCAGGTTAGTATCCTTTAGATCCTCATGCTAGTCTCCTTTAGATCCTCATTAAGTCTCCTTTAGATCCTCAGGTTAGTCTCCTTTAGATCATGAGGTTAGTCTCCTTTAGATCCTCAGGTTAGTCTCCTTTAGATCCTCAGGTTAGTCTCCTTTAGATCATGAGGTTAGTCTCCTTTAGATCCTCAGGTTAGTCTCCTTTAGACACTCAGGTTAGTCTCCTTTAGATCCTCATGCTAGTCTCCTTTAGATCCTCAGGCTAGTCTCCTTTAGACCCTCAGGTTAGTCTCCTTTAGACCCTCATGCTAGTCTCCTTTAGATCCTCATTAAGTCTCCTTTAGATCCTCAGGTTAGTCTCCTTTAGATCATGAGGTTAGTCTCCTTTAGATCCTCAGGTTAGTCTCCTTTAGATCCTCAGGTTAGTCTCCTTTAGATCATGAGGTTAGTCTCCTTTAGATCCTCAGTTAGTCTCCTTTAGACACTCAGGTTAGTCTCCTTTAGGTCCTCAGGCTAGTCTCCTTTAGATCCTCACGTTAGTCTCCTTTAGATCCTCAGGCTAGTCTCCTTTAGATCCTCAGGCTAGTCTCCTTTAGATCCTCAGATTAGTCTCCTTTAGGTCCTCAGGTTCGTCTCCTTTAGATCCTCAGGTTAGTCTCCTTTAGATCCTCAGGCTAGTCTCCTTTAGATCCTCATTTAGTCTCCTTTAGATCCTCATTTAGTCTCCTTTAGATCCTCATTAAGTCTCTTTTAGATCCTCAGTTTAGTCTCCTTTAGACCCTCAGGTAGTCTCCTTTAGACCCTCAGGTTAGTCTCCTTTAGACCCTCATGCTAGTCTCCTTTAGATCCTAATTAAGTCTCCTTTAGATCCTCAGTTTAGTCTCCTTTAGATCCTCATTAAGTCTCCTTTAGATCCTCAGCTTAGTCTCCTTTAGACCCTCAGGTTAGTCTCCTTTAGACCCTCAGGCTAGTCTCCTTTAGACCCTCAGGATAGTCTCCTTTAGACCCTCAGGTTAGTCTCCTTTAGACCCTCAGGTTAGTCTCCTTTAAACCCTCATGCTAGTCTCCTTTAGATCATGAGGTTAGTCTCCTTTAGACCCTCAGGCTAGTCTCCTTTAGACCCTCAGGATAGTCTCCTTTAGACCCTCAGGTTAGTCTCCTTTAGACCCTCAGGTTAGTCTCCTTTAGATCCTCAGGTTAGTCTCCTTTAGATCATGAGGTTAGTCTCCTTTAGATCCTCAGGTTAGTCTCCTTTAGATCCTCAGGTTAGTCTCCTTTAGATCCTCAGGATAGTCTCCTTTAGGTCCTCATGCTAGTCTCCTTTAGATCATGAGGTGGGTCTCCTTTAGACCCTCAGGCTAGTCTCCTTTAGACCCTCAGGTTAGTCTACTAGTCTAGTGTGTACTGTTCTTCTCTCTCTACTCCCTTCTCTCTTGCTCACTCACCCACCCCCACACACACACACTGAGTATTTAAAGTTGTTAAAGCTGTATTACTGTATTCATGAGTCGGATGAATAGAATGAATTCTAACGAAAAATTCAAACAATTGTTTTCCCTTTTTATATTGCACAAGTGAAATATTCAAAGTGGCAATGACGCATTATAATGACGCACGGATAATTCTAATTTAAATTTTACATTTTTTTTTAAAACTAAAGTAGACTAAATAAACAGATTGGCAAATATGGGTAAACATATATATGAACACATATATGTGAAATCATTACAATGGGGATATAGCGTTGGCATCTGCTGATCTGCCCAAAAGCAGTATGAGTAATATTTGGTCCAGTTGTATCTATGGGAACGGTGCAGCCGCGGGTCAGAGCAGAAACATGGGACACACAAACACACACACACACACACGCACGCACGCACGCACGCACGCACGCACGCACGCACGCACACACACACACACACACACACACACACACACACACAAGCACAAGCACACATTGTCAATATCAGGAAACTGTCTACACCTGCCTAGGAACCCAAGAGCACATCCAAGGCTGTTGCTAAGAAATACTATAATACAATATACGGAATATAAGGAATACTATAATAATATACCAGGCGATGATATGTCCTCAGTATTGGTGATAGAGTACTGGTTGAAAGTGGTAGGAGTGTTGTTACCATTATCATATTTAGATTTTTGATGATTATTGTAGTTTTTGTAAGTAGTAGTAGTAGTTATAGTGGTAGTAGCAGTAGTAGTCGTCACAGTAGTATAGTAGTAGTAGTAATATTGGTAGTAAGAGTGGTAAAGGTGGTAGTAGTGGTAGTAGTAGTAGTAGTAGTATAGTGGTAGTAGTAGTAGTAGTAGTATAGTGGTAGTAGTAGTAGTAGTAGTATAGTGGTAGTAGTAGTAGTAGTAGTATAGTGGTAGTAGTAGTAGTAGTAGTATAGTGGTAGTAGTAGTAGTAGTAGTATAGTGGTAGTCGCAGTAGTCGTCCCCAACAAAATCCAATCTAACACATCTGCTTCTCTATCCTCTCTCTCTCTCTCTCTCTCTCTCTCTCTCTCTCTCTCTCTCTCTCTCTCTCTCTCTCTCTCTCTCTCTCTCTCTCTCTCTCTCTCTCTCTCTCTCTCTGGCTCTCTCTCTCTCTGGCTCTCTCTCTCTCTCTCTCTCTCTCTCTCTCTCTCTCTCTCTCTCTCTCTCTCTTAGCTTAATCCCCCTGGTTCTGGTTCACGTGACTCCTTCTTCTCGCATGTTTTGGTCATGTCTCTTTCATTTAGTGCATTTTTAATGGAGACCGCGCTTTGAGACGTTCCAACGCTGCATTGAGTCCATGAATTATAGAGGGAAAAAAAGGGTCTTCATAAAACCAAGGGTCGTCTTCCACTCAATGTATAGATGTTTTAAAGAAGCGGTGGGCTAAAATGGAGGATGTGGAGACACTAACTCACCTCGGATCAGGTGTCGTCGGTGGTAGATGGTACTCTTATCATCATCTTATCATCACTCTTTCATTTCATATTTAATATTGTGCATTTATAAAATAATTCATTTGGATTCTGATATCATTTCATAACGCCAGATATTTGACGAATGGATAATAATATTTATATTTGTAATATTTATAATATTTGACCAGGAAAGTTTCTGTCATTTTTATGACCGTAAATATACTAATATTAGTTTCACTATCATCTCCTCTCCTGTCTTGTGCTGTATGCTTTATCTGTAAGCGTGACCCACTGCCCCACTTGACTGTACACAATCATCACGCTTCAGGCTTCAGAGAGAGACAGAGTGTGTGTGTGTGTGTGTGTGTGTGTGTGTGTGTGTGTGTGTGTGTGTGGTGTGTGTGTGTGTGTGTGTGTGTGTGTGTGTGTGTTTCAAGGGTCAGATGGCATTAGAGTGCCATGAGTAATAGTTGCTCTCCACTGTGCACTGAGTGCTAGGTAGGAGGGTTGGGGCCAGGGAATACTCAGCCAGAGTTAGCCTCAGTGTTAGACACACACAGTGGAAAAACAATGTAAAGTACACAGAATTGATATGTATGAGAGAGACAGAGAGAGAGAGAGAGAGAGAGAGAGAGAGAGAGAGAGAGAGAGAGAGAGAGAGAGAGAGAGAGAGAGAGAGAGAGAGAGAGAGAGAGAGAGAGAGAGAGAGAGAGAGAGAGAGAGAGAGAGAGAGAGAGAAGAGAGAGAGAGAGAGAGAGAGAGAGAGGCTATAATGGGTGGTGAAGAAGATATTAGGGATGGGAGAGAGAGAGGGAAAGAGGGTACAGGGAAAATAAGATGGAGAGATGAAGGGAAGAGAGAGAGAGAGAGAGAGAGAGAGAGAGAGAGAGAGAGAGAGAGAGAGAGAGAGAGAGAGAGAGAGAGGTGGATCACGATAATCTTTCATTGTATCTATTCCATTACCGATTCCTGGCTTTTATCAGGTAGCAGCGACTTCAAAGTGTTGAACTGCAATATTCCCCATGCAAACCCACCATGCATTCAAACATCAAACAAATATTGCGGATAGTCCATTCACTACTTCTGTCCTGGCGGTGGAGGGAGGCAGCCAATACACACACACACACACACACACACACACACACACACACACACACACACACACACACACACACACACACACACTACAGGAAGGCTTCCTTCCATTGGGTTCACGCCGCCACCTTGGTACTTCTTCGCCAAAAATACCCAGCCAATCAACCAGTTGTTGTTGTTCTTATTATTCTAATGGGGACTAAGCACCAAGATGGTGGCTTGGAGGATGTGTGTGACATCATGTGAAACCCTCTTAGACCTGCTGCTGTGTGACACTACCTGCTAAATGACTACACACTGCTACTGATGCGGAGAAGGAGAGGGGAGTAGAAAGTCTGGTAACAGTGGAGGGAAAAGCTAGAATGGTATTACGTTAAAACACACTGCCTTGTTTAGGTGTGTTTGTGTGTTGGTACACTGTGCATGCTTTGTGTGTCTGAGAGAGTGTCTGCACACAGGCCTGTGTAGGACCAGTACACCCAGAGACTCTGTACATAGACCTGTGTAAGACCAGTATAAACAGAGAGTGTCTGTACACTGACCTGTGCAGGACCAGTATAACCAGAGAGTGTCTGTACACAGACTTGTGCCGGACCAGAATAACCAGAGAGTGTCTGTACACATGCCTGTGATGTACCGGTATAATGAGCAGGATCAGATATGGAGGCATGCTCCATATGTCACTTCTGTTTCAGCGCTTCATCTGTCTATACTAGGTAAGTGTATGTGTGTGTGTGTGCGTGTGTGTGTGTGTGTGTGTGTGTGCGTGTGTGTGTGTGTGTGTGTGTGTGTGTGTGTGTGTGTGTGTGTGTGTGTCTAACTGCTTGCGAGCCTACATGCTAAAGGCAGTGCTTCTTGCGTTGCTGTGCGTGCATGTTCCTGTGTCACCGTGCACTGTGAAAAAGCGACACGTTAATTTCAATGCTCTGTAGTGTCTAGACAGTTGTTAGTTGCTAACAAGCCGAAACATGTTGGTGTAACCCTGGCTATGTAGGGATAAATGAGGCCAAATTGCCCGCCACTGCTTAACTGAGCCAATCACTTTGGGATCGAAACTGAAATGATCTTCTGCAAACAAACACTTCACTGCGTTGCTCCTAGATGAGGCCTGCGTCCCCCTAAAAGTCAAGCTCATTTACAGACACATTAGGGCAGAGTGGGTGAAGTCATTTACACAGAACCCAGCCCGAAAGCCCAAAAGGAACGGAAAGGGTTGTGGAATGTGATTGGTGTGACTTGAGGAGCTCAAGTCAAGTTAAGTCTATTGTCACTTCACAGTTTACACGACAAGTATACAAGTATAAAGCAGTGGTGTGAAAATCTTATGTGCAATACCCGACGACAGACAGCAGCAAAAATAAGATAAAAATAGATAACAATAGAATAAAAATAGAATAGAATAAAGTAAAAAAAAAAAATAAAAATGCAATTTATAAAATGCTATATATCGGCACAGAAAAAGAGCAATATGTATATATAAATCAATGTAATAAAATATACATTGTTATATGCTTTACGTCCTTGTTCAGCAGCCTGATGGCCTGACTGTGGAAGCTATCTCTGAGTCTGTTTGTACGGCACTTGATACTGCGGTATAGGGCTGTGCCATATCGTATCGTTTATCGTTTATCGCGATAAGTCCTCCCCACGATAAGTATTTTGTCATACCGCGGTAATGACGATAATTAATGACGTGTTTACATATGCGACAAATGTGGGCATGTAGAAGGAGAACAACAATGGCGGAAGGCGGAGTTCCAAACGTAGGCGAGGAGGAGTTAATGGAGGGAAAAGGAGCTCCATCTGTAGTACGACCTGGTTTGGGTTGCACACCGGACGATAAAAAAAGTATTTTTACAACTTTTGCATTTGTTTCTCCTGGGGTTAGATTATGAATCCTGTGAGTATTGGCCTTTGCATTTTCACTGGAATTGGCTTCTATTCACGGCTATCATATCACTCTGCGAGTAGTCCCGTTCACTTTTCCTGACGGAAAATACTGACTTGCTGATAGAATTGCTGAATTGTTTGCGCCGACTACCGACTTATTAATGAGCAGGACCAACTACCGACTTATTAATGAGCGTTCCGTTCATTATCCCTTACGTATTTGATGATGGTAAGGATTAAGATTTATTTATTTTTTTTGGTCATTTATCGTCATTTATCGTTATCGTAATAAATACCATGACATATCGTGATATAGTTTTAAGTCCATATCGCCCAGCCCTACGGCGGTATCGCCTGCCTGACGGTAACAGTGAATACAGTTCGTGGCTGGGGTGGGCATTGTCTTTATGATGCGTTTGGCATTGGCCACGCACCGCTGGTTGTATATATCCAGGAGGGAGGGGAGCTCACGTCCTACGATATACTGGGCCGTCCGCACCACCCTTTGAAGCGCTCTGCGCTCGAGTGCGGTGCAGTTCCCGTACCAGGACTAAGGAGGTAGCAGCAATAAACAATAAAAAAAATGTGATGACTAGATAATTTCTTCAAGAGGATTCGATCGGAAGTTGCTGTAAGATGCTTCATAGTTATACTAAAGAAGATGATATGTATTGCATTTCGGGGTTGGGTTGCAAATATCGTTGTATGCCGAGGTAATTGCTTCGCAAAAAAAAAGGCCAGGTTGCAATCCAATTTTGCTGAGTTGCCTCTGGAAGGTTATCAAATATTTATTTATAACTAATGATTGAATACATGCCTTCTTTCTTAAGGCATGTGTAGAGATGGCTGGAGTGTGGTATGCAAGAGAAGGAAGTGCTATTGTCATTCAAATGATGAATGAGGAATGTTTCCATCATGGGAGTACAGTGTACTCTGCTACTGTACTCCAGTGGAGGCTTGTCAAATTGAGGAAAGGGTGGACCATCCTCCCTAAAGTTTTGAGAGAAAAATTAACTTACAAGAGAAAAATAAATACACATACTGTACATATAACAGATTTATCTGTTAAAAAATACTGATAATAGTACAATTTTACTATTGATAATATTACAATTTTAACACTCCAAAGGCACATCAATCATGTCCCTGTGTTAAAATACCCACAAAACCCCCTACCACAATTGAAAGTTTCTGTACGGAGGACCATCCTCCTCAAGCTCCCCATTGAAGTCCATTATAAAACTTCCGGACCCGAGCGGCCGGTGAGTCTTGGTTTTTAACATGAGTGTGTAGGGCAGTAAGGGAGGACGATCCTGGTCTAGCCAGAGGCTTTGTGAACGTATCAGCAGAGCTCACTGCACTGGTGAATACCCAATCAGAGTTTTGGGGGGCAGTTGTCACCATGTAAGGATCTATCTTGTGTCATTCATTAATTCCACGTTCCAGACCTCTATAGTATCAGACTTGAATCTTTTGAGTTGCAAATTCAAAAAGTCGCAACCCAAAGCCAAATGTAAACAGAAAGCATGGCTGACCGTGATAAGGTGGTCTTTCTTTGGCTCGTGATTTGACAATATACGTGATTTATGTGCATAACTGGTTTTACTATATAATAGTATGTGTTATTTTTAATAAATACAGGTAAATATACTTACAAATAATGCTTCTCCCTCAAATCTCACTCAATTTAAATTCCGTTTTGTTTGATAGAACTAGCTTTTAATTCAGATTTGTCCGATTTTTATCGCTTTTTATAGCTCTTATTTATCAAAACAATGCTTCTTTCCCCTCACTCATAATCGGTTTCAATTCTGTTTTGCTAAATGTCTGCTAAAATACCCCACTAATACACTGTCAAAATTGATAATGAGGCATCTTCCGCCCCTACTTGTACAACCACCAGCTGTCACTGCTGTACTCCTACAGTGTACTGATACTGCTCTGAGGCAGTCACTTTATGCGTTATCTCATTTAGGCAGATAAGATTGTCGCAGCCAATCTACAAGTTGACCATAGTTGACAAAGCACTGTAGTAGTGAAGTGTGAAGTAGTGTAGTGAAGTAACCCAACACAGCACCACCACACAGGCTATAGATGAAAGGGACAGTCTAACACGCTTAACGTGAAAAGGCTTAACGTAACTAAGAGTTACAAAACAGTGATCAATAATCACCAAATGTCTCTGGCATATGTCTTGTCATTAGCACTTTCACCTGTCAAAATATGAAAAACGAAATCCTACTATTACGGAAGATATGTTACATTAAGTGTTTTCCTCTCATAAAGCTGTGTTAAGACTTGTCCTTATTGGCTCAATAGAGAGGAAAACACTTAATGTCACATAACGTCCATAATGGTAGGATTTAAGTTGAGATATTTTGACAGGTGAAAGTGCTAATGACAAGACATATGCCACAGAAATTAGGTGATTATTGATCGCGGTTTTGTAACTCTTAGTTACGTTAAGCTTTTTCACGTTAAGCGATGCAAAGAAAGATCATGTCAAAACTCTCAATTTAAATGCACAACAATGCTTAACAAACTCATGACATCCATTAACTAATCATTCAACAAGTGTGTGGAAACCAGCAAAGACAAATTAGTCTCACTCACCAATGATGTTCACTTAAAGACGAAATCCATTTAGTCCTTCTGGATAAATGTTTCGATAACCCGGTCATAATGCTGATCACTGCTTTTCCGATCCAAAATAAGTTGCTTTATCCATTTGAGGGCGGAAAATGTCCTTTCCACAGATGCAGTGGTGACGGGGATCGTTAAAACGTTTTTATAATGCCAATCTTTTCACTGAATGGTCGTCTTGAAAAGGGTACTAACAACAATTCCGCAACAACATCATCTTCACCTGTTGCCATTTCGACGTAAAAAACCTACGTAGAAAAAAACCAACGTAGCACTAATCTAGATCCTCTGTCTCGAGCCAGTGAACTAAATGAACCTCCTAGCGCATTATGGAACTGTGGGGAAATCTGAAAGAATACGCCCATTGGCTACATACCAATATATGATTGGTTGATCAAATTGTCAATCCAAACGTACGCTCTCATTCAGTCTAAGGGCCAAAGCATTCGCGAGTACTTTGGTTGAAGGATATTCTTCCCAGCAACCCAGAAAAATATCTGATTGGTGGCATTTTTTTTTTTCTAACACAAAACCACTCAAATGCATAGCGCATGGACCGAGAAAGACAAACAAATCAACGTTAAACTGTAATATAACATATCAACAACACAGATACGATTCTCATTTATTCATTTTATTAAATTTTATTATATTTTTGTTTCATCTGAGGGTTCCAGGGTCTTCTCTGAATACCTTGAAGGCCCTGATGCTTCACCACTGCTGTACACCTACAGTGTTCTGATACCACTGTACTCCTCCAGTGTTCTGATACCACTGTACTCCTACAGTGTTCTGATACCACTGTACTCCTCCAGTGTTCTGATACCACTGTACTCCTACAGTGTTCTGATACCACTGTACTCCTCCAGTGTTCTGATACCACTGTACTCCTCCAGTGTTCTGATACCACTGTACTCCTCCAGTGTTCCGATACCACTGTACTCCTCCAGTGTTCCGATACCACTGTACTCCTCCAGTGTTCCGATACCACTGTACTCCTCCAGTGTTCCGATACCACTGTACTCCTACAGTGTTCTGATACCACTGTACTCCGACAGTGTTCTGATACCACTGTACTCCGACAGTGTTCTGATACCACTGTACTCCTACAGTGTACTGATACCACTGTACTCCTCCAGTGTACTGATACCACTGTACTCCTACAGTGTACTGATACCACTGTACTCCTCCAGTGTTCTGATACCACTGTACTCCTCCAGTGTTCTGATACCACTGTACTCCTCCAGTGTACTGATACCACTGTACTCCTCCAGTGTTCTGATACCACTGTACTCCTCCAGTGTTCTGATACCACTGTACTCCTCCAGTGTTCTGATACCACTGTACTCCTCCAGTGTACTGATACCACTGTACTCCTCCAGTGTTCTGATACCACTGTACTCCTCCAGTGTTCTGATACCACTGTACTCCTCCAGTGTTCTGATACCACTGTAGCAATCATGTAGGAATGTCTCAGTTGATTCATAAAAAAGAAACAAATGTGTGAAAGAGAATGAGTGAGTGAGAAAGAGAAGTAAACACAGAGCGTGCCATTGATATACGCTTCCCCACACACACACACACACACACACACACGCACACGCACGCACGCACACACGCGTTATTGCGCCTCACACTGATAGGCTGCTGGCTGCCTGTGCTCCGATCACCATAACAACTGCCTAACCGATTCTCTGAGAGAGAGGAGAGAGAGAGAGAGAGAGGAGAGAGAGAGAGAGAGAGAGAGAGAGAGAGAGGAGAGAGAGGAGAGAGAGAGAGAGAGAGAGAGAGAGAGAGGAGAGGAAAAAAAAAAAAAAAAGGAAAAGCCACAAAGTGAATTTCTCCTGCTCAGTTTGACTCGGAGAGATGGTACAGCCAGTGGTGGTGGTGGCTTGCGGAGCGTGTCTAGTGTGCGGTGTGTGTGTGTGTGTGTGTGTGTGCGAGCAGGTGGAGAGCGGAGAGAGGAGAGAGGAGAACAAGGGTTTTTTTCGTATGATCGGCCATGGGGGACGAGATGTAAACTCGAAAGTATCCGAGGTGTGACTTTTCTTTCCCCCGGAGTGAGTGATTTTTTTTGGTTCTCCCGCCGCTGCACATGGTGAGTCGAGGAAAGCTTGCTGTGGTTTTTTTTCACCTTGGTTGCACAAAAAATATCTTTGGCCAATATCTTTATGATTATTATGATGCCTGTGGAAGTTATTCTGTGTGTGTGGCAGGGGGGGGGGGGTGGGGGGGGGTTGGGGGGGGGGGTGTGTGTGTGCAATGTACACGCGCATACACATGTATATGTATATGTGTGTGTGCCTCTGCATTCTCTGCTCTTGTGGGTTATGTAACGACCCGAAGAAAAGACCTTGAGGAAAATGCACTAGTGTTGCACTGCTCACATCTCCCCTTACGGCTCACGTAACGCTGCCATAGATACCAATTAGGCTTTTTAATTGATTGTTTCTGGACAAATGTCCACTGTCAAGCCAGATAATGAGAGTTTTGATGATCCACTCCATGTCTTTGAATTGTCTTCATGGATGGTAGACACTGAGATAAATTCATAAAGGCACAGACCACAAGGTAAGTATTGAGAGATAAAGTGTTTGATTGCAGCAGAGCTACAGGAGATGGCTGGGATAAGCTTTGTCCGGAGAGAGAGAGAGAGAGAGAGAGAGAGAGAGAGAGAGAGAGAGAGAGAGAGAGAGAGAGAGAGAGAGAGAGAGAGAGAGAGAGAGAGAGAGAGAGAGAGAGAGCGAGAGAGAGAGAGCGCGAGAGCGCGAGAGCGAGCCCGGAGTCATCTCACGCAATATGAACAAGAGAAATAAAAAAAGAAAGCTTCCTCGTGCCCTTTCTGCCTCCCACTGGTTCACATTCACAGACGGCGATGATGAATATCTCTAATCATAAGTCATTAGGAGACATGAATTTCACACCAGAGAAATGAGAGAGAGAGAGAGAGAAAGATCATGGATGGATACAGAGGAATAGATAGAGACAGAGACGCTTGTTGTTACTGACTGACTGACTGTGTGTGTGTGTGTGTGTGTGTGTGTGTGTGTGTGTGTGTGTGTGTGTGTGTGTGTGTGTGTGTGTGTGTGTGTGTGTGTGTGTGTGTGTGTGTGTGTGTGTGTGTGTGTGTGTGTGTGTGTGTGTGTGTGTGTGCGTGCGTGTGTGTGATCATGGGAACAACCTTGATAGACCTCGCATGTCTTTCTAGATAACATGTGTATTGTGTGTCTACTTGATGTGTGTGTGTCTGTGTGTGTGTGTGTCTGTGTGTGATCATGAAAACAACCTTTATGGCCCTTGCATGTCTTTCTAGATACCATGTGTATTGTCTGTCTACTTGATGTGTGTGTGTGTGTGTGTGTGTGTGTGTGTGTGTGTGTGTGTGGTGTGTGTGTGTGTGTGTGTGTGTGTGTGTGTGTGTGTGTGTGTGTGTGTGTGTGTGTGTGTGTGTGTGTGTTTGTGTGTGTATGTGTGTGTGTGCGCTGTGTGTGTGTGTGTGTGTGTGTGTGTGTGTGTGCACGTCCATGGGTTTATTAATATACAATGGTGATTAAGACATTGTGTCACCCCTGCCCCCCGGCACTGTAATTTGCTGCTACCTTGTCAGAACTCCCCATTGGCTTCAGAGAATGTTGTTTAGCTAAATGAGATCAGTCGGCACAGGAAATGCTTGCACTTTGCTTGGCTATTCTGCACTTCCTGTGTGTATTTCTGTCCAGCCAATGACAGCCCAATGACTGTCCCCTATATCTGGGCGACACTCACTGTCCCCGATGCTTTGCGTTGGGAGTGCAGAAAAATTGAGAGAGGAGTCTTACGCCGGGCTCCTAACTACTAGGTTTCACCGCTTGTATCCATTATTAAACATCTAGTCCCCACTTTATTCTAACATCGTTCTTCGGTTACCCCCGTTCTCCCTCCCTCCCATCCCTCCCTCCCTCCCTCCCATCCCTCACTCAGGCCAACCTGAAGAAATGTATGGAGTACGTTCAGCAGAGGAGCACGGAAAAGCTGTCAAAGTTCCTGGAGAAAGGCCTGGACCCCAACTTCCACGACCCTGACACGGGAGGTGAGAAGCGTCACGCTGTTCTTGTGTGTTCTCTCTCTCTCTCTCTCTCTCTCTCTCTCTCTCTCTCTCTCTCTCTCTCTCTCTCTCTCTCTCTCTCTCTCTCTCTCTCTCTCTCTCGCTCTCTCTCTCTCTCTCAACCTGTCAGTCCATCCGTCACCTTCTACCTTTTCCACTGCTCTGCTCATTGTCTCTGTATTGTCCACTCTCGGTCTTTCTAGCCACTCCCTTTCTGGCTGCCTCTTTCTGCTCAACCCTCTGTTTCTGACTGCTCAACCGCAACTTTCTATAGCACATTCTACTTTGTCATTTTCACCACTTCTGAATGTCTCTCTCTCATAACCTCTCTCTCTCTCTCTCTCTCTCTCTCTCTCTCTCTCTCTCTCTCTCTCTCTCTCTCTCTCTCTCTCTCTCTCTCTCTCTCTCTCTCTCTCTCTCTCTCTCTCTCTCTCTCTGTGTCTCTCTGTGTCTCTCTGTCTCCGTCCCCATGCTGTAACCGCGCCAGGGTTTTCCGCTAAACCCTTTTCGTGGGCAGAGCTGGTTTAGTATCTCGGATAATTCCTCGGGTTTTTGCCAATGTTTGCTCAGCCGTTAGCCGTTAGCTGCTGTTGGTTGACCTGTACCCCCCCCCCCCATCCCTCGCATAGCTCTTGTCACTCAAACTCTGTCTCCCTGTGACAAACGGGAAACAATCACTCCGATGAATCAAGGTGCTCCATCGTCAAAGTGCTCCTGTCCCCCCTGCTGACTCACACAGCCAACCTTCGCCGAATGTTTCTTTGTGTTTGAGTCCCCGTCATTTGAATGCGCTTGTTTTAATTTGTAACCTTTATTTAATGTTTCAATGAGAACAAACATCTTTTTGTTGACAAGAGAGACCCGGTCATGACGGCAGCACAATCACACACGAGAAAACATGCAGTACACACACACACACACACACACACACACACACACACAGAGAACACACAGAATAAAACATGTATTTGTATTTTTCACATTGAATCTGGCAGACAAGAAGAAAGACTTTGGAGGCTTGACAATTACATTGTCCTGCAGCCGTCTCCATCTCCGCTTTACCTCCTGACTCATATTCTGTCACGAACTCCCTCCATCTTGTTTTGAATCTCATTCCATGACCATGGGGCCTGAACACTGGTTGGACTTTCTTTGCCACACATTTTCTCCACCTTAGGGACAGTGAAATCATAGTTGTGTGTGTGTGTCTGTATCTGTGCTTGTGTGTGTGTGTGTGTGTGTGTGTGTGTGTGTGTGTGTGTGTGTGTGTGTGTGTGTGTGTGTCTGTGTCTGTGTGTGTGTTTTTGTGTGTTTGTGTGTGTGTGTGTGTGTGTGTGTGTGTGTGTCTGCCTGTGTGTGCGTGTGTGTGTGCGTGTGTGTGGCCCTCATTGCAGAATGCCCCCTGACGCTGGCGTCCCAGCTGGAGGGCTGTGCAGAACTCATCAAGGTGCTGAAGAGTGGGGGCGCTCACCTGGACTTCAGGACAAAAGATGGCATCACCGCTCTGCACCGGGCGGTGCGCACCAAGAACCACACGGCCCTCATCGTGAGTACAGGATATGCACACACGCGCACACACACACACACACACACACACACACACACACACACACACACACACACACACACACACACACACACATATGCACGAAGGCAGGTAGCCCACTCTGAAAGTCCTTTCACCATGCTCGAGCTAAGGCTTGGTCACTCCAGGCTGGGAGAATAGCAAAGGGAAGGAGGGAAAAGGAGCAAGGTGGAAATGAGACGGCTGAGGTGCTTCGAGCCTCTTAGAAGGCGATCGGGGGCTGTTGACGAATCTGGACCGATTACAAACTTCGCTGGTGTTGTTGTGAAGTGTGGCCCCCGGGGATGTATATTTCATGAGAGTTCTGAAAACGTTCTGCGGTCGTCTAGAGGCTTCGTGAGCTTCGACATGTCTGATAACACCGTGGAAGAATCCGGTTTAAAACACTTCTGGTTAGGATGCTCTGATGTACCAACAACAGCGGGTAATATTTCTGTGGAGGAAAATATCTGGAGATGAAGTGGCAGGAAGCGTTCACTAATCAGTTAGTTATTGACACGATTGACGGACCATTGAAACGGCGCTGTGTGGGGTTTTATTCCGGTGCAGGTCCCCATGCTGCATAGCTTTCGCCTCGTACAAGTGTGACAAATTAATTGTTTGCTTTGCCTAATCCAAAGAAATGGGAACGTAAGCAACATCTCGGTTCCCCCGGGGAATCTGGATGTAAATGAGCAGAGATTCATTCACTATCCCGGCCTACACTTGACACCGAGAGACGGATGTGAACCCCACACTTCCTCCTCCTCTCAGACATCTGCAGCAGATGTTAAATCTAATATTGCAGCCACAGCCAGTCAGTCAGTCTGAAGAAAAAGCTCCAATAGGGGCCCATCTCTCACAGTCGTGCAGCTCTCTCTTTCTCCGGTACTTTATGTACGGAGGAAAATGTTTCCCCATTGACTTTAAACTTGAATCATCCTTCATATGATGCCTTGAGTAAACCGTCGCTAATGTGTCATGGGAATACACGGCAGCAGAAGGCACCATCTCGTTCTTGTCCCAGATACACACATCCTAGCCGAGTCCTAGCGTCGGTACTGTCACAAGTCAGACTTTAGATATATAATGAGAGTCTGATTGAGCAGACTTGCTCAATTCTGGGTGGGCCGTTTCAGTTGATTGAGCTTCATGTTGGTTTCCATCCATCATGTTACTGGGGAGGGGGGAGGTGTAATTGGGCTAAAACAGCGAAAAACAAGCGTCTCTAGCACAAGTTTTAACATCCTAGTGTTCGGACAACAACGTTCTTAGGTCAAAGTTTCTGTGAAGGTTATCTTGAGAAGTACACTTATTGAAATCCTCTCCTGAAAGCTCCATCTTGCCATGCGCACCAGTTGTTTTCTCTTCAGTAAAATAGCTCCTTCTCAAAACAGGAAACATGGGGGGCCCCTTTTTGAAAACGTTTTTCAGCACTGCTGCTGGAACCCAGACTAGAGAATTGGACACTGTTCGTCTGTCACCCGTTGTGTTCGGGGCTGCTGTTTGGAAAGGTTGGTATTTCTACCTGAGTGGCGTTGGAACTGTTCCTAAATGAATTCAGCCTAACAGCTCTGAACAAGCGTGTCCCCGAGTGGCCATGCGGTGGTTCAGCTTGAAGTGGGCTTGTAGAAAACCCGGGGCGTTGGTGTGATCATGTGACTCATGCGGCAATTATGCCGCCGCCGCCGTGCAGACCTGGCGCTGCTGCAGACTCGATGGCATGTTTCCGCACAGCCTATTGAGGGAGGTTCAGTGTGGTTGCCACACGACTGGCCAACAATCCTGGCCATGTGTACCATCGTGCGAACCCACGGTTAGTGATTGGGGTCACCTGATCCGGATCCAGATTGCAGATTTGGTTTATTTTTCACATGTATAAGGTACAGTGCACAATGTACAGTCAAATGTTATTGCCGGTTTCGAAGATGAAAAACCAAAAATAAACATAAAAAATTGTAAACCCACAAATGTACATATTTACAGAATAAATATGAATTTGAATATAACAGTATAAATACACATATAAAGGTGTGAAAAAAAGTGTGTCGTTTTGTGCAGGAAGTAAGTCACACTGTACACGTTTGCGTTTGCTGTGTTTTACGGGTTTAACGTGAGCATGTGAACGAGTTACATCTCATCCTTTCTCACGGGGAGAGACACGCACACAAATCCTCTGCGTCTGTGTGTAGCCCGGCGGTGGAGGAGGTACAAGATGCTCCCCCCCCTCCTCCCCCTCCTCCCCCCTCTCCCTGAAAGAAGTTTTGTGTGGTCGTACAGCTCCGTGGAAAAACCATCCGTATTTTAATGGACTTTCAAGCGTGACCTCATGGTGAAAGCGTCGCGGACGCATTCACAAACATAAAAGCCGGAGCGATGTTGATATCACGTTGTCAGTTATTAGCATATTTCCTCCCCCCCTCGCCCCCCCCCCGAAAATACGGCTGGTGTGTTTTTTGTTGTCGTACATTGTCTCTATCCGCGACTACAAAGCAAGTGCTTCCCGGTAATGGGGCTATAATGACGCTAAGCTGTCCATTCTATGGAATGGAGGGTACAGAATGAGGTGCGCTCCGACTCCATGCAATAACACCTGAGACTCAGACTCGTAGACCCAGATAGAGCTAATGGCAGTCACTGAACAATATTATGCATCGAATTCTGGTATGGCAAATCACCGCTTCTCGCTCGCTAATGACAACTAATGACAAGAACGCGTGTGGCGCCCACACATCGTGGCGGTGTGGAGTTGGGCGTTGAGTAGACCGGACCTCAAGGGGTTAGCCTCTCAGCCCTCCGCCCCTGACCTAGAGTGGGTTTCAGTGCGACAACATGTGCACATTCAACAGGCAACACTCGGGCGCTCAGGAAGTAGAGTGAGGGGTTGCTTGACAAACGGAAGGTTGCTGGTTCGATCCCCTCGAGCTCCTCCTAGCCAAGTGTGGAGGTGTACCCCTGAGCAAGGCACCCCTAGCACTAAACTGCTCCCGACGTGCACCTTGCATGGCTTGTCGTCGGTGTATGAATGTGTGTATGAATGGGGGAGTGTGAGAAAAGCGGCATATAAATGCAGTCCGTTTACCATTCCTTCCCTCTCAATACAGCTATAGCACATGTGCTCTCTGTCATCGTTTGTCCCTTCTTCCCTCCTCTCTCTCTCTCTCTCCCTCCCTCCCTCCGGCCAGACGTTGCTGGACCTGGGCGCGTCCCCGGACTACAAGGACAGCCGGGGCCTGACCCCGCTGTACCACAGCTCCATGGTGGGCGGGGACCCTTACTGCTGCGAGCTGCTGCTCCATGACCACGCTCAGGTGGGCTGCGTGGACGAGAACGGCTGGCAGGAGATACACCAGGTAGGAGAGAAGTGTGTGTGTGTGTGTTAGCTGCCAAGTTTGAGACCCCCGTTTGGTTTGTCTGCTTGTTTGTCTGTTGGCAAGGTAACTCAAAAACGGATATACGGAATTGGACAAAACTTGGTCGTTAGATTACTGATGGGATTAGATTTGTGCAGATCCGGATCCAAATCCGGATCCAGCTGACTTTTTGGTGTGGTGGAGGTATGTGCTGTACTAAGTGCCCTCTTGTTGTTCATCTATTCATCTATTCATGTATTCATGTTGTTTATGCAGGAATGCATGGAGAACACAACCAGAATTCCATAGCACTGTGTGTGTGTGTGTGTGTGTGTGTGTGTGTGTGTGTGTGTGTGTGTGTGTGTGTGTGTGTGGTGTGTGTGTGTGGTGTGGCGTGTGAACGTGTGCCCGCGCATGTGAGTGTGTGTGTGTGTGTGTTTGTCACACGTACAGTATCCATCTGTCTCAGTAGTCACATAGCTGCACCTTAAGCCAGGTGTCCCAGGGCTCCACAGTATGCGTGTGTATGCGTGTGTGCGTGCATGTGTATATGTGTGTGTGTGTGGTGTGTGCGTGCATGTGTGTTAAATGTAGGCAGGACTGGGTCTCTTCCTCCTCCTCCTCCTCCTCCTCCTCCTCCTCCTCCTCCTCCTCCTCCTCCTACTTAGGAGAGCCAGTGCGGCATAATGCATGAACTTGCACATACATACGCACACAGCAACCTCCAGGCAATGCCCGACTCTGCAGCTATAAGGGAGCTGTTTTCTGGTCCCCAGGGATTGGTAGGTTGACGGAGAGGCCCAGGACGAGCCCAGTGTGGGTGATCTCGATTTTCCATTTGTGTTCCCCTGGGAGGCTTCGGTAAGGGACACAAACAGGCGGCTGCAGGACGAGGTCACTATATGCGTCTCGTGCACAGGACACTGCTTATGAAGGAACACGTTCGCTATATGTCGGCCGAATAGATTCAACATACATTGTTATATATATGTCCTCGATTTCCATTCTCTCGTGACACATTTTGGGGCAGAGCCAAATCCGGTGGGCTTGAGCTGGGATTGGTGCGGATTGGTTTGGAAGGACCAATGGCTGGCCGCTTACACAAATCTGATGGCACAAAACAGCAGTGAGGCAGACAGGCGGGTAAGAGCAAAAGCGTTGGGTCAGACTATATGTCATATAATGACATACAAATGTTTATAGATGATCTGCAATCGCCACCTCTCACCTCTACACCCAAGTCTCCCCCTCAACCACAACAAGAGACCTTGGTGTGGTGGTAGATGACCAGCTGTCCTGCAATGCCAACGTCACCGCGGTGGCCCGATCTTGCAGAATTGCCCTCTACAACATCCGCAGGATCCGGCCCTTCCTCACACGTGAAGCGGCGCAGATCCTGGTCCAAGCGCTCGTCATCACCCGCCTCGACTACTGCAACTCTCTCCTGGCGGGACTCCCCGCCTCTGCAACCAAGCCCCTCCAACGCATCCAGAACGCAGCAGCACGCCTGGTATTCAACCTACCGAAATTCTCCCACGTGACCCCTCTCTTCCGCGAACTCCACTGGCTTCCGGTAACTGCTCGCATCAAATTCAAGATTCTGGTGCTGACCTTTAGGGCAGTCAATGGAACTGCCCCGGCCTACCTCCAGGCGTTGGTCAAACCCTACATCCCAGCCAGAGCGCTCCGCTCAACTTCTGCCAGGCGACTTGTTCGACCTTCACTAAGGTCAACCAAACATCGCTCGTCCAAAACCCAGCTCTTCACGGCTCTGGCCCCACAGTGGTGGAATGAACTCCCGTCTCATGTCAGGACGGCAGAGTCCCTCGCCAGCTTCCGCAAGAGACTCAAGACCCACCTGTTCAGAGTCCACCTGGACTCTCCTTTGTGAAACCCCTAAACTTGCTTAAGTCCTGACATTAATAGCTCTTAGCATGTTGTATATGTTAGCAAGTGTATGTCCTTAATGTTGTTAACACGCTCTTATCACAGCTACTTAAGCAGGTGACCTAGCAGTACGAAATTGTGTTATTCATCTTGTCAATATGAATACTTGTGAACTGCTGTATTTATATGTTTGCGTACCCCAGTGTTATGCTATTGTCTGCTTCAACTAATGTACACCTTGTATGTCGCTTTGGATAAAAGCGTCTGCCAAATGCCCTAAATGTAAATGTAAATGTAAATGTACATTTGTGCAATTCAGATTGGTCAGTTTGATTGGTCAGTTCTATATTTTATATTTTTTATGTGTACAGTATACTTTAAGATTACAGTATACTTTAAGATTTATTGGAAGAAATGTCCAGTCTACGGCTGATCCATCAGCTTACGGTATAAGGCCAGCCCTGCTTGTCACAGTAGTAACTCATTGTTTCTGCTCATCATTACACGTCATTGAATGCATGGTAGCACACATAACGCATGATATTTGGTACAGGGGGGCATATTGGGATGGCGCCCTACTTTGTTTGTTTGTTATTGCCCGTTTCCTTCTCATCTAATCTCTTTAAGTCTGGCAACTGAAAAACTGTTAAAAACAAAACAACCATCCCGGATAGATTATTACACCTGGGGGCTACGGTTGTTGCCATGGCGGCCGATACTCTGGATTCCGTGTCTCCTCTTTCATTTGAAGAGAAAAGGTTTTGCAGCTGCAATGTAGCAACACTTATACCGTTTTCACACTGCATACGGTCTCGACTCCCGTATTAGTTCATACGGGAGTCGATACCGTATTAGTTGGTGCGCATCGAATACACTTATGTTCGCACTCTCTTCTAATTCCCGATTCGCTGCGCACTCGATACCAGGTTTTCGTTCACACACAATAGAGAAGCGAATGCGCATTAAATTAGGAGAAGTTTTCTGTGAAGTGAAAGTAATGCACATTAAAGATTCTGTTCACACACACACAAGGGAAGCGAAACCCGTAGTAGTTGTATTGCTTTGCACCCAAACTAGTTACTTCGGGATCGAAACCACCTACCCAAGGTGGATTAGTTAATGCGCACTAGTTGGGTAGCGAATGCGCATTACTTGCCAGTGTGAAAGCAAAAGCGAAACCAAACTTGTTTCACAGCGCCGCGAATACCGTATTTAAGCCCAGTGTGAAAACGGTATTAGTGTCTGGGGGGGTTGGAGCATAGCTGCTGGTTTGCAGCAGACATGGTCAGTCGTGTGTAGGAAAAAAAAAGCTCTTTGGGGGGGGGGGACAGCTGGATAGGAGGCGTGACACAGAGGGAAACCCGCCCCCCCCCCCCCCCCCCCCCGTCGTACCACAGACAAGGGGAACAGAGGGTGAAGGGTTTGTCCCTTGCTCAGAGGGGGTTTTGAACATGGTTGGGTGAAGGCACGTTGAACTGTAGCTCGGACCGTGCTGCGGTCACCTCTCCGCGGGGCCTCTCTCTGGTCTGTATTCACAGAGCTTTGTCCCCCAGTTCCCATGGTTATCAACCATTAGCTTTGCAAAATGCATGTGATGCTAAACATGAATAATGATAGCAATAATTATGAATGCTATAACAATTAGGTTTGTCCATTATATTAGTCATATGTAAAACCATTATTCAAATAATTCATAATTACTTATATCATATAATAATAAAATGCAATTAGAATACGATCATATGGTGGAAGCTTAATAGTGGAACAGGTTGCATGCAACAACAAAAAAAGGAACAGCTATATTCTATTATCAATCTCCCTCTCTCTCTCACGCTTTCACTCCCGCTCTCACTATGTCTCTCTCTTTCTGTCTCTCTCTTTCTGTCTCTCTCTCCGTCTCCCTTTGTCTCTCTCACTCTCTCACTCTCTCTCTCTCTCTCTCTCTCTCTCTCTCTCTCTCTCTCTCTCTCTCTCTCTCTCTCTCTCTCTCTCTCTCTCTCTCTCTCTCTTTCTGTCTCTCTCTCTCTCTCTCTCTCTCTCTCTCTCTCTCTCTCTCTCTCTCTCTCTCTCTCTCTCTCTCTCTCTCTCTCTCTCTCTCTCTCTCTCTTTCTGTCTCTCTCTCTCTCTCTCACTCTCTCTCACTCTCTCCCTCTCTCTCTCTCTCTCTCTCTCTCTCTCTCTCTCTCTCTCTTTCTGTCTGTCTCTCTCTCTCTCTCTCTCTCTCTCTCTCTCTCTCTCTCTCTCTCTCTCTCTCTCTCTCTCTCTCTCTCTCTCTCTCTCTCTCTCTCTCTCTCTCTCCTTCTGTGTCCCTCTCCCTTTCTCCCCCCATTGGACACCACATCATCTTCATCATCCCTTGTTTGCCAGCGCTTGTTTATTAGCTTTAGCTTATTAGCTTGTGTCTATTGACTTCACTATTTGTCATTTCCCTTTTTGGTTTGATGTACTAATTGTGTCAAATCTAGGAGCCAACATATTGTACTTTTACCTGAGCACTGGTTCTGCTGTTGGAGGCTTGTTAGGAAGTGAAAGGCACTTCTGGTGACTAGTAGTTCTCTTGCCTACCTGTTGAATGCACTTATTGTCTCTTTGGACACAAGCATCTGCTAAATGACTAATCCAATGTAATGTAATGCAGGAAAGACAAAATAGCAGAGGTAATATTATGTGGTTATGCTTCCTTAAACATGGAAATACTAAAACTGGAATATCCAAGGAGGCTGCTGTGAACCACACACATTGTGTGTTAACTAAGTGTGTGTTTAGTTGGAGCGTTTTACACAAATCACAGTCACTCTAGGAACTGTGTGTCTTGATTTTTTGAAATCGGAAATCTCAAGATGTCTCAAGTGTTTCAGTAACTGCAGTCTGCAGTAGCACACGACCTGAACACTAAAGAGCTTTACCATCGGCATGAGCTATAGTGGGTATCTTCGTGATGGAGCGGATAAGCGGTCGGACCTAGTGTAGGTTCCAATGGTTCCAACGCTTCGGTTCTCCTGAGTTATGTTGCACCATGAAACTCTCCCGGCTCGCATTTCTCGCTAGGATGCCCCCACAGTGACAAGTTCCTTGCTTATTCTTTTAGGAATGAGGCCCAACAAAATAGTCTTTTCTTTTCTGTAAATCATCTTCGCTGGGTCCCGATGTGACTTCAGGGATGGTCAAGCACCTTCTGACACCCTGGCGTTTGGGTTGTACGATGCATGACATCATCAGTTATACAGTGAAACATTGCATTGCTAGATGTGATGGTAGGTTTGTATTGAATTTGGCAATGCATAGTATTATTTGTTATTATAACACAATGGAAATCACCAACTCCATCTCCTCAGGTCCTCAAAACTCTTTTGGATATGTTTTTGAATGTGCTTGCTTACCTTTGGGTTGACATCTCATCACCGTCATTAACATTACACTATCATACTTTGCTGGACTTTCTGGACTCATCACAGTTACTGCACTGTACTGCACTGTATTCATGATGCTGCTGCACTACTGGCTCTTTAAATGCTTTTAAATACTGTTGCACAATTCAAAACATGTACATACCATCCGTCACTATATTGTTCTTTTTATGTTCATTTTTTCATTGTATATAGTATTTTTTATAGTATTGTTTTAAAAACTCATACTGCGGGAGGGAATGGGGAGTAAGCATTCCGTTGTACTTGTTGCAAATGGCCAATAAAACATCTTGTATCTTGTATCTTGTATCTTGTATCCTCAGGTCCTCAAACC
>CM051010.1:15412124-15437124 GCA_027704905.1 Muraenolepis orangiensis | reverse complement strand
ATTCGTACTACGGGAGGGAATGGGGAAGTAAGCATTCCATTGTACTGTGCACAATTCTTGAGTCTTGAATCTTGAAACCAACTGAAGTCTGATCAGAGAGACTACACGTGCACTCTGAACGGCATCGGCGAGGTGTGATTATAAATGGCTGCGATGTCGAGTCCCACCAGCAGTCTGTCTGAGTGATGAAGCACATGCTGGCTCTCGGTCAGACTGCACACAAACTCATAAGCCTGCCGATCAGTCCCTGGCTAGGCACCCTCTGCCAGCGGGAGTGAGTGAGTGTGTGTGTGTCTGTGCGTGTGTGTGTGTGTGTGTGTGTTTCTGGCTCTCAGCCCAAAGTCATCACCACAAGTCCAACAGAAGACCCTTTTAGTGGGCATGATTCTCATTTGCATTTAATGGCGGGGAGCTCCCGTGTGTTCCCCTGATGGTCAACCATCACTGAACACTCCTGGTGATGTTTGACCTCCTGCCCTCAGGGGGGCGCTACAGGTCAACGGAAACACGCACGGACACACTCTTGAGTCACATTTCCCACAGCCATCCAGACTCTCAACATATATACACAGTGACTCTCCAGCCTACTGTATGAAAACTGTTATATTTTTCTAGTTTATATTTGTTTTAATTATTATTGTTTATGCGTGCATGTGTGCATGTTTAAACCCCACTTCCGACTGTGATAGGCACTCACAATTTCATTGTATGATGAATACAGTGATCAAATAATAAGGGAGGCATCTTATCTTCTCCAACCTCATCTTATGATGAACGAACTGACTATCATTGCATCGTTAGTAAACCATCGCTGTGAAGTGAATTACATTTTGACATTCAATTTTCCTTGAATTAATTAAATGAACGTGATGCCGAACCGATAAGGCACCACTCAAGAATGGACATATTGTACAAAACACGCTCCTGTTATCAGATTTACATATACGATAGATAGCTAAATGCTCTCACCGCGCCCTGAGGCGCTCCTAAACTCATCTCGTTGGGCGAGCGTGGAGGCGTCTGTGGGTGAGAGACCCCGATGACGACCACCTGAAACAATGGGATTTGATCACGAGGCCATTGATTAGTGAGTAGTGGCAGCTCGCGTCCAAACAGTGTTATTAATAACAGCGCATAATAACAGGGTTATTATCTGCCAGAGCGGCTGAGGATGCAGGGTGCCGGTTGGGGGGTGTGATGATTGCGACAATGTGTCTGTTTTAAGTGATGGAGTCAAAGGGTTGTTTTGTTTTGAATGAAACTCCCTCTTTGACGTGCTTTGTTTGAATATGTGCTGTGTGTGTGTGTGTGTGTGTGTGTGTGTGTGTGTATAGGGGGGGGGGGGTATTTTAATATTTGGAGAAGAAAGCTGCTGGTGGAAAGTAATGGGAGATGTTCTGCATGACATGTTATGCTCTTTAGGTTCTCTCCTGCCACACACACACCATACACACACACACACACATACACACCGTATACACACCGTACACACACACACTCACACCGTACACACACACACACCCATGCACACCATACAATACACACATACACACTGTACACGCACACACATACACCCATACACACTGTACACACACGCACACCATCCACGCACACACACACATACCGTACACACGCACACACACATACACACACACAAATACACCCATATACACCATACACACACACACACCCACACACCCAACACACACACACACACACACACGCACACCATCCACGCACACACACACACATACCGTACACACGCACACACACATACACACACACAAATACACCCATATACACCATACACACACACACACCCACACACCCAACACACACACACACACACACACGCATATACACATACACACCATACACACCATACACATGCACACACACATCCTTTAGATTCTCTCCTGTCACACACACATACCCACACACACACACACACACATAGAAAAATACCGTCACGCACCCTTAGTCAAATAGAGTATTTCTCCTTTAGCTTCAGCAGAGTTCACTGGTAATTAAAATATCCTCTGTCTATCCAGACCAATTAGCAACTCGGAAATGGCATGAAAGAAATCTCAGTGTGTGTGTGCGCGTGTACATGGGTGTGTGTGTGTGTGTGTGTGCGCAGGTGTGTGTGTGTGCCCGCGGGTGTGTGTGTGGCCGTGTGTGTGTGTGTGTGTGTGTGTGTGTGTGTGTGTGCGCGCGGGTGTGTGCGTGTGCGCGCGGGTGTGTGTGTGTGTGCGTGTGTTGGCATGTGTTTCGACTACCTGTTTTTAAATGCCGCTACTCTCTCTCCCCTGTCCTCTGCCATTCAGGACAGCTGTGCACGAGTTCTCCTGTTCCGAGGGGCCAATAAAGAAATCAAAAACTACAACAGCCAGACTGCATTTCAGGTACGTACGGAATGAGGTCATCGAGTCTATCCCTCCTAGGACCCCTGCATGTCATGTCAACGTGGCTTTTTTTGAGATGTTGATGTTGGCGTTGATGACGCTTAGACTCTCAGATAAATAGGTGTTTAGCCTGCCTATTTAATGGAAGATTCTGCATGAGGGAGGGACTTTGTAAAACTGGGTTCATACAGTATAAGTCAAGATTTGGACCAGGGTCAATCCAGAGCACTACAAACAACGTAACCTTCCACATCACTTTTTTATCTACAATATGTATTAGGGCTTGTTTTTCCCACCCTTGTTGAAGTGTAGATGCACAATGCTGGCAGCTGGACGTTCTCTCTCCCTGGTTTGGAGAGGTCCTCTGGCCTCGGGGTTTATTGTGGTGGCTGCGTGAGGATGTCATCATGTGATGCCCATGAGTGTGGTTGGTTTGGGACCCCCCCCCCCCCCCTGCTGTTGAGAGAGTGCGAAGGAGGTGCACAGCAGTTTTCTGTACACGGTCCAGGTGGGTATAGCCCCGATCTTCTCGGTTGCTGGTCTCCGCTGGTCACGTGGGGGCTCAGTGTGGAAGGGTTTGTTTTGGGGGGGGAGAGGAACTATGGGGCCAAGGGGGGGGGGGGGGGGGGTCATGGTCAAGCGGGCCAGGGGCCGTGGCCAATGCATTGGCACTAGGTAGGAGGTAAGCTCCAGTAAGCCGGGTGGGGCTTACTGGAGGTGCAGACGCAGCTGCAAGAGATGAGCATGATTAACAGATGTCCTATCTGGTCTGTTTGCTTTGCGCTCTCTTGATGCAGTGAGGCTTGGTAGTCCTGGCAGTCTGCTTACAGTCACTACCTGAAGAGTACAAACGGTCATTACTGGTTCATTTCAGTGTGGTGTTTGATGTCATTGATTCATCTTTTTCTCACTTTGAGTCGATCTCACTCTGTTCTCTCCCTTTCCTGGAACCCGCAGTTGAGTAGCAATTAACCACTTGGTTTCAAACGGGAGTCTGGATGGGGTGGTGTGTGGCCATTCTTAGCTGTTTCCTGTTTGTTGTGTGTGTGTGTGTGTGTGTGTGTGTGTGTGTGTGTGTGTGTGTGTGTGTGTGTGTGTGTGTGTGTGTGTGTGTGTGTGTGTGTGTGTGTGTGTGTGTGTGTGTGGTGTGTGTGTGTGTGTGTGTGTGTGTGTGTGTGTGTGGGCGTGCGGGCGGGCGGGCGTGCGTGTGTGTCTTTGAGGTTTTTGGGACTTGGCAGGTTTTTTGGGGGACTTGCAGGACTTGTAAACAGTTCCTCTGTTTTTTTCTGGACATTACTGTGGTGTTTTGTGTGCCTTCTATTGTGTTGTTATTTCAGTTCCCGGGTATTTGCAAATGGCACCCTATCCAGTACAGAGGGGAGCTGGCTTTTACCACCAACACTCATTCTACCTGTCTCTTTTATTTATTTCAATGTATTTTCTATTATTATTATTTTTTATGAATTGAATGATGCAACATGTTGTATTCTAATAGTTCACGCACTGTATTAACCTTGTTTTAAATCTACTATAAGTATAAGATTTAAATTAAGTATTCGATTCTGCCACGGATCCTGAAAACAATGCATGACCTTAAACCTGGCTCACCTGCTCACCTGGTCATGGCTCTAGTGTACAGTACCTGAGCACTGGTTCAGTTCTTGGAGACGAGTTGTTCTCCTACCTTCCTTTGTTTTAAACACACTATTGTAAGTCGCTTTGGATAAAAGCGTCTGCTAAATGACTGTAATGTAATGTAATGTGATGGTTCCAGATCATGTGACCATAGATATGTGGTGTGTTCTAAATACTAAGTAATAGTTGCATGAGGTCAGTGAACCGATTCAGTTTGATGTCTGACGGTCTCTTCCTCTCGTCCTCCGTCCTCTTCAGGTGGCAATTATCGCAGGGAATTTTGACCTGGCTGAAATCATCAAGATCCACAAAGTATCAGATGTTGGTGAGTGGAAGGAAACAAAGCTCCCTGTGGAATTTTGGTTCAGGTGGTGGTCAGCCTCCTCTGGTCAGGAGGTGACTGCACGGATACAACTTTAGACATTAGACTTTAGACATTAGGCACACATAATTAGACCCTCCAGCGAAGTCGACTTCTTCCTTTGCTGTAATTGTTCGCTTTAAAGTGTTTGTTTTCATTAGTTTATGCTTGTTTTACCTGCCAACCACTTAGTTGCCTGCATTTAAAAGGGCTTTATATAAATAACTTCCCATTTGAAATGACTTGATACACGTGTGGATGGTTTGAGTGATGAGAGAATACCTTCCCTAACTTTCCTCTTCTATTGACACACAGAGGAACTTTCCTCTTCCATAGACACTCAGAGGAACTTTCCTCTTCCATAGACACTCAGAGGAACTTTCCTCTTCCATAGACACACAGAGGATCTTCCGTCTTCTATTTACACACAGGGAAACTCTGCCATCTAATGTACAAACTGTGTAATTCAATTTTTTTTTGCCACATTTACATTTTCACTTTTTACTGTGGCCTTCTTAAAATGGAGGATTATATTAGATTAAATTGGATTAGATTCAAATGTCTTATCAGTGTACAGCACATAGTACACAAGTACAGTACATCGAAAGGAATTATATCATGTATATCATTATATCTTGTCATGTCCTAACTTAGCTTATGGTGTGTGTGTGTGTGTGTGTGTGTGTGTGTGTGTGTGTGTGTGTGTGTGTGTGTGTGTGTGTGTTATACTGTATATCAAATATTGCTGCTGTTATGGATCCCCTGTTAAAATCATAATGACACATGTCAAATTCATGTCAACCGCCTGGACATCCAATCCTGGATTCTGACCTTTTGTTTTTTATTCAGTTCAATACTAAATATTGATTTGAGCTGTTGTGTGTGTGTGTGGGACCAGTTGTGTGTGTGTGTAGTGCGTGAGGTCAAGTATCACGGCGATAATAAGGAACCCAAAACCCTGGATTGATGGGAAAATCCAAAGGGTCATAAAATGATAATAAACACTGCAATATGGCTCGTACCATGTGCTCTAACCACATAGGGGGGGGGGGGTTCTCTGTGCAACTGTATAGACCAGTGGTTCCCAAACTTTGTACATTTTGTAAATATTTGTAAATATCAGCCCCCCACCCTCGTAAAGACGCTCTCAGACACATCCACACTCCTATAATAAACATTAAAACATTGGCTGTAATTAATGCAGAACTGCAAACCGCAAATCTAAATTGGAGCAAGTTCGTATCGTTCTGATCGTTAATCGTAAAGGTCACTTGTTCCTATTTTAGATTTGATTTCGGATTTCATCAATTATATTTAGCCTCGCTGTGCCCCCCCCCCCCCCCCCGCCCCCTGTTTGGGAGCCACTGATATATAGAGGAACACAAACCATTCACAGACGGGATTTTCCCCGATTCATCGGCCCATATCAAACACAGGATCATGGGTCATCTGTGTAAGTGTGACCTGTTGCTTTCCGTCCCCCAGTGCCTTTCAGGGAGACCCCCACCTTCACCACCCGACGACGGGCCGTCGTCGGCCCGCTTCCCTCGCCGCGCTCCCTGCTGCGCTCGGCCAGCGACAACAACCTGAACGGGGACCACGGCGACCACGGCCAAATCCCCCGCGAGGTCCGCGGCCGTCACGGACCCTCGCCGGTCCCCTCCCTGCGGAGCCTGCCGGCCCTCGGCCAGAAGCACTGCAGCCTGGGAGAGGTGAGTGTGTGTGTGTGTGTGTGTGTGTGTGTGTGTGTGTGTGTGTGTGTGGTGTGTGTGTGTGTGTGTGTGTGTGTGTGTGTGTGTGTGTGTGTGTGTGTGTGTGTGTGTGTGTGTGTGTGTGTGTGTGTGTGTGTGTGTACATGACATCCTGTAAGTGTGTGTGTGTGTGTGTGTACATGGGATCCTGTAAGTGTGTGTGTGTGTGTGTGTGTGTGTGTGTGTGTGTGTGTGTGTCCCATGTACACACACACGGGATCCTGTTTGAGTGTGTTTGTGTGTCTGTGTGTCCTATCCTATGTGTGCGTACACAGGATTGTGTGTACATGGGATCCCGTATTGCTGTGTGTGTGTGTGTGTGTGTGTGTGTGTGTCTGTTTGTCTGTCTGTCTGTCTGTCTGTCTGTCTGTCTGTCCATGGGATCCTGTATTGCTGTGTGTGTGTGTACATGGGATCCTGTATTGCTGTGTGTGCGCGTGTGTGTGTGTGTACATGGGATCCTGTATTGCTGTGTGTGTGTGTGTGTGTGTAAATGTGTTTCCGTATTGCTGTGTGTGTGTGTGTATACGGGATCCCGTATTGCTGTGTGTGTGTTACCATAGAATGTCTCAACATGCCCCCCCCCCCCCCCTCTCCCACCAGAGTCGTCACGGGGACGTCCCAGAGAGCAGCATCCAGAGCACAGGCAGCTCCCGGTCCTCCCACTCCCGCTCGCCCTCCCTGCACCACACCCAGGACGAGGACCGGCCCGTCCCCCGGAGGTCCCACAGCCACGGCTACCCCCACGGACACAGCCCCCGCGGCCGCCTCAGGTCAGTCGGCCTGAGTTCACCCCTCATACACGGGAGAGACATGCTGGGGGCTGACATGCTGGGTGTGGTGCAAATACATTGTGTTGGTTTGTTGAGAGAGAGAGAGAGAGAGAGAGAGAGAGAGTTTTTTCAAAGTTTTTTTTAAGTAGCAGTGATACGGATAGTGAGGGTTGGCCTAGTTTGAAGATGACTGGCGGTAGAGTGGCCGGTGCAGGCTGGCGGGATAATGAGTTAGTCACCAGGCAGTATGCTGCCTCTCTGCCCATCTGCTGCCTTGATAAACAAGCCATCCATCAGAGCACAAACCCCATTTATTTACTCCGGCATCCATCCCACTTACGCAGAAGAATATCTTTCTCCATATTTGTCCCCGGTACCACACACGTTGACAGCTTCTCAATCTGCATTGTCTCCTTCTCCAGTGTGTGGTGGTGGTTGTGGGGGGCAGGTGGTGGTAGTGGTGGTGGTGGTTGTGGGGGGCAGGTGGTGGTGGTGTTGGTAGTGGTGGTGGTGGTTGTGGGGGGCAGGTGGTGGTGGTGTTGGTAGTGGTGGTGGTGGTTGTGGGGGCAGGGTGGTGGTGATGATGGTGGTGGTGGTGGCGGTGGCGGTGGAGGTGGTGGTGGTGGTGATGGTGTTGGTGGTGGTGGTGTTGGTGGTGTTGGTGGCGGTGGAGGTGGCGGTGGTGGTGGTGTTGGTGGTGGTGGTGGTGGTGGTGTAGGCTAGGGTTGAGCATTGAGATGTTGTTCAAGATGTTTTTTCCTAAAATCGGTATATTCAAACAAGGACATTTGCACTCAGTTGGTCAGACATCAATCAAAGCATAATTGGCAGATGGAGACAATCTAGCTTAATTTGACAGTTGGTGTCACTGTCATAGTTTGACTTGACTGAAATCAGATGATCTTGTATCCTGTGAGTGTGTATGCATATGCATATGCGCATGAGTGTGTGTGTGTGTGTGTGTGTGTGTGTGTGTGTGTGTGTGTGTGTGTGTGTGTGTGTGTGTGTGTGTGTGTGTGTGTGTGCGTGTGTGTGTGCGTGTGTGTGTGCGTGTGCGTGTGCGCGTGCGTGTGTGCGTGCGTGCGTGTGTGCGTGCTGTGCGTGCGTGTGTGGTGCGTGCGTGCGTGCGTGCGTGCGTGCGTGCGTGCGTGCGTGCGTGTGTGTGTGTGTGTGTGTGCGCGTGCGTGCGTGTGAGTGTGTGTGAATGTCAGTGTGAAGGAGCAATGACATACTGTGAACACACTCACTGTAATTAGAGCGGTGAATAATAGGACAAGCCGTTTGAACACAAAAGGACCACACAGTGTATGTAGTGCGTGTCACTGTGTAATTGAACTGTAGGGCTGCAGCTAGCATTGATTTACATTGGCTGCTTTACTTCCCATCGATTGTTCTTCTTTTCGACCAATGAGTTATTGAGCCTTAAGCGCTTTAGTCTTAGAAACAAATGATTCAATGGAATTTACAAAACTGCCTGCAGCGCATCTTTTTAATTGTAATTATTATTTGTAACGTTCCAAACGGAGGTATACCGAACCCTCACTCTTTTGGCTAGGAGTCCAAAACCCTAGCCTCTACACTGACTAGAACGCTTGAGAAGTCCAGAGAGTCCAGTTTGGATTATCAGACGTAGTTTCATTACGGTGTTGACTTTGATGAATCAACAGGTTGTTTCAGCACTATCCTGTCCCTGTTTGATGTGGTGTATAGTAAACTGACTTGTGTGTGTGTGTGTGTGTGGGGGGGTGTGTGTGTGTGTGTGTGTGTGTGTGATGTGTTTGAGAGAGAGAGAGCAGTTGGATGTCTGACAGGCGAATTGCATTACAGACACACAGACATGACTACAGTCTCACGATCCTCTCCTTCCAATACTTTCTGTCACTGTGCTCCATCCATCAAAGACTCTCTCTCTCTCTCTCTCTCTCTCTCTCTCTCTCTCTCTCTCTCTCTCTCTCTCTCTCTCTCTCTCTCTCTCTCTCTCTCTCTCTCTCTCTCTCTCTCTCTCTCTCTCTCTCTGTCTCTCTCGCTTACCTTTGCTCATTCACTTTTTCACTCACTCCCCACACAGTCTCTCACACACTCTCTTACACACTCTCTCTCGTCTCTCTCTCTCTCTCTCTCTCTCTCTCTCTCTCTCTCTCTCTCTCTCTCTCTCTCTCTCTCTCTCTCTCTCTCTCTCTCTCTCTCTCTCTCTCTCTCTCTCTCTCTCTCTCTCTCTCTCTCTCTCACACACACACACACACACAGACCCACTGAAAGCACAGTGCAGAGAGAACAGTGGGTACCCATGCATTACATAACACTAGTCTGTGCATGATGTGCTGACTGTCAACAGGCGGTAAGCAGGCTGTGAATAGGCTGCAAGCAGGCTGTGACCAGGCTGTTCCTGCTGTGATGGGGTAAGGAGATATTGCTTAATAGGATCAGCAGCAACCAACAATACAACGATGCCACGGTCGTGGAAGGATCGTGGGGGGCAGATCCTTGATTCATTCGAAACACAAATCCATTGTTTACCCCATCGTCTCTAATCTCTCCACCAATCACTCTCCTCGTCTCGAATCTCTCCACCAATTACCATCCTTGTCTCTGTCTCTCCACCAATCGCCATCATTGTCTCGTATCTCTCCACCAAGCACCATCCTCGTCTCTTTATCACTGCACCAATCACAAACCTTGTCTCTTATCTCTCCATCAATTATGCTCTTTGTCTATAATTTCTCCACCAATCACCAACCTCGTCTCTGTCTCTCCACCAATCACCATCCTTGTCTCCATCTTTCCACCAATCACCATCCTTGTCTCTTATCTCTTCACTTATCACCATCCTTGTCTCTTTATCTCTCAAACCAATCACCCTATTTGTCTCTAATCTCTCCACCAATCACTATCCTCGTCTCTAATCTCTCCACCAAGCACCATCCTCGTCTCGAATCTCTCCACCAATCACAAACCTTGTCTCTTATCTCTCCATCAATCACCATCCTCGTCTCCATCCTTCCACTAATCACCATTCTCGTCTCTTTATCTCTCCACCAATCACCAACCTTGTCTCTAATCTCTCCACCAATCACCAACCTTGTCTCGTATCTCTCCACCAATCACCAACCTTGTCTCTAATCTCTCCACCAATCACCACTACGATGGTACTTTTTTATTATTATTATTATTTTTTTTAAGGGACAGATCAGGACAAAGGACAAAGTAAAAAACTAAAGTCTACTGGAGAGTTAAAGTGGGGGAGGGCAGGCGGGGCCTGTGTGGATCCACAGGCAGGTATGACCTCATTGTGTTGCGGAGGTCATATGGTCCCTCTGTGTGACGTGGGTTGCCCGGAGACCAAGCGGAGGTGCGTTGTGTATTAATAGAGGCAAATGGACAGATGGTGTCTGTGGACACGGCTGGACATTACACCTGAAGGAGACCAACCTCGTGTCCTGATATGACATTGCCCACAACTCTCTCGCACCTGTAACTTTCTTCCCTTCCATTGCTCTCTCTATCTCTTTCTCTCTCTCTCTCTATCCCTCTGAATGTCTGACTCTGTCTCTCTCTCCTTCTCTCTTTATCGACCTCTCAGTCTCTTTTTCTCTCCCTCCATGTGTGTTTCTCTCTCTCAGAGTCCCTTTCTGCATGTGTGTGTGTGTGCATTGCATTCTGGTGACTTCAAGTATCGATGTCAGGTAACAGAGGCAGAAACACATCTCCACTTGATACAATGAGATGGATTGTTCTGGAAGAAAATGTGTTTTTTTCTCTCTTTTTTCCCCAATCAAAAATGAATGTTATTCAATTGTTATGGTGCATCAGTTATCTGCAAAAATAACCGGAAATTATTTCTCTCAGGTTGTGCTATGGTAAGGGATGCTTTTAAATAGCACTTTTATCCAAAGCGCTTTACAAGTCATGCCTTACATTCACCCACACATTCAACCACCAACAGCGGAGTCAGCCACGCAAGTAGACAGCCAGCACATCAGGAGCAGTTAAGGTTAGGGTGACTTGCTCAAGGAGACCTCGGCAGTTTTTGCTAGGAGGAGCCGGGGTTCGAACCAGCAACCTCCCGGTTGTGAGGCGACCGCTCTACCTCCTGAGCAATACCGCCGCATATGGTGGTACGACAGGTAATTCAATACTCATGAGGAGCTTGGCAGTAATTGGAGCGCATTTCTCATTCACCACCAGATCTGGACATACCCCAGATCATGTGGCTCCACAAGATGTTTTCCCTCACATCAATTTCCGATGGGGTTGTTGGCTCAAGTGTTATAGTAGCGTGGACACATAAACAAGGCGTATGTGCAAACAACAATAATACAACAACAATAAACAAGGTATGCATAGAGATGAGAGGTAGCAAACATGCGTTGCATCACACACGTGTAATACTGCAGGAGGGAATGGGGAGTAAGCATTCCATTGTACTTGGCAAATGGCTAATACAATTCTTGAATCTTGAATGAACTCTACTTCCATGACAAATTTACCAAAAAGAACATATGGACAAAAAGTATTGCAACATTGTAAAATTGCAGGTTGGTATTTGTAGTTGCCGAAAATATTTGTAAATCTGTGAATGGGCGATTAAATCTCTAACTTGATTGTCACATTGGTAAATTAATTTGAGAAATAAATACATGAACCACTGCTACTCTGTACAATAGACGGAACAGCTACAGCAAGGTTTGTGGTCATGTCATTTTTTCTTAGGATAAAGATTTTGAGTACGCTGGAACTTAATTTAGCTAAAAGTGTGCACGAAAACTCCTGCGAATGTCGAATCTGTCATTCCCTACAAATATTTTTGGCACAATTACAGCGCCGGTTAGTTGAGAAGAGAATCTCCAAAAAAGCTGCCAAAAAGCTAGAGGTAGAAATAATTGCTAGTGTAGGATGAGAGAGCAAAATTAGAGAGAGAGGGGAGAGAGAGAGAGAGAGAGAGAGAGAGAGAGAGAGAGAGAGAGAGAGAGAGAGAGAGAGAGAGAGAGAGAGAGAGAGAGAGAGAGAGAGAGAGAGAGAGAGAGAGGGGGAGGGAGGGAGAGAGAGAGAGAGAGAGAGAGAGAGAGAGAGAGAGAGAGAGAGAGAGAGAGGAGAGAGAGAGAGGAGGAGAGAGAGAGAGAGAGAGAGAGAGAGAGAGAGAGAGAGAGAGAGAGAGAGAGAGAGAGAGAGAGAGAGAGGGGGGGAGAGAGAGGGGGAGAGAGAGGGAGAGAGAGAGAGAGAGAGAGAGAGAGAGAGAGAGAGAGAGAGAGAGAGAGAGAGAGAGAGGGGGGGAGGGAGAGAGAGAGAGAGAGAGAGAGAGAGAGAGAGAGAGAGAGAGAGAGAGAGAGGGGGGAGAGAGAGAGAGAGAGAGAGAGAGAGAGGGGGGGAGAGAGAGAGAGAGAGAGAGAGAGAGAGAGAGAGAGAGAGAGAGAGAGAGAGAGAGAGAGAGAGAGAGAGAGAGGAGAGAGAGAGAGAGAGAGAGAGAGAGAGAGAGGGGAGAGAGAGAGGGAGAGAGAGAGAGAGAGAGAGAGAGAGAGAGAGAGAGAGAGAGAGAGAGAGAGAGAGAGAGGGGGAGAGAGAGAGAGAGAGAGAGAGAGAGAGAGAGAGAGAGAGAGAGAGAGAGAGAGACCTGTCTGTAGTGGATTCACATCAAAAATGGACACCAGAAGCACAGTATTGATCGAGGCGTCATAATCCCATTATCTGAGCAATGCTTCTGGTTGGAAAACGTACTTCTCTCCTCTTTTTCTCCATCCCTCCCTCCCTCCCTGCCTCTCTTTATCTACAATCTTATTCGTGCAAAACGTGCAAAACTGTATGACTTTGTTTGGTCAGCGTTCTTTGACAAGTGTACTTATCTCAACATGCTATCTAACCGCTTGTTCAGCCCTGAATGGTTGGTTCTCCTTTGAGTCTGTTAAAAAAAAACCGGGTTACATAAGCATTCTGGATACAAGTAACCTCCCCTTACCATGTTCATATGTAAAGTTGATATAGACTAATGTAAGGTGTATATATATATATATATATATATATATATATATATAGATATAGGTGGATATAGATATATGTAAGTGGAAATTTATATAAGTAAGTGGATATACAGTAGATATATGAAAGTGGTTCATGTATATATATAAGGTGGATAAACATAGACATATGTGAGATGGATATAGATATAAGTAAGTGGATATAGGTCTATAGATAGATATATGTAACATTGATATAGACATACAGTATGCAAAAGAGTATCAAGTGCCATACAAATAGACTCCGAGATAGCTTCCACAGTCAGGCCATCAGGCTGCTGAACAAGGGTGTATAGCATATAACAATGTATATTTTATTACATTGATTTATATATACATATTGCTCTTTTTCTGTGCCTATATATTGCATTTTACAAAGTGCATTTCTATTTTATATATTTAACTTTATACAGTGTTTTACTTTTTTTAAACTTATTTAATTATATTCTGTTTTTATTCTATTTTATCTTATTTTTATAACTGCTGTCTGTCGTCGGGTATTGCACATAACATTTTCACTCACTGCTTTATACTTGTGTACACTGTGAAGTGACAATAAACTTGACTTGACTTGACTTGAACTTGGCAATAGATATATGTTAGGTTGACATAGATATGAGAGTGTATATAGCTATATGTGATGTATATATAACCTTACAAACTTGCATTTCTTCAAATATAACCACCCTTCTTGTGACTGGGTGACACATAGCTATATACTTGGAGGCTTGTGGAGCCAAGTGATTTGGACCAAATGTGGCGATTATGTGGCCCTGCTGTTTACTGGGAGCGTTGTACTTGTGTCATCGAGTGTAACAATTTCTCGTAGCATTTGGTTTTCCAACATTTCCAATGTTAAATGTTTACAATATCAGAATCCATGGTAATGTATATGCATGGATATTAATGAATTAAGTTATTAATTAATTAAGATCTGTAGTTACCTGATGTAAAGGCATTGCTAGGGTAGTTTGTCCTGATGATCACTGGTTTCCTTACAACCCTACAGTCTACAAGGCTGGACAATACACCAGCATTAATAATGTGTCAGTGTACAGCACAAGTACAGTACAGTACAGTGAAAGGAATTTCTCTACATTTAACCCATCCTAGTATGAGGAGCAGCGGTCAGCTATTTATACAGAGGGGAGTAGTTAGGGTTAGGGTGTCTTGCTCAAGGAGCCGAGGATCGAACCAGCAACCCTAGGGTGAGGAGCATCGCCCCAACCGGCCTGATAAGGCACTATCAAATAGAGATGAATTAATGACACATTTAGAACCACTCATTTGATTTAGATGAATTCTAAAAAACTGATGAAAAGCAACCAGTGTCTAGAAGTTGTGTTATTGAGAAACTCATTGAATGTGTTTCTCAACAACAAATTCTTATCAGTTATGTATTAAAAATGATATGTTTAATGTGTGTATATATATATATATATACACATTAAACATATCATATAAAACGTTATTAAAAACTTTACTTTTACTAAATTAAATTAGGTTAATTGAGAGTAGATATGAACGAAGAGATGCATTAGATGACACACTGTATGCTATTTTTAGGGATGCCACTAATGTCTATTTATTAATTTAGCCTACATTTTATATGATACCAACCTAGATTTACGCTGAGGCATTCCCCCAAAACCTAATGAAGCTAATCCAATGTGCGTCTTTAAATCTTAAATCCACGGTGAAATATACCAATCTAAGTAATAAACACAAGTTGGTCATTGAATTAACGTAAATACACGGCACGAATCATAAAGATTCATGCATTGTGTTGTTTCTCTGCGTGTGCTCGTGCGTAACGCTAGTGCTTTTGTAGAATGCTATGGAAACTTTGCACAATGTACTGTACTTTGCAAACCTTTAAGTTTCCTCACCAGTTCAAGTAAACTTTTACTCTGAACCTGGTTTTTAACGGAGTAGGACCCTAGGACTCTTTTACCGTTTTCACACTGAAAACGGTATCGACTCCCGTATTAGTTAATACGGGACTCTCTTCTAATTCGCGATTCACTACGCACTCAATACCAGGTTTTCGTTCTCACACACGGGAAGCAAAATCCGTAGTAGTTTTTTTCAAACTAGTTACTTTGGGATCTAAACCACCTCCCCAAGGTGGATTAGTTAATGCGCACTAGTTGGGTAGCGAATGCGCATACACTTGCCAGTGTGAAAGCAAGAACGAAGCAAAAGAAGTTAGTTGCTCCAGTGTTAGTGAAGTGAACATAATGATATAATAATAACTATATTATTATTCCTGTATGAAACCCACTTGTATTGTATCGCTATGTAGCGTATGTTGTTCCCATCTGGAGGTTAGGTCTTGCCTGTGAGCATACTGGAGCTGTGATTCCATGATGATGATCTATGAACAACTCACTGACATCTTGTAGGCTGACAGAATACCATTAGCAGTGTGACACTGCGAATGAGGTGCTATTCACACAAAGTCAAAAGATTGTGAGAATAACGCAGAAGAAATGGATCTGATGCTTATTATCATATATTGTTAAAGTAGAATAGATAGAATATAAAGTAGGAATAGATGAAAGGGTAAACAATTGATGTTTATTCATGAAAAGAGGCCAGCGGTCAGGTGCCATTCACACAATGTACGTCAAGCTAATTTTACTCACAAATCTCTAATAATATATGATAAATAAACAGATCATATGTGAACAACCATGTATACAAGCTGTCTTACGGGAGAAGTCTTTTTAGAAGCCTAATCGAAGAAAATGACAAATATAACCAGATGTTGGTCACTGGTCCTTGTTTCAGGTCATCATCGTTACATTATGTTATATAACCAGATGTTGGTCACTGGTCCTTGTTTCAGGTCATCATCGTTATATTATGTTATATAACCAGATGTTGGTCACTGGTACTTGTTTCAGGTCATCATCGTTAAGCTAGAAGGAAAAACAATGTTATGCTCTCTGACACAATTCCAATATTCATTTGTTTGCGCTACACTAGGCGTGAACTGGCTCAGAGAAGCAAACTGATCGGTTCCTTTACACTGTTGTTGGTCACGGTTTTGTTCACGGTTTAACTAAACTTATGTCCATCGAGTTGGTTGAAAATTGTTGGCTGAAGGTTGGAGGGAGTGTTCATTGGCACCTCCGCCATCGAAGATGGGGCAGAGGTTATGTTTTCCCCCCATGTTTGTCTGTAAGCAAGATAACTCAAATAGTAATGTACTGAATTGGACAAAACTTGTGTGGATAGATAGACTTATGGGCCGAGGAACAGCTCATTCAATTTTGGACCGCAGATCCGGATCCAAAATCTCGAACCAGGGGACTTTTTGGTGTGGCAGAGGTGGGCTTTGATGGCCTCCCGCCAGTATAAGTAATGCATGTCGAGTTTTTTAGCCATCTTGTTTTTCCACATGGAAGCCACAATCCGGATCCAAGACGCTGGATTTGAACGACTTTACCTTTCTGTTCTTTACTAGCGATCACTCAGCATTGCAATCATTGACGACATCGATAGTCGTCATTGTTACTGGCTGTGTATGTAAATAATAGATTACAATAATAGTAATAAAGTACTGCTGTATATAAAGTATCACAGTGTATAATAATTGTATGGCTGTGACTCCAAAATGCAGCAAAATCAGTACACTCTGCCGTACCTATTTACATCTTAGCGTGCCATCGGGTACAGGGCGGTTCTTTTGACAGGAACCACCACACCCCACAACTCTACACCTACCAAAGGCTTGGCTCCTCCCCTTCCCCTTCTGGTAGCCATCTTGAATCTAAAACATATGGCAGATGATGCCCCCCTGCTTCCTCATCAACATGGGCCAATCAGGACAGGGCTCGGTAGCAGATTGGTTTAAATGGAGTGCACCTGCTGACCCTTTATGAACAAGCGTTACGTCATTGCATACGTCAACTACAACACAACAGCTCCTAACAAATCACAATATATAGTTATATATACATTGTGACTATATTGTATCTACAATTTTAGCTAGCACCATATACACGCACAAGACAAATGTACTATTATGATGCCATTCATGATTTCCCTAATATTACTGTCATTATTCTGTAAGTATTGAGCCTCCATGTTATTTCCCTGGCAAACGCCTGTGTTCCCAGCCTGTGTGTATATCATTGTGTGTGGTGGTGTGTGTGTGTGGTGGTGTGTGTGTGTGTGTGTGGTGTGTGTGTGTGTGTGGCCGTTGGTCTGGTACATTAACATGCAGCAGCCTTGCCAGCCACTCAACCCCTGCAGTAATTGGAAAGCGTCAGCGAGCCATTGTTTTGCGGCGGGGGCTGGAGATGGGAGAGCGAGCGGCGAGATACAGGGGAAATAACAAAAGCAATTCAGCAGAGTTTTGTCTCGGAGAAAGAAAATAATCTGGCAGGGAAGGAAGGAACGGAAGGAAACTAACGGGGAAAAAGACTCAGGAAAGAGAGGGGAAAAGAGGGAGAGAGAGAGAGAGAGAGGAGAGGGAGAGAGAGAGAGAGAGAGAGAGAGAGAGAGAGAGAGAGAGAGAGAGAGAGAGAGAGAGAGAGAGAGAGAGAGAGAGAGAGAGAGAGAGAGAGAGAGAGAGAGAGAGAGAGAGAGAGAGACGACGACGAGTGGAGGATCGGCGGCGGGAACGAGAGTGATTGATGGGACGCGCTGGGGGAGAGCAGTGTTCGGCGGTGGCGGCGGTGGCGGTGGCAGAGGAAGGGAGGGAGGGAGAGAGGGGGGGAGGGAGACGAGGGAGGGAGGGAGGGAGGGAGGGGAGGGAGGGAGGGAGGGAGGGAGGGAAGGGTTGAGCGGCGGGAGACGGCGAGGGGAGGGGCAAACACATACTGACTCATGCAAAAGAAATGTGGCGCGGGGAAGTGTTGTGGTGCCTTCATCCGTGAGCCAAAGCCTGAGCTGTTTGGAGATCACCCGCAGTAAGTTAAGTTATTGATGTTGCTCACACACACACACATGTGTGTGTGTGTGTGTGGTAAGCGCCTGTGTGTGTGTTTGTGTGTGTGTGTGTGTGTGTGTGTGTGTATACTTTGAGTGTACGCAAAAGCGACAAATGTGATGAATGGATGGAAGGCGAGGAGGAGCCCCAACTCTGTCCTATTAGAATTCACCGCCCAGCGAGAGATAGAAAGAGGAGGGGTGGCAGAGAGAGAGAGCGAGAGAGAGAGCGAGAGAGAGAGAGAGAGAGAGAGAGAGAGAGAGAGAGAGAGAGAGAGAGAGAGAGAGAGAGAGAGAGAGAGAGAGAGAGAGAGAGAGAGAGAGAGAGAGAGAAGGGCGGTAGAAGGTGAATCTAGGCGAGGGGATGGAGGAAGGAGAGAGGGGTGGAGCGACAATTAAATCGAATAGGCTGGTGCTTTCCCCCCACTCCCGCCCTCCGATACACACACACACACACACACACACGCACACACACACACACACACAGACGCACACACACAGACGCACACACAGAAGCACATGCTCACAGCCTGCCTTAGGGAGCCATGGCGCATGCCTGCTCCAAGCAGGCAGGAGATCAATTGTGCTGTGTGCCTGTGTGCCTGTGTGTGTGTGTGTGTGTGCGTGCCTTCTCGCGTGTGTGTCTGTTTGTGTGAGCGGTGTTTGGTATAGAGACATGCTGGCTGTGGCGTATGTCGGGGCTAGCGGAGGTGTGCAGCAGCAGCAGCAGCAGCAGCAGCAGCAGCGTTAGCCGCGGTGGACGGGACAGCGCGTGCCAGGTGGATGCGCGGCTAGCATGCACATAGAGGGCTGGCGGTGTGCAAGCCAGAGCCGAGCGGCCGCCACCGAGAGTGGGGGGAACCGCGGAAGACGCAGAGCAGGGCAGAGTGACGGAGGAGGAGGAGGAGGCAGCGTCGACGGCCAAAGCATCGTCCGTCCAGGCGTGTGTGTTTGTGTGTGTGTTTGTGTGTGTGTGTGTGTTGTGTGTGTGTGTGTGTGTGTGTGTGTGTGTGTGTGCGTACGCTCGCCGGAGAGGAGAGGAGAGGACAGCGCAGCAGGATTCCCGGGAGAGAAGGAAGTGTGGAGTCGGGGAGCAGAGCGGTCGTCTCTGCCACTCTCTTCCTCCCCCCCCCCCACAACCCCACACCCCCACACCACCCCCCCACACACACACACACACACAGTGTGGAGAACCAGGGACCCGGGACCCCAGACGGTCTCTGTAGGGACCTGGGCCCCGCGACGCGTGGGGATGTTTGACTCAGGAGGGACTCTGGCCGACTGACCCCCGTTCAGACAACACACACACGACACGGCTGTCACCTGAAACCTTGCTTCTTCTTCTTCTTTTTCTTCTTCTTCTTCTTCTTCTTCTTCTTCTTCTTCTTCTTTTTGCTTCCTCTCGGGTTCGGATTCGGAGGAGGAGGCGTGGGGAGGGGGAGGAGGAGAGAGGGGAGGAGAGGGGAGACAGACAGCGTGAGAAGAAGAAGAAAGAGCGAGAGAGAGAGAGGGGGGGGGGGGGGTGGGGGGGGAGGTTGTGTGTATCGGTTGATAAGAGCGTCTTCTCCCGCTCCCTCTCTCTCCTCTTTCCAAAGGACTGGCCCAGTCAAGCTTGTCGACGCGCTGCTTCTTCCTCCCCCTGTTGGACCCGGAGAGCGGAGGGAGAGACAGAAACAGAGAGAGAGAGAGAGAGAGAGAGAGAGAGAGAGGTGGGGGGGGGGGTTGTGCTTCTACCAGCTCTCCCCTCCTCCTCCTCCTCTTCATCATCACCACCACCACCATGTCGGTGACCACCGGCTTCAGCTACCAGCTCCCCGGCGTCACCACGGTAACCTATGTGTTTGTTTACAGCCCCGGGACGGTCCAGCGGGACCCCAGCCCCCCCCACCACGTGCCCTCGCCGAGCACCGTCGGCGGGGGCCTCCGGGGGCCCAAGAGGAAACTCTACAGCGCCGTCCCGGGACGCACCTTCATCGTGGTGAAGCAGCACTCGCCGCAGGGGGAGGGCGAGATCCAGCTGAACCGCGGCGAGAGAGTCAAAGGTACGTCCACGCCGGCCTGGCTTGTTTCCCCTTATCAACTGTTTAGTGGATGCTGTTTAGTTCATTGAAGCGGTGACAAGACCACCTCCCATTACCTGGATTCACGTCACTATGTCTTCCCCAGTTATTGGGATCGTCACGTAGACGTGGTTTGTTATATTGTCGTTTCTGAGTTGTTCAGAAAAGTTGTTTCAGTGCCATTGTGTTCACTGTTGTCACTGTATGATTTGCAGCGTTGCGCTTCATGGCTTGGTTTTATTTTTGTTTATTTTTTTGTCATGTTTTTTTTTAGTTTTTGTTTGTTCTCATTTCCGCTGTGGTTCCAGACTGCCAGAGTTTTACACGAGCTGCGCTTTCATGTGTACGCATATGTATGTGCTCTTGTCTCCATCCATGCTTCACTCCAGACTTTGACTGTAATGGCACGGAAGGTAAACTCCATCACATTCCTCTAACCCTGCTCCCCCATGCCCCTCACCTGTCTGAACCAACAGCACCTGTCTCTGCCCCTCACATGTCTCTACCCCTCACCTGTCCCTACCCCTCACCTGTCTCTACCCCTCACCTGTCTCTACCCCTCACATGTCCCTAGCCCTCACCCTTCTCTACCCCTCACCTGTCTTCCCCCTTTATCTGCCCCTAGCCCTCACCTGTCTCTGCCCCTCACATGTCCCTAGCCCTCACCCTTCTCTACCCCTCACCTGTTCCCCTTACGCCCTAGCCCTCACCTGTCTCTACCCCTCACCTGTCTCTACCCTCACCTGTCTCTACCCCTCACCTGTCCTACCTCTCATGTCCTACCCTCACCTGTCTCTACCCCTCACCTGTCCCTAGCCCTCACCTGTCTCTACCCTCACCTGTCTCTACCCTCACCTGTCTCTAGCCCTCACCTGTCTCTACCCTTCACCTGTCTCTACCCCTCACCTGTCTCTAGCCCTCACCTGTCTCTACCCTTCACCCGTCTCTACCCCTCACCTGTCTCTACCCTTCACCTGTCTCTACCCCTCACCTGTCTCTACCCTTCACCTGTCTCTACCCTCACCTGTCTCTAGCCCTCACCTGTCTCTACCCTTCACCTGTCTCTACCCCTCACCTGTCTCTAGCCCTCACATGTCTCTATCCCTCACCTGTCCCTACCCTTCACCTGTCTCTACCCCTCAGCTGTCTCTAGCCCTCACATGTCTCTATCCCTCACCTGTCCCTACCCTTCACCTGTCTCTACCCCTCAGCTGTCTCTACCCCTCACCTGTCTCTACCCCTCACCTGTCTCTACCCCTCACATGACTTAACCCCCGACCTTTGGCAGTGAAGATCAATAACCTGTTGGAATCTCTAAACTATGTGTGCTGTGCCTCAATTTCTCCTCAAAAACACTGGATCACATTGACCACGAGTGTGTTAAGAAAGGCATGCACACATCTAGCGTGCCTGCACCAGCGTACACCAGAGGGGTTTTTTCTTCAAGGTGAAGGTGGCGTGAAAATCGATGCAGGATCCCGTGTGCGGTGCAGTTGTTGGTATTCATGCGCTTCACGCACGTACTGCTGACAGTGACAGCTCTTGCACCTCCAGTGTACACCCGCTAATCTCTCCTGGCGTTATCACCTGTCCACAGAGGCACGGTTCCCCACCCTGACCCTGCAACCCTGCACAGGTCCTCCTCACAGGTTCATACCCGTGTCGGCACCCTGACACCCTGTGAGTTAGGGGGCGGGGGTGACGGAAAACGATGAATGTTATGAATCTACACTTCCCACCTCCACAAACACACACACACAAATACTTCACACCATTGTCCCAGCATTATTATCCACTGTGATGGTGCATCCGCTTCTCTGTGTTTTCATTCCATTCCATTGTTCCAGCGTTTACCCATGGTCTGTCTGTGTCGTCGTCCCCCCCACGATGCCTGGTCTCTATAGCTGTGGTCCTGTTCCCCCCGGGCCCCTGCCCCCCTCTTCACCACCTGGTGACCTTATGAACATGTACCCACCTTCTACTCTGTTGATCCTTAAAGGGCCGTGATGTTGCAGCAGGAAGGGGGAGGGGGGGGGGGGGGGACTGCTACCGTAATGTTTGATTGGGGTTTTTACGATGTGTGTTTACAAGTCACCGTCGCGGACATCGCTGTCGGAGGGGTTGCGGGTGTGTTTCCGATGGGGTAGTTTGTTTTTCGGTTACATTCGGGAAGAATTCGGGTCATTGGTTTGCGGCGCGCAGGTCGGGAAATGGAACCGAGGTCCACTTCCTCTGCTGGAATTGGCAAGGCCTCTCCTCAAACGGTGGCTTTGGCGTTAAGTATTATGGTTTACTTGCACTGGGGAAACGAAAATGATGCAATTCACACGTCTCCCTCCGGTGAATGAGTCTTGAAACGGCCTTGGCGTTACGATATGTATGTATCAGTGGAAGCTTGTCCATTGAGCAAAGGGACTACCATCCTCCCTAAAATGTCTGAGTAAAATAAACTTGCAAGAGAAGAATAAATACACATACATTTAACATATTTATCTGTGAAGATACTGATAATATTACTATTTTAACACTTTGAAGGCACAACAATCATGTCCCTGTGTCAAAGTACCAACAGCGCCCCCTACCGCAATTGAAAATTACTGTATGGAGGACGGTCCTCCCTGAAGTCCATTCTAAAACTGCCGGACCCGAGCGGCGGGTGAGTCCTGGTTTAACATGAGTGTGTAGGGCAGTAAGGGAGGACCATCCTCCCTGAGGGCGGGTCTAGGTAGAGGCTCTCTGAACCAATCAGCAGAGCTCCCTGCGCTGGTGACTACCCAATCAGAGTTTTGGGGGGAGCGTTATCATCATGCAATGATCTTTCTTGTGTCACTCATTAACTATATTTTATATATTTCAGATTGTAAACTTTCGAGTTCCGACCTCAAAGCGTTCCAAATGCATGACACCAAACGTAAACAGAAAGCATGGCTGACCGTGACAAGGTGGTGTTTCTTTGGCTCGCGATTAGACCATTTAGGTGATTCGCGGGAATAACCGGTTTTACTACGTCTTATATTAATTAAATACAGGTAAATATACTTTAACGCTTTCCCCTCAAATCTCACTCAATTTCAATGATGTTAGGTTTGTTTGGTATAACTCACCACTGTGCATAGAACTTCTATTCCGATTTTTAAGATTTTCATCATTAATGGAGTAACAGCAAAATAGCTATTTTTCATCAAAACAACGCTACTCACCCCTCAGATCACAATCTATTTAAATTACGTTTGGCTAAAAGTCAGCTAAAATGACCCACTAACACACTGTCAAAATTGATAGTGACTACTTTTACAACCACCAGCCGCCGCTGGTATGTACGGATGACGACAATCGGCGGGCCGCGTGCGATCGTGATCGCGACGAAAACGAAACGTTTGTCCTTGGGTCTGCCGTGACCTCCAACACTTACGGGCGCCGTTGGCTGGTGGCAACAGACCCATTACCCAATCTGTAGCCCAACACACAGTGGGCTCCCGCTGCATGAAGGAAACAAGCTTACACTCTTACTGCTGCCAGCTCCGGGCCACAGCCAAACAAACCATCTGGCTCCGTTATGCAACACTGGCCATCAGGACCGATAACCGGGGTTGCATTGTGAGTCTATGCAGCTGTGTTTCTAGGATAGAGAAGCACACTGGCACATGGCTGACTCCCGCATCAGCCCTCATGGACATTATTAAATGTCTATGTATGTATGTATATATATATATATTGTATGTATATATATATATATATATATATATATATACTATATATATTCATATACCTGAGTTGTGTGTTTCAAGTAAAGGCTTGCTTTGCGCGTGTTTGGAATACGCCCACATCCGTTCCATCCAGCATGAATGGCTCCGTAATGCATTTCATCTCATTTGCATCCATAAATAGATGAGTGGCTAATAGCCGTGGGGCTAATTTTCTCTGGGACGGCGCGAGACGATAAGAGTAATGGTCGCCAGAGGTTGATTTGTCTCCTCTTCTTCCCCCCCGATCGAGGTGGCGTACCCTTGTAAGGGTTATTCATTGATCGAATGTACATCCCCCACATGTGAGTGGGGAATGGGTCTTCCCTCGTTCTCTTTCTCCTTTGGTCTCTCTCTCTCTCTCTCTCTATCCCGTGTTAATGTTCTTGCTGGTAACTCAGAAGACCTAACGGAGGACAATCCTTACGATGAGATCCGCCCCAGGGAAGATGCTCCCCTGTTGGTATGAGCATGTATGGGTACGGCGGGTGTGTGTGTGTGTGTGTGTGTGTGTGTGTGTGTGTGTGTGTGTGTGTGTGTGTGTGTGTGTGTGTGTGTGTGTGTGTGTGTGTGTGTGTGTGTCTGCATGTCATGCTGTCGTCAGTGTCAACGTGTCGTCAGTGTCAATGTGTCGTGCTGATTGTGAGAATACGTCCCACTTAAGCAGCGTAATGAAGACTTATCGATTCCATTCCTAGAGGGCTAACCATAACTCTGGGTGGTTTGTATTAATTACACTTGCCCGCCGCAAATCTGAACACAAAATACCAATTAGATCTGCAGCCCATTAAAGAGAATGCATAGCTAGAATAACGCAATAGTGGTTAAGTGTCTTGTTAAGTTTAGAGAATGGGGGTACCCCCTTTAGAGACTCAGAAGTTCAATAGAGCAGTACAGAAATCTGTCTGAAACCGGAAACTAGGTGGTGTTTCGCAGGCAAAGGTCAGAGAGTGTCAAATTTTTTTTTGCCTGCAGTTTCCATTCAGCCTGCGTCCGATATTTGGGAGGAAAATTCTGAATTCTCTCTCTCTCTCTCTCTCTCTCTCTCTCTCTCTCTCTCTCTCTCTCTCTCTCTCTCTCTCTCTCTCTCTCTCTCTCTCTCTCTCTCTCTCCCTCTCTCTCTCTCTCTCTCTCTCTCTCTCTCTCTCTCTCTCTTTCTCTTTATCTCTCTCTCTCTCGCGCTCTCGCTCTCACTCTCTCGCTCTCTTGCTCTCTTTCTCTCGATCTCTCTCTCTCTCTCTCTCTCTCTCTCTCTCTCTCTCTCTCTCTCTCTCTCTCTCTCTCTCTCTCTCTCACGCATAGTTCTATGTGTTATTCATGAAT
>CM051010.1:15404624-15407124 GCA_027704905.1 Muraenolepis orangiensis | reverse complement strand
GCTCCCTGCTGACCACACCACCTGTTCTGCTATTGACTCTGTTTTCACGCACAAGCTCGCCGTCAGCGCCGAGGTCAACCAAACTCATGCATCACAGCCTTTAATACAACACTAAAGGGTCAAAAAAAGACTTGCATTGCCACACTTACATTCACGATTCAAGATGTTTGTATTTGCCATTTGCAACAAGTACATGTAGATTAGCTTACTCCCCATTCACTCCGGCAGTATGAATTTCATCAACAATAGTATACTGTACTAAACTATGCAATCTCATACAACACTATACTTTAAAGAACACTATATTCAATTTACTATACACTACACTATGTACATCACTATACTATAACATATATAAAGACACAATATAAAGAACAATGAAGTGACTGATGGATGATACCGTATATACATATGGCGAATGGTGTAAAAAGCATTTTAAAGTGCCAGTAGTGCAGCAGCATTGTGAACACAGTGATTGATTGAATGATTGATTCAATTCAATTCAATTCAATTATATGTACTCACCTTAAAGCAACACTACCTAGGATTCCACCACTAGGTGGCCGCCATCTGGAATCACCTCGTTTGAATTACCGTGTTTGTCAATACTGGTCCCGCCCCCTCCTGTTCTCTTGACCTGTCACTCATGCTGGCAGCCTGCCACGCCCACTAATCAGGTCCCACTGTGGGGGTTCCGATGAGGCTGATAATACAAGTGGGAATCACTCTTGTTGTTTTCATGTCACGTGAAAAGTAGGCTCATTGGCTGAAACTCTGTTGAGTGCTAATGCGATGTCACACCCTGGTAGTCTCAAGATTTGCCGAACTTTTGCCGAACTAAACATTTAGACAGAAGAAGCTACGATAAAGTTCATCCAAACAACCTAGTCGACCAAATGAATATAACTGGCTGGTGTGTGCCTTCCACTTGATTTTTAAACTCCTACATCTTTTGCGGTTGGGTCACAAGCAAAAGCGGGCGCCCGGAATTGACTTTGGAGCGAAGCGTCGGTTCAGATGTTCAAACCCTGTAGAAATCCCCCTCCCCCCAACACACACAAACACACTTTAATAAGAGATGGTTCGAATTACCTCCAAATATCTCTAACGCTAAGCTCTGTGAATCTTAGACTAGCCGCGGCCGTGTGTGAGGCGAGGATCTGAAGGTCACGTGGTAGTGACCTTTAAGTGTACACTGGCTAACTAGTGTGAGAACAGTACAGTTGTGTTGCGATGTCCACGCCTTGAATGATTTGTTTCAGCTGGAGCGAAGTGTGTGCCTGTGTGTGTGTGCCTGTGTGTGTCTGTGTGTGTGTGTGTGTGTGTGTGTGTGTGTGTCTCTCTACCTCCCTCCCCCCCCCCCTCGCTCCTCCTCCCAGCCCTCCACTCCCTGGCTCCCCCCCCCCCCGCCCCCCGCCCTCCCAGGATGTTCCAGGGGGAACTACATCCTTTAACCACCTCTTAGCCACATTCACCTCTTTGTTTGGTCTTTCTTCACCGCTCTCTCTCTCTCGCTCTCTCTCTCTCTCTCTCTCTCTCTCTCTCTCTCTCTCTCTCTCCTCTCTCTGCTCTCTCTCTCTCTCTCTCTCTCTCTCTCTCTCTCTCTCTCTCCTCTCTCTCTCTCTCGAATTCTCAAAGCACACAATTGTGTGCTTTTGTACTGTGTGTGTGTGTGTGTACTCATGTGTGTGTGCCTGTGTGTGTGCCTGCGTGTGCCTGCATGTGAGTGAGTGTGTGTGTGTGTGTGTGTGTGTGTGTGTGTGTGTATGTGTGTGTGCGTGTGCGTATGTGTGTGTGTGCATGCACCTGTGTGTGTGTTTGTGTGTGTGCGCGCACCTGTGTGTGTGTTTGTGTGTGTGCGCGCACCTGTGTGTGTGTTTGTGTGTGTGTGCGCGCACCTGTGTGTGTGTGTGTGTGTGTGTGTGTGTGTGTGTGTGTGTATATCGCAGCGAAAACACCATCATTTATGCAGTACACACTGACTGGTCAATCAGAACGATTAGCTGTGTGATGAACAGCCAGAAAACAAACAATCTATCACTGATTTATCAACTATCAACAGGCGATCAATGGCCACCGGACAGCTGATCAATCCCCGGCTCTTTCTCCCCACAGGCTCCACAGGGAGCACATGCGTTGAAAGATGATGACATGCAGAAAACGTTTAGATCAATTCCCTCGGTAAGCGTGTCCCGTCCCCGGTGGGGAGTGTGACGGTATATGTGGGCTTCGTCACCGTGCGGGAGAATATGTGTATGTATCTAAAGATACATACGTACATACGTGTTTTGTTCAATGTCCATTCTAAGTGTAGTGTGTGAGAATTTGGTTGCGTGAATGACACAATCCGCTTGGTTAAAAGGTTTTTTTTTTACGTTTTTTCCTGACCATCTCAGGGTTGACAAAAAAATGTTGAAAGGATCTATTGTGATGTGGTTTATCCCACTGTACAATGGTGTGTTATTCTAGAGAGAGAGAGAGAGAGAGAGAGAGAGAGAGA
>CM051010.1:15379624-15399624 GCA_027704905.1 Muraenolepis orangiensis | reverse complement strand
GGTCAGTCGTGGCAATCGTGTTAATCGTAGAAACTTTTTGAGCGGTTCAACGTTTTTCTATGATCAACACGATCAATTGTCAATCGGGATCATCGTATCAGATCGTATTGTATCGTAACAAAGCGCGACAGATCTCATCTAATCGTGCTTCCAAATCATGATGATCGGGATCGATCTTAGACAAGACAAACACCACGCTCTGTTGAGATGTGTTGCGATCTCCCACGGTCTGTCACGATCTGTTACGCTCTGTCGGGTCCCATTGCTCAACACCTGACACGAATGACTCACGAGCAGATAGGAGTTGATACGAGAAGATGCGAGTAGATACGAGTAGTTACGTTTTTACACAAACGCTCACGATCTGTTACGAGTTGTCATCATCCGCAACTCCTGCCATCATCAATGGTTGAGGGTTGTAGTGTTCACTCTGTAAAAGTTCAAGAAACAATGAAGTCCATGGTCAGTCGGGCTGTATACTGTATATACCCGTCGGGGTCCAGTCGTAGCTCAAATCGTGATCATCCTCGATCATGAGCGTGAAAGACATCGCGACCACAATCGTATCCTATCGTAACGGAGCGCATCGGTTCTTGATGAACGTATCGGAACGTATCTGCACGTACCAGATCGTCCCAATTCGGGGAACCCGATCGTGATGATCGTGTCAGATCGAGACCCAATCGTGGACTCGATCGAAACAATCCTATCGGAACGTATGTGATCGTATCTGAACGGGAGATCAGACCGTGACAGATCGTGACACCTGAAATTGACTAATCGTGACCAGATCGCATCCGAGCGCAACAAATCGTATCAGAACGTATCGACTCGCATCACCTCGTATCCAAACCTGAAATTTCAGAGAAATTCCACGATCAGCTATGTAGTATTAATAATACATTTGTTTTATAGAATGCTTGACAAGAAACTCAAAGAAACTTTACATTATTAATAACATTTGGTACATAAGATACATTAACACATTTGACAGGAAATAACTGGTCAAAAACGCAACACTATTTGCACATTAAAAGCAGCACAGGTGAGTTTTGGTGGGTGATTTGAACATGGATGGAACAGCACAGTCACGGATGTGTTTGGAGAGAGAGTTCCGGATGGAGTGGGCCGCTATAGAGCTAATGCTCTGTGGCCCCAGGTCCGGTGCTTGGTTGTGAGTGGCGGAGACAGGAGGTTGGCATCAGAGGAGCGGAGGCTGTGGGGAGGGAGTGTGGTGGAGCAGGTCAGTGAGGTAGGAGGGGGCCTGGTTATGGAGGGCTCTATGAGTGAGGAGAAGGCCCTTGAATTGGATCCATTGAGGGATCGGGAGCCAGTGGAGGTTCTGGAGGACAGTGGAGGTTCTGGAGGACAGTGGAGGTTCTGGAGGCCAGTGGAGGTTCTGGAGGACAGTGGAGGTTCTGGAGGCTAGTGGAGGTTCTGGAGGACAGTGGCGGTTCTGGAGGACAGTGGTCTCGGGAGCGGGTGTGGGTGGGCAAGGAAGCAGCAGAGTTTTGGCTGTATTGGAGTTTATTGAGGAGTTAGGATGGTGTGCCATGAAGAATCCTGTTACAGTAATGTATTCTGGATGCGATGACTGTGTGGATCAGGGTTTCAGCTTCCCTCCCCCATTCACCGACAGCAGCGACAAACCATGCAAGGCTACAGCCGGCTCGTCTGGAGCAGTTAGGGTTGTGTCCTGTTGGCACTAAACCAACATGGAGGTTAGTTAAGGTAAAAAATGTGAAGTTTGACATGTGAATAAATGCTTAGATAGTTGAGTCTATAGTCTAATCTATGGCTGATTGCGTTAACACAACAGTGATTGAGCCAATGGCCCGCTAATCTGAGCCCTTGCATTTGCAGTATTATGAAAGTTGGGTGTCGTTGGCGACATTCCCGGGAAAATTCACAAGTGGCGCATAGTTAGTGATGTGTTTTCCATCACCCAGCAGGGGTTCTTCCACCAGAGAGGGTAGGCGGAGCTTAACCCCAACAGACTCTTCAAACTCACTTGTGTGTGAAGCGGTGGTACGTTTTTTCTCTCACGTTTCTCTGCTAGCGTTGCCTGTAAACCAACTGCCAACTGTCACACAGGCACAGACACTGCTTTGGATCTCTGTGAAGTGAGGTCCAAAATCACACCTGCAATTACCGCTTATCGCCACAGGTGCTGCCAAAGAGACGTCATCCAAATATTTTGATCTTTTTGCTGCTTTAAGACTAAAGCAACATCACAACAATGTTAGTGAAGGCCTAAACCAACATGAAGGTTAGTTCGGACTCAGCCAAATTGGTGGTAAGTTAGGACTAAACCAATTTGGAGGTTAAGCAAGGCCTCTATTGTGTTTTAAAATAATCTGGCACTACTAATAAACTAATATAATACACTTATATACTGATATACCAACTTACAGTAATAATAATATTATTATTATATAATAATAATAATAAAATAATAACACACATCATACAGACCCTCCCAACAGCACGGGGGAATGTGCTCCATCTCCATCTCCGTTTGACTCAGCGTTTGGTTGAAGGGTAAACGTGAGCACAGTCTCCATGTTGCGAGAACCCCTCCAGGAGCCCAAACGCTGCGTGTGAGTTGAGTCCTGCCTCTTGGCCAGTAAGAGCCCACCTCTGTTTCACAGGCACTGTTGTCATGCCAACAACGTCTTGGACGGCGCCAAAAAAACAGAGTGCCAGTGTAAGGAAGAGGCCATCAACACAGCAGGGAATAATTATAAGCATGTGTGTGGTGTGTGTGTGTGTGTGTGTGTGTGTGTGTGTGTGTGTGTGTGTGTGTGTGTGTGTGTGTGTGTGTGTGTGTGTGTGTGTGTGTGTGTGTATTTGTGTTTGTGTCTATGTGTATTTGTGTTTGTGTCTATGTGTATGTGTCTATGTGTATTTGTGTTTGTGTCTATGTGTATGTGTCTATGTGTATTTGTGTTTGTGTCTATGTGTGTTTGTGTGTGTGTATGTGTATTTTTGTTTGTGTGTGGGCCTGTGTGTGTGTGTGTGTGTGTGTGTGTGTTGGTATTGTAAAAGTGCTTTTTGATGTGGATCTTCTTTCTCTCTCTTGTTCAACAATGTGCACCTTTTTAAAAATCCCCTGATACATCCCTAACACATCCCCAGAATATCTCCCAGAATATATCCTCTAATATCTCCCAGAATATATCCTCTAATATATCCCATCATATGTCCCATCATATATCCCATCATATGTCCCATCATATGTCCCATCATATGTCCCATCATATGTCCCATCATATATCCCATCATATATCCCATCATATGTCCCATCATATATCCCATCATATGTCCCATCATATATCCCATCATATGTCCCATCATATGTCCCATCATATGTCCCATCATATATCCCATCATATGTCCCATCATATGTCCCATCATATGTCCCATCATATGTCCCATCATATATCCCATCATATGTCCCATCATATGTCCCATCATATGTCCCATCATATATCCTCTAATATATCCCATAATATATCCCAAAATATATCCCAAAATATATCCAATAATATAATGCACATTTGTAAACAAACCATATAAACAATAACAGTTTAGTTGTTTGGGTGTAAATGCCCACGGTCAGCGTGTCTACATGTCCTGGCTATTTCTGTGTCTGTGTGTATGTATGTGTGTGTGTGTGTATGTGTGTGTGTGTGTGTATGTGTGTGTGTGTGTGTGTGTGTGTATGTGTGTGTGTGTGTGTGTGTGTTCTCTCTGCACAAGTCAGGGGTCAGGCTCTGTTAACAGCAGAGGGTTATGGGTAAAAAGAGGAGGTGGCAGGAGCCGTGAGGCAGGTCAGCCAGGGGCCATGCAGCAGCAGCAGCATCATCACCATCATCATCATCATCATCAGCTGTCTTATTATCGCCGCTGTGCTAGGAGCTGGCCGGCACTCTGGAACGCACCATGAGGGCCAACAGAGAGACTGGGACACCGGGGTCACGGTTCCATGGTGTGGTCATTCTGTATATGAGGTGGGGAGAGAGAGAGAGAGAGAGAGAGAGAGAGATTTGGAGACCCAAATCTAATATTAAATAGATTTTACATATTCTTATTTCCACTTTATATTTCCTTGCAATGTTACAAAGCTCTGTTTACACACTTCTTTATTACATATTTAATTGGATGTACATTATAAATAATAAAGCCCCTTTGAAAGGAATTTCATTGAAACTTAAAAATTGAGATAGAGAGAGAGAGATAGACAGATAGACAGGGAGAGGAAATTTGCATATAGTGATTGAAAGAGAGGGGGAGAAAGAGTGAGATTGACAGAGAGAGTGCACAGTGAGAGAGAGAGAGAGAGAGAGAGAGAGAGAGAGAGAGAGAGAGAGAGAGAGAGAGAGAGAGAGAGAGAGAGAGAGAGAGAGAGAGAGAGAGAGAGAGAATGTGCATAAAGTGAGAGAGAGAGAGAGAGAGAGAGAGAGAGATGGACAGCGAAAGTGCACAGTGAGTGCTTTAATGAGAGAGAGAGAGAGAGAGAGAGAGAGAGAGAGAGAGAGAGAGAGAGAGAGAGAGAGAGAGAGAGAGAGAGAGAGAGAGAGAGAGAGAGAGAGAGAGAGAGAGAGAGAGGAGAGAGAGAGAGAGAGAGAGAGAGAGAGAGAGAGAGAGAGAGAGAGAGAGAGAGAGAGAGAGAGAGAGAGAGAAACAGAGAGAGAGAAACAGAGGGATAGACTATTTGCATATTGTGATTAAGAGAGAGGTGAAAAGGGAGAGAGAGAGAGAGAGAGAGAGAGAGAGAGAGAGAGAGAGAGAGAGAGAGAGAGAGAGAGAGAGAGAGAGAGAGAGAGAGAGAGAGAGAGAGAGAGAGAGAGAGAGAGAGAGAGAGTACACAGTGAGTGATTGAGAGAGGGAGGGTGTTCTCTGGAGACTGGGAAGGGAAAAGGCTTGTTGAGCAGAGATCAGAGCTGGGATTATCTCCTGTGTATCCTCTGTTACACCACAGCCAGTGGGAGGATGGACCAACAGCCAGCCGGTCTTCTCTGCCATACCTGTTCACTTCATACTAGCCAAACGCACACTGCACAGCAATGTCCGGCCGATCAGCCAAGTCGCTCAGCTAAACTAAGCTAAGCTAAGCTAAGCTACGCCACGGTGTTTAACTTTCTGGTTGCCGTTGACTTCCAGACAACTCAGGGAGATTCCATCACTCATTTCAGAATCACGATCTGAATGCCTTTATTGTCATTGCACAAGTACAACCAAATTGTGTCGCAATTCTCACAGTCTCTTTACACACAACAGCAATAAAAAAATGATAATAAACTCAACTAAGCAAATATGAGTCCAGTATACAGTATATATCTATACATATTGCAGTGAAGAAGTAAGTTAAGAAGTCAACATCTTCCACACCTGGTAACAGGCCTCAGTTATTCTGCCTCCAAGTCAATTTTCTTTTAACATTTTGAACTCATAACCTGTAGAAGTATTTCAATTTAATTGAATGCATACATCTTATGCTTGAAATATGATGTCACATGAGTTGCTCTGAGCACATCAGGACGTGCTTTTAAGAGACACACCGTCCATCGGGGAGCTCGCATTCAAACAATGTTGTTACGATGAACCCGTTTAGAAGCACGTCTTTTGGAGAGGGCGTTAGTGTACTGTAACAATTCCACCCCCTCCTTTTTGCATATATCTCTTTTTAATTAACAGTACACATTTGAATGAGAGAGTCGAGAGGCAGATTGTGGCAGCAGTCTGGCGGCGGGAACTGCAACCATCCGCTCGTCTCCCTTCCCTGATTCCCTGAAAGTTTTTTCCTTGATCTCATTCTCATCAAAACGTGTTCATCGGGCGACTCTCTGCACATGGCCACCGTATCCCAGCTTTGGCGTGACTCTTTCCTCCCGTTCCTCTCCTGACTCCTTTAGTCGGGGGAGGGGGGAGGGGGGGGGGGGGGGGGTGGGGGGAGGGGGACGGACGACAACCGTCCACGCCTCATCTCCTCAGAGTTTGATGGATGGGATCAGTTTGGGCGAGGATGGGTGCTCCTCCTGTTTGTGAGCGGCTGAACGCCACATAATTTACCAAGCCTCCTTGTATCCTAGCAACCGTCCTAGAAAGTGGGCTTGCCGCTGCATAGTGCGAGTCCAGCTGGTGATCTCACCGGAGTGTGTGTGTGGTGTGTGTGTGTGTGTGTGCGTGTGTGTGTGTGTGCGTGTGTGTGTGTGTGTGTGTGTGTGTGTGTGTGTGTGTGTGTGTTTGTGTGTGTGAGTGCATGTGTGTGCATGTGTTTGTGTGTGCGTGTGCATGTGTGTGCATGTGCATGCGTGTTTGTGTGCGTTTGTGTGTGTGTGTGTGTGTGCATGCACTCATATGCGCGACTTTGCCTGTGTGTGTGCGTGCATGTGTGTGCATGTGTTTATGTGTACGTGTGTGTGCATGTGTGTGCACGTGCCTGCGTGTTTGTATGCGTTTGTGTGTGTGTGTGTGTGTGTGTGTGCATGCACTCATGTGCGTGCCTTTGCCTGCGTGTGTGTGTGTGTGCATGCATGTGTGTGTATGTGCATGTGCATTTGTGTTTGTGTGCGTTTGTGTGTGTGCTCGTGTGGGTGTGCACATGTGTGTGTGCGTGAGTGTGTGTGTGTGTGTGTGTGTGTGTGTGTGTGTGTGTGTGTGTGTGTGTGTGTGTGTGTGTGTGTGTGTGTGTGTGTGTGTGTGTGTGTGTGTGTGTGTGTGTGTGTGTGTGTGTGTGTGTGTGTGTGTGTGTGCGTGTGCATCTATTTGAACATGATTGCCTGTTGTTGTGGGGTCTGTTTGGTTCCTGATGTGTTAATCACTCGCTAGACTACAAAATAAGCGCACAGGTTCACGCCAGGGCGACGGATGTCGACGCTCATCACTAATCATCACAGCTGAACTAAGAGAGTCACTAGCCTGTGAATAATTCATTTAAACACCACTCTATACTCTCCCCCCCACTTCCCTCCACCACCACACACACACACACACACACCTTCTCCTCTGTGTTATTTCTCCTCCCTTTCTCCATCTTCATTTGTCTTGCTCTCTCTTGAAGAGTCCGTCTCTGACATGGTTGTATTTGAGCTGGTTGTATTTGTATGTACTGTAGCTCCCGGATGTCAGCGATGTCACTTGAACAAACTAAAAAATATATCATTTCCATTTAAGGGGAGGTACTACAGGTGGAAAGGCAAAATCAGAATGAAAAATCACCCAATGAATATTCACAAAAATATAATGTTTATTTTTTGGATTGTGGCTTTTAGTCCCCTCTCCCACACAAACCATTCATGTGTGCAAATGATGTGTAATCTTATTAAATATGCACCAATTTGCATATTATGTAAAACACAATATTGACTTAGTAGATGGTTTGTTTTTTAATGTGATTGGTTATCTACAGAGGCTCAGTTAATGATGTTCAAATACACTTGCCGCATGTTTTTGGGCTATTTATTCAGACCAAAATATGTCAAAAAATCACTCTGAACACACTCATCTATTATGAGACACGAGTTGTCACACTCAGAAAAACAAAAACTAACTCAGAAAAACAAAAACTAACTCAGAAAAACATACTATTTATGGTAATATATATATTAGCGATTGGTAAAAATGGTGTGCATCTTAGGAAAGCTTAACAAGTTATAGAAGCCAAACATAAAATTGAACAATAATAACTGAACAAAATAATATTTTTTTACCTGTAATACCTGGCCTTAACATTGAATGGTGAATTCAAGTGGAACTTGGAACTCGATTCCAAGACATTCTATTCAACATCAACGTGATTAAATGGTGTTGCTCTGCTGCTATTGTGTTGAACCCTTGTGTGTGTGTGTGTGTGTGTGTGTGTGTGTGTGTGTGTGCGTGTGCGTGTGTGTGCGTGTGCGTGTGTGTGTGTGCGTTTTCTCTCCTCAGTGCTGAGTATCGGAGAAGGAGGCTTCTGGGAGGGAACGGTGAAGGGACGGACGGGATGGTTCCCTGCAGACTGTGTTGAGGAGGTTCAGATGAGACCCTTTGACCCGCGGCTAGGTAAGAACCTGTTCCATATTGACAAGCACACACACACACACACGTACACACACATGTGCGCACACGCACACACACACACACACACACACACACACACACACACACACACACACACACACACACACACACACACACACACACATACACGCACATGTACAAACACACACACGTACACACACAGACACACACACATACAAGCGCACACACACACATACACACGTGTACACACACACACACACACACACGCAATCACACACACAATCTATGGGGCTTGTGAGGGGTATGTATGAAGGCATTGCACAACCCACCATAAATATTCATTAATGAACAAAGTGTGTGTGTGTGTGTATGTATGAGTGTATGCTTGTGCTTGTGTGTGTCTGTGTGTTTGTGTGTGCGCATGCGTGCGTGCGTGTATGTGAGAAATGTATACATAACACATTTCTTAAAAAAACTAAAATACACTTACTATAATATAATATATAATACACAATACTATTGGTTTGAACACTTTCCCATCACCACTGAAGCATGACAGTTGTTATCGTCCGCTCTACTGGTGAGAAGCACCCTATTCACTGGCCGCGGGAAACACATTTCCAGCAAAAAGAACATACAGTCAGAAAGAAAATCAAACCCAGTGTGTTTGCAACATTTTGCAGAGATGTACTATGGAGTTCTCGGCAAAAGGGTTGAGGCATATCCACCTGCATGTTCCACATGCTTCCCTGTTACATACTGGGGCCACATCCTTTGTTAAGGGGCCCACTGTGCCCATGAGACGCACAGATGTGTGTGTGTGTGTGTGCGTGTGCGTGTGCGTGTGTCTGCGCATGCATGTGTGTGTGCGCATGTATGCATGCGTGCAAGGAAAGAGATGAGGGGGCCCCGGAATCTCTCTCACTCTATTTTAATACATGGCGAGGAAACCGCGCAGAGCGAGCCATGGAGGCACTGAGGCAGTGAGGCCAGGGGCCGATGGTGTGGGAAAAACTGGTGTGGTTCTCACTGGACCCACATGTGTCATTAGTCGTTCCCAAAAAAATGTAAAAACATGGATTTACCAATATCGCAGTCATCAACATTGCCTTCATGTAACTGTTAAAACACTGAGTGAAAAAGCCGCTGAAACGTGAATTAACACGGTGACATTAGCTCATTCATGGGCTTCTATTCTAATTAAGGTTTGGCATATGCTCCGTGACCCGTGGAAAATGCCCTCACATTTTCTCCGTGGAGAATGACTGCACTAAAGGACACCACATCTAGGGAGAACAGGGGAGGGACGGAGAGAGAGAGAGGGTAGAGCAAGATAAGAGAAGGGGATAGATAAGAGTGGGTGGGGGGTGGGGTCGGAGAGATTTGGCTGATATTAAACAGTGCCCTGCTTGCTTGTTAATCCCTGTGAACAGAACCATCAGATAGCTGTTTCTCAGCGATGGAAAAGTCTCCTCTCATCCCTAAAACCGTAGCCCCTCCCACCCTGGAATCCTAGCTCCTCCTACCCTGGAACACTAGCTTCACCCACCCTGGAACCCTTGCTCCACCCACCCTGGAACCCTTGCTCCACCAACCCTGAAGCCCTAGCTCCACCCACCCTGGAGCCCTAGCTCCTCCCATCCTGGAACCCTAGCTCCTCCCTCCCGGGAACACTAGCTCCTCCCTCCGTGGAACCCTATTCCCTCCCACCCTGGAATCCTAGCTTCTTCCACCCTGAAACACTAGCTCCTCCCACTCCGGAACCCTAGCTCCTCCTACTCTGGAACCCTAGCTCCGCCCACCCTGGAACCCCTTTACATGGTGTCTGTTTCTCATGAAACAGTCAAAGGCAAGGTGTATATGGATTAGTAGCATTAAAATATTTCATACAGTTATTCAAAAGAAAATCAAAACAACTAAATATATTCACACACACACACAAACAAACATAGAAACAGCCACATGTATACACACACATACAAACACATACACTCCCAGACAGTGTTGACGGCAGCTTGTGAAGAATCTGTGACGTTGAGAGCAATAAGTCTCAGCCCAGTGAAACAGGAGAGACAGACTCCCGCAACAAACAATTATCTCTCATTCTCTCTCTCCCTCTCCCATGCACACTATTGCGTGTGTGCACATGTGTGTAACTGTGTGTGTGTGTGTTGTGTGTGTGTGTGTGTGTGTGTGTGTGTGTGTGTGTGTGTGTGTGTGTGTGTGTGTGTGTGTGTGTGTGTGTGTGTGTGTGTGTGTGTGTGTGTGTATATGATTGTTTGTGTGAGTGTGTGTGTTGCGGTATGACATAGTGAGTGACGAATAGAGGTACAACCAAATACACATTTCACACAAACACACACACATCGACACACACACAATGCCTAATGTGTATCTAGAGGTTAATAGAAGATGTTTATGTGCATTCATAGAGGAGATAATGATCAGAGCATGCTCTACTGGCCTTCTCTTAATGATGCCAGCAGGCTGCTGGGAGCAAGTCATCGAAAACAGTCAGCGGCTATACGCTACACTGAGGGCTACCACACACTGGTGTCTGTAGCCCCCACTTAGTTCAATTATACACGTCCACTTGCAGGCTTCTTTGAAACCTGGCTCTCCCTTCAGGACACACAAACATGGACAAAAAAAACGGTCTGCACACCCTAGTATTACATCCTTAGAAAATGCTCTCAACTTTTATTTCATCTCTGTGCTATACTTGCCCCCCCCCCCCCCACCGCCCCCCCACACACCATCTCTTTCTCTCCCCCACTCTGCAGCTCAGTTGAATGACTCACAGAGATTAAGCCCAGTCAAATCCAGCCAGGGCTATTTTTAGCCCGCCCATTAAGAACTTTGAGAGTGTCTCCGTACTCCACCGGAATGCTTAAACAGCTGGTCTGCCGCAGCAGCGGGGACCAACCGGGGACTCACCCTTCACGGAGAGTGAGACCACCCTTCAGAGAGAGTGACATCACCCTTGAGAGAGAGTGAGATCACCCTTCAGAGAGAGTGAGATTACCCTTGAGAGAGAGTGAGACCACCCTTCAAAGAGAGTGACATCACCCTTGAGAGAGAGTGAGATCACCCTTCAGAGCGAGTGAGATTACCCTTCAGAGAGAGTGACATCACCCTTGAGAGAGAGTGAGATTACCCTTCAGAGGGAGTGAGATCACCCATCAGAGAGTGAGATTACCCTTGAGAGAGAGTGAGATCACCCATCAGAGAGAGTGACATCACCCTTGAGAGAGAGTGAGATTACCCTTCAGAGAGAGTGAGATCACCCTTCAGAGAGAGTGACATCACCCTTGTGAGAGAGTGAGATTACCCTTCAGAGAGAGTGAGATCACCCTTCAGAGAGAGTGACATCACCCTTGAGAGAGAGTGAGATTACCCTTCAGAGAGAGTGAGATCACCCATCAGAGAGAGTGACATCACCCTTGAGAGAGAGTGAGATTACCCTTCAGAGAGAGTGAGATCACCCATCAGAGAGAGTGAAATCACCCTTTAGAGGGAGTGAGATCACCCTTCAGAGGGAGTGAGATCACCCTTCATAGAGTGAGATCAGCGAGAGTGACAGATATTACCATTCAAAGAGATAGAAGTCGGGGCAAGGGTTGTATTGGGATTGGGTCTCACTTTTATGTGGGGGTAAGACTCACTCTTCATGAGGAGTGAGCTTCACCCTTCACGGAGAGTGAGACACATTCTCAATGTTGTTAGGCACATTCTCAATGGCAAGCGTGAGCCTGTAGCGGTTGACCTCTGCCACATGCCACCCAAGTAGCTGCGCTGGCCTCCTCCAACAACCAGGACACAGGTAGCATGTTATACAATCCAGGTTATTGTAAAGTTGGCTAGATGTTTGCAGGCAGCACAGATCAGCTCAGTTCTGAAATGTCAGAGCTCTCCTCAGTGTGTGTGTGTGTGTGTGGTGATGGCTGGTTTAATGCTGTAGGCTTTGATTACCAATGGCAGGTGTGCAGCCTCACTCAGACCCAGAGTCGGACTCGGGCCAGGTGATGCTGCTTAAACCAGCTAACCAACCACACACACACGCACTCAACAGAGGCAAACCCTATATTGTGAGCGGGACTGTTGTTTGAGAGTGTCTCCCCTTCCAAGAGTGTGAGACAGAATGAAGATGGAACTAGGAACTAGGAGATTAGCAATAATGGCACAAGCTATAGCTGGTTGCCCTTCGTCTGGCTATGGCTGGGTTCACTTCTTCATTAAAAAACAATGGATTCATAATGTTTAGATGTGGGCCTCTTTCAAGAGCCTGTGCTCTTTTTATAGCACGACTCCCTATCATCAATCATCGCAGAGCAGGATGTCAATAGTAATTACCAGATGGCCGCCAGTTTACATTCAGGAGATCACCTGAGAGAACTGCACACACACACACACACACACACACAAACATATCCTATAACCATTGAAAAGACAGAGAGACAAGAGACAAGCCTACAAGTGACCCTTTTTGTTTTGGTAATTGTAATTACTATTGACCTTTTACATGGTAAGAGTGTAATAGAGGCAGAAACACATTGAAATAGCTGAAGATGGACGCTGCCAATAGCCATTACATTGGCTGATTGAGCGCTCCTCCAGAAGAGAAAGACACAGGGTCAATAGAGTTTTGTAGAATGATGGGGAACAGAGCAGTTGGTATCTTCTGGGGCTCTCTCCTTGATTGTGTCTGGTGGTGGCTGGTTTAACCTGTGGGCCTTGATTAACAAGGACCCACAGGTGTGCAGCCTCACCCAGCCTCAGAATCAAATGAGTCTGACTCAGGCCAGGTGATGCTGCTTAAACCAGCCACCAAGCACACATACTCCACTGATTCAAGATTTAAGATGTTTTTATTTGCCATATGCAGTAGTACAATGGAATACCTACTTCCCATTCCCTCCTGCAGTATGAATTACATTTCAACTCTATATCACTATACTATCAACTATACTTATACTATACAACACTATACTATAACAATACTGTACACAATAAAAATAACAACAAAACCAATAATAAAGTGACTGATGGATGATATGTAGGTATGTTGAATTGTGCAAAAAACATTTAAAAAACATTTTAAAGTGGCAGAAGTGCAGCAGCATCATGAATTCAGTGCAGAACAGTTCAGTAACTGGAATTAGTCCAGAAAGTCTGGCAAAAGAATGATAGTGTATGATAGTGTAATGTAATATGGATGACAATGTAATGATAGTGGTATCACTCCTAGCAGTTCAGTACTTTTGAACCTGGTAATCCTTGTACGGATTATGCGGAACCTGTGACCAGACCGTAGGGGAGAGAAGAGATGGTGCCCAGGGATTTTCCGTCCACCGGGTGGACAGAACAAAGGCTCTCTCCGGTAAAGATCGCCGAGGGGGGGGTATGTCTCATGATAAACAGATCTTGGTGCAACCAAAGTCATGTACATCCCCTCAAGTCTTTCTGTTCCCCGGACCTGGAGTACCTGATGCTTATGTGCCGTCCATTCTGGCTACCTCGGGAGTTTACAGCGGTTTACATTCCCCCACAAGCCAACACGGACACAGCGCTGACGGAACTGTATGAGGCTATCAGCGAACAGGAGTCGGCACACCCTGAGGCTGCTCTCATCGTGGCGGGGGACTTCAACAAGGCAAACCTGTAGAAGGTTCTCCCGAAGTTCTACCAACACATAACAAGCAACAAGTCAAGTCAAGTCAAGTCAAGTTTATTGTCACTTCACAGTTTACAGTTTAGTATAAAGCAGTGATGTGAAATTCTTGTGTGCAATACCCGACGACAGACAGCAGTTATAAAATAAGATAAAATAAAAATAGATAAAAAATAGAATAAAAAATAGAATAAAGAATATAAAATAAAAATAAAAAATGCAATTTATAAAATGCAAAAATCAGCACAGAAAAGAGCAATATATATATATAAATCAATGTAATAAAATATACATTGTTATATGTTATACGCCCTTGTTCAGCAGCCTGATGGCCTGACTGTGGAAGCTATCTCTAAGCCTATTTGTACGACACTTGATACTGCGGTATCGCCTGCCTGACGGTAATAGTGAGTAAAGTTCGTGGCTGGGGTGGGCAATGTCTTTTATAATTCTTTTGGCCTTGGCCACGCACCGCTGGTTGTAAATGTCCAGGAGGGAGGGGAGCTCACCTCCAACGATATACTGGGCCGTCCGCACCACCCTTTGAAGCGCTCTGCGCTCGAGTGCCGTGCAGTTCCCGTACCAGGCGGTGATACACCCTGTCAGAACACTCTCGATGGTGCCGTTGTAGAATGTTCTCAGGATGCGGGGGCCCATGCTGAATTTCTTCAGACGCCTGAGAAAATACAGGCGTTGTTGGGCCCTTTTCACCACGTGTGTGGTGTGCATGGACCATGTGAGGTCTCGGAGATGGCATGGCCATGTGAGGTCCTCGGAGATGTGCACGCCGAGGAACTTGAAGCTGCTGACCCTCTCTACTGCAACGCCGTCGATGGAGATAGGGCTGTGCTCTCCCCTCTGCCTCCTGAAGTCCACGATCAGCTCCTTGGTCTTCTTGACGTTGAGGGCGAGGCTGTTCTCCTGGCACCACTGCTCCAGCGATCCGACCTCCTCCCTGTAGGCTGTCTCGTCGTCGCCGGCGATCAGGCCCATCACTGTCGTGTCGTCAGCAAACTTGACGATGACGTTGGAGCTGTGCATAGCCATGCAGTCGTGGGTGTAGAGGGAGTAGAGGAGAGGGCTCAGCACGCATCCCTGGGGGGCTCCCGTGTTGAGGGTCAGTGGCTCTGATGTGGTGCTGCCCATCCTCACCACCTGGCGGCGGTCCGACAGGAGGTTCAGTATCCAGCTGCACATGGATGGGGGTACGCCTAGACCTCTCAGCTTGGTGTGAACACATGGGGTGAGTGGATCCACGACCACTGCTACACTCCCTTCCGTGATGGCTACAAGGCCATCCTCCGCCCACCGTTCGGCAAATCAGACCACCGCTCTATCCAGCTACTCCCCGCCTATAGGCAGAGACTGAAGCAGCAACCAATCGCTGTGAGGGAGGTCCAATGCTGGTCGGACCAATCGGACTCTATGCTGCAGGATTGTTTTGATCGCGCTGACTGATGTTCGCGTGCCTCGGACAATAACATCAACGAGTACGCGTCCTGAGTCACCAGGTTCATCATGTGAGTTGTTCCGACCAAGTCGCTTCGGATATATCCCAACCAGAAACCGTGGATTAACGGCGATGTTCGCGCTGCCCTCCACGTGCATAACGCCGCCTTTGGCTCCGGGAATACGGAGGAATATACGAGAGCCCGTTACGACCTCCGTAAGACCATCGTCACTGCCAAGCGAGAGTCCAAGGACAGAGTGGAGGAGAAATTCAAGAACCATGACGCGAGGGGTATGTGGCAGGGGCTACAGACGATAACGAACTTCAGAGGGAGAACCAGTTGTGTAGAGAACTCCTCCACCTCCCTCCCAGGAGAGCTAAATACTTTTTTTGCTCGGTTCGACGTAAACGGCAGCCCGCCGAAGCCTGCGCCGCCTGAGGAGACCAGCCTGCTGAGCATCTCGGAGGCGGGTGTGCGCCGCACCTTCAAGCGGTTGAACATCCGTAAGGCGGCAGGCCCCGACGACATCCCGGGCCGCGTCCTCAGAGCATGGCAGACCAGTTGGCAGGAGTCTTTGCAGACATCTTCAACCTCTCCCTGGACCAGGCTGTTGTTCCCGCGGTCTTCAAGATGTCCACCATCGTGCCTGTCCCTAAACCAACCAAGGTAACATGCCTGAACGACTATAGACCTGTAGCCCTCACCTCGATTGTCAGCAAATGCTTCGAGAGGTTGGTCAAGGACTTTATTTGCTCCGTGTTACCTGCCACGCTGGACCCATGGCAATTTGCATATCGTCAAAACAGATCCACAGACGACGCAATTGCCATGGCCCTCCACACTGCCCTTTCCCACCTGGGGAGAATGTGTGCGAATGCTGTTTGTGGACTACAGCTCAGCGTTCAACACGATAGTTCCTGCCAAGCTCGACACAAGCTTAGAGGTCTAGGCGTGCCCCCATCCACGTGCAGCTGGATACTGGACCTCCTGTCGGACCGCCGCCAGGTGGTGAGGATGGGCAGCACCACCTCAGAGCCACTGACCCTCAACACGGGAGCCCCCCAGGGATGCGTGCTGAGCCCTCTCCTCTACTCCCTCTACACCCACGACTGCATGGCTATGCACAGCTCCAACGTCATCGTCAAGTTTGCTGGCGACACGACAGTGATGGGCCTGATCGCCGGCAACGACGAGACAGCCTACAGGGAGGAGGTTGGATCGCTGGAGCAGTGGTGCCAGGAGAACAGCCTCACCCTCAACGTCAAGAAGACCAAGGAGCTGATCGTGGACTTCAGGCAGAGGAGAGCACAGCCCTATCTCCATCGATGGTGTAGCAGTAGAGAGGGTCAGCAGCTTCAAGTTCCTCGGCGTGCACATCTCGGGACTCACATGGTCCACGCACACCACACACGTGGTGAAAAGGGCCCAACAATGCCTGTATTTCCTCAGGCGTCTGAGGAAATACAGCATGGGCCCCCGCATCCTGAGAACATTCTACAACGGGACAATCGAGAGTGTTCTTACAGGGTGTATCACCGCCTGGTACGGGAACTGCACTGCACTCGAGCACAGAGCGCTTCAAAGGGTGGTGCGGACGGCCCAGTATATCATTGGAGGTGAGCTCCCCTCCCTCCTGGATGTATACAACCAGCGGTGCGTGGCCAAGGCCAAACGCATCATAAAAGAACATGCCCACCCCAGCCACGAACTGTACTCACTTTTACCATCAGGCAGGCGATACCACAGTATCAAGTGCCGTACAAATAGGCATAGAGACAGCTTCCACAGTCAGGCCATCAGGCTGCTGAACAAGGGTGTATAGCATATAACAATGTATATTTTATTACATTGATGTATATATACATATTATTTTTATAACTGCTGTCTGTCGTCGGGTTTTGCACATAAGATTTTCAATAAATAACAATAAACTTGACTTGACTTGACTTGGTTGTGGTCCTTTGCGATGTAGATGGCCTAATTCCGACATCTGATCCTAAAGATCTCCTCAATGCATGGAAGTGCACACCCCGAGGATCTTTTCCGCCATCCTCACGACCCTCTGGATGGCTCTCTTGTCCTGGTCAGTGGAGTTGCCGTACCACACGGTGACGCCACGCCGTCAGGACGCCCCACAGCGCCACGGTAGAGGTTCACCAGCCACCATTTGCCTGTGCCGCTTCTCTTGAGACACCGCAGGGCATAGAGGTGCTGGTGGGCCTTCTTCAGCATGACCTCCGTGTTGCAGGTCCACGCCGCTGACAATTTCCACCGGTGTCGCGTCCAGGCTGATGGTGGAGTGGGTGCCCCGGTGGCTCCTGAAGTCCACGATGAGCTCCTTAGTATTACTGACATTCAGTGCAAGGCTGTTGTCCTTGCACCATTGCATCAGCCAGACTACCTCATCTTTGTACTCTGTTTCGTCATCGTCGCTTATCAGGCCGATGACTGTGTTTTGGTCTGCAAAGTTGATAATCCAATTGTTGCTGTGTGTTGCAGTACAGTCATGTCTGTACAGCAAGTACAGATGGGGACTGAGGCCACACCCTTGGTGTTCTCCGGTGTGGAGGACCAGAGTAGATGAGATGTTGTTTCCAATCTTCCCCACTTGAGGACTGCCCGTCAGTAAGTCCATAATCCAGTTACAGATGGGGTCCCCAGGACCTAGGTCCCTCAGTTTCAGGACCAGCTTGGAGGGAATGATCGTGTTGAACGCCGAGCTGTAGTCAATGAACAAAAATGAACAACTGACACCTACTAATGTAGGTGTCCATCCTGTCTAGGTGCTCCCCTTTCAAAGCGAGCGTAAAACGTGTTAAGCTCGTCTGGTAGGTTGAGGTCGTTGTTGGTGTCTCCTCCTGAGGTCATGCCATATATGTCTGGTGTCAGAGCCCCCAAACTGTCATTTCAGTTTGTTTTTATAATCCAATTTCCCCTTCTTTATGGCTTTTCTGAGTTTGTATTTGGCCTTCGTAGGGATTGGAGTCACCTGTGGTGAAAGCGGTACCCCGTTCCCTTAGTTTGTTTTGTATGTCAGCATTAATCCATGGTTTGCGGTTCGGGAATGAACAAACAGACCTGGTCGGGATGCGTTCCTCCACCAGCCTGTTAATGTATGCTGTGTCATGATCTGCATACACATCCAGGTCAGTGGTCTTGAATACACTCCAGTCTGTGATTTCCAGCCCACCCTGCAGATGTAGTACGGGCGTTGTCTGTCCAGTGACGCACGGTCCTCACAATAGTGGGTGTGGTCTTCAACTTCTGTTTGTAAACAGGCATTAGTAACAGGCGAAAGCCGGCCGTGCAACAGCGCGATAAGCGTGCTTAATGGTGGAATAACAGTGATCAAGAGTCTTGCTGTGTCTTGTCAGACATAAGATGTGTTAATTGTATTTTGGCAATACCTTCTTTAAGTTGCAGTGGTTGAAGTCCCCTGCTTCGATGGGGACTGCCTCAGGGTAGCAGGTAACATAAGTTTGCTCACCTCACTGTACAGTGCACTTCACTCAAACGCACACACACAAAGCCGTTGAATGTGAGCCGGCGTGGTGGTGAGAGGGTGAACGCAAGCTGTGTTTCACTCTGCTGACGGAGCGTCTGACAGGCGTTACGCCCGGCTGACAAGAAGTCGGCTGTCCAGTCGGTGACACCTGGCCCTGGGCTGCATCACACATCTATGTCTCTCTCTCGCTCTCGCTCTGCTCGCTCTGACCTCGTGGTTTTTTTTCCCTGTCCTTTAACTGAATGTATTCTCTCTCCATGTTTCCCTCCCTTTGTCTCCCCCTTAATATCTCTTTCTCTGTCCTATCTTTTCTCTTTTGTCCGGCTTTGCCGTCTCCCGTGTTTATAACCTGTTCACGCTCATGTTCACCCGAATAGTAACAGGCAGCCCCGCCAGTGTGATGGCTACAGCTAATAACCAATTCAATTAAGCCAACATGTTGACGAGGCCAGAGTTGCCCTCGTCACCTCTTTAACAAGGTTAAAAAGACACCATCTGTGTGGAATCTGCCCTGGATTAAGGAAGTGCTGATGTTGGTGCTCCAGGCAGAATACCGAAAGCTACCTCGACACTTGTTATGTGTCTGGTCCAAGGAGCATCCATGACCATCTGTTTGTGAGGGGGGAGCGCACGCAGCATGTAGTTCCACTAACGGCCTCCAGGTAGTTTGTGGTAGGTGGTGGCAGAATGACTCGCAAGTTGACAATTGTAATTCTCGTAATACGAAGCCAATGCACTTTTTCCCTCTTTCAGTTAGGATCTCAGGTGCTGGTTAATCTCCACATTGTGTTTTTTGTCCTGGTTGAGTTATGTTTAATTTAGAAAAAATATAAATGTTATATGAATGATTCTCAGCCATACACTGGTGCAAGGTGGCCATTCAAGCCCCGCCCTCAATGTGGATCTTCTTTGTTTTCCAATGCTTCTTCCAACAATGATGATGCTCCATCGAAGGTAAATCCAGGTAAACAGCTGGCTATCATCATGGATGATATGTCCATATTGTTTTACAGTCCCTCAGCTCTCACGGTGGCCTTTTTCTTTGTCTCATGTGCGTTACTTGTTAAATGTTACTACCCACCCCTGCTCCAGGAGAATAAAACGACAGACGGATGGAACGATGGACAAACCAATCAGATGCAACCAAAACCTTTTTTTGCTGCAGTGTATAAATAATCTTATATTTTCCCACTCCATCTTTTACACACGCAGCACAGACGTCTCGGAAATAATAGTATTAGCATCGCAGGGGGTGGATCAGAAAATCAGAGCCATGCAGGACTCTGGCGCCCCCTACCACACGGCACGAGTGGGGCTCTTGCTTTGGGCAGAGCTAACTACATGCCCA
>CM051010.1:15364624-15369624 GCA_027704905.1 Muraenolepis orangiensis | reverse complement strand
TCCGCAAACATGATTAATGCAGCCCATTCTTGCCGTCACCCCCCATGTTTCACCCAAATTACACCTTCAAGTCAGTGTTTGCTCCCCAGGGAGAGTCCAGGTCATCGACATGAGATAGACCCGGGCCTCAGAATCATTTTCATCCTGGGTCATTGTACAATGTTAACGTTTAAGCCTAATGCCTTGATTTTAATTATGCCGACATGGCTTATCGCTAAGCATCAAAGCATATATTGAGAAGTGAATAAGGCATAATATATATATATATTATTAAGCCTATAGGCCTGGGATATAATGCAACAGAATTGTATTGAAAAATATATAGGGAGTCCCTGCGCTGTTTATCAATCCACCTAGGGGTCCCTGGGCTGAAAAAGGTTGAAGAACCCTGTCCTACAATACAGGAGTCTGATTCGACGTTCTCTAACCAATCACGAGAGACCAACATATACGATTGGCTAATCTGTAGTCCCCCTGCGACGCTCTTTGGGTAATTGCTTTTTCAACCGAGAAACCGCTGTTTCATGTCACGATGCCAGACCAGAATCAGTCAAGTGGGGGAAGTGGTTGTATTCAAAGGTCTGGACCCTGGCAAGCGCGCTGTCATTCAGACCAACACAGGAAAACACTGACCTCTGCCACTCCCGGACCAAAATCTAGTATTTACAGAGCACCAACAAGTTAGTTACACCTTTCCGAGAAACGTTTGTTTATTTTCACTGTTAGATAATCAGGTTTTGTGTTTTTCTGTGAGTGACAACATGAAGGTTATTGCCACTGATCACCCCCTTTTGTGTTTTGCAGAGACGCGAGAGGACCGCACTAAGAGGCTGTTCAGACATTACACTGTGGGATCCTATGACAACTTCACCTCATACAGGTACGCTCCACACACAGCGTGTGCTTGTAAATCAGCTGAATGCTTCTGTGTCACGCTTTAGCACCTGCTAAAGCATCCTGAAAGGAAAGCCTGGTTTAGTTAGAATTCCAATGTTAATAATGGCATGAAAGGGACATCTTAGCTAATTATTATTATTAATAATAATAATAATAATAATAATAATAATAATAATTCAGAGCAAATATTTTGTATCCCAGTTTGAGTGGGCATCAATGATCACAACCATTGACTTATATAGACAAGGCCGTGTGGTCATCCACAGCCGTTCCCCATCTGACCACCTTTAGTGATGACCTCAGAGCACACTTTACGAAGCCAATGGATCACCCCACTCCAATGTGCTTTCCCTCCAGCTTCAGGCACTGCTGTTCTGCTGCCACCTATAGGTCTATGCCTGGTAATGCAGGACATGTAAACAATATTATGAGCTGTGTAGTTGGGCTAATTAGAGTGTACGTGTGGCTGTGTGTGTGTGTGTGTGTGTGTGTGTGTGTGTGTGTGTGTGTGTGTGTGTGTGTGTGTGTGTGTGTGTGTGTGTGTGTGTGTGTGTGTGTGTGTGTGTGTGTGTGTGTGTGTGTGTGTGTGTGTGTGTGTGTGTCGGTGTCGGTGTGTGTGTGTGTGTGTGTGTGTGTGTGTGTGTGTGTGTGTGTGTAGGTCATGTCAGATTATCAGATGCACAGTATAACTCAGGGTCATTCTGGACAAGGAAATACATTGTGGCAGGTTAAAGGGGTGACTGTAATATATATGTATATTTAGTAATATATAATATAATATAAATATGCAAAATAGAAATGTAAAACAAATATACAATAAAGACCAAGCAGGATACAAAGAAAGGTGAGATGTTCAGGAGCCTGATGGCCTGTGGGTAGAATCAGATTGTGGTCCATGGCCAAATACTCAGATGAGGCCCCCTCATGCTCCCTGAAGTCCACCATCACCTCTTTGGTCTTGCAGACGCTGAGAGAAAGGTTGTTGTTCTGGCACCATGCAGCCAGGCCTTTAAAACCGCCTCTCTGTAGGCGGCCTCGTGGCTGTTTGTGATAAGACCCAGGATGGTGGTGTCCTCTGCAAATCGGATGACGACATTCAAGCTATGAGTCATGTGTAAACTTACAGTCACTTACTTCACAGAGTGTGTAAGTGGGTCCTGCAGACCAAGTGTTCTCATGCTAATAGGGTGCGTAAATGCCAGAGTGGGAGAGTCTGAGACTGAGAGAGTGCTCCCATTATATCCAGCCTCTTAGCCAGAGAGCTAACAATTAGCTATTATTTTAGAAAAGGCCAGGTTAATAGGCCGCATCCTTTATTCTGATTAAATTCCACTTCCATGAAAGGTTTGCCAAATGTGGTCTCGGATCAGGGTGGGCGCCATGGTGTGTGTACAACACTCAAAGAGACTGAGATATGGCTGCACTAATGGGTGTGTGTTTCATGTCATCGGGAAGGAGCGTGGACCACATTATGAGTGATTCCGCATGTTTTTGAATTAATGTATGATACAGAATCTCAAGACTTATCATGGATCATCCCACAGCCCCTCAAAACGTTGCGGTCACTTTGAAATGTCCTTAATTTTTGAAAGATTAAATTCATCAAAAATACAGTCAAGACATTGTTTGTGTGGTAAATGTCCATTATAGCTGTACACGGCATATTTTTTAATGGAATATCTACATAGGTGTACAGAGGCCCATTTTCAGTAACCATCACGCCTTTGTTCCAATGGCACAGTGTGTTAGCTGATCCAAGTGTATCATGTTAAAAAGCGAATTGATCATTACAAAATCCATGTGCAATTATGTTGGCACGGTTAAAAAACCGTGGTTGTGGTGATTAGAGAAACAATACAATTGCCCTTCCTTTGGTAGATGGATAATCTGGAGCAGCAGCATCGGTGGGTTTGATTGTAGTCTCAAAATGGCCGGAAAGAAAATGAATATTCTTGTTCTGAGAAATAAAAGCATTCCTGCCAGGAATGGCTAAGAAACTGAAGATCTCTCGGTGTGTGCTGCTCCCTTCACAGAACAGCGCAAGCTCTAACCAGAATAGAATGAGAAGTGGGAGGCCCTGGTGGACAAGTACATCAGAGGCTCTAGTTTGAGAAACCGATGCCTCACAGGTCCTCAGCTGGCAGCTTCATTAAACGGTACCCGCAATACACCAGTGAAGAGGGCGTCCTTCTAGGCGGAGTAGCAAAGAAAGAAAAAAGCCATATCTGAGACTGGCCAATAAAAGATAAAAAAATAAATTAAGATGGGCAAACATTGGAACATGGGAACACAAACATTGAACAGAGGAAGAGGAAGTCTGCAAGGCTGGAATTGCTGCAAATTGAGGGATCTTTGACGAAAGCAAAGTTGAAAGAAGAAAATTATTGTCAAGTAACAATCATTATTTCTAGTATGGGATATAGGGATGACAGTGTCGCAAATTCACAACAGAGACATACTTTAGATTCATCAACAATTACAGTTGAAGTAGGCTTAAGGAAAATAAAATTGCTGAAGGAAATGCTATTATTTTGAAACAGCCTTCAGTTGAGGTTTTAAACTGATTGATGTTTGTAAGCCGACAAAGACGTATTTGGGCAAGTAAGGTTGGTGCACAGCATTGATTTGAGCTGTGTTGTGGTTGCCAAGCAAACTAAAATGCTAAATGTTGAGCTTTTATTTGTATTTATTTAGAAATAGTTGAAGTCGTGGAAATTGTTCAGAAATAGTTGAAGTCGTGGAAATTGTTCCCTTATGCAGAGGGGTTTGTTAAACATCTGCAGTGATGATGTCTTCACCCAAAGCACCAACCACCTTTTCTGGTTTCTGCTGCCAAACCATTATATTGCAATAATCAACAATGCATTTATGTACTGTTAAAAACAGTAAACAAACCTGCAACAATTGGGGCTGAATTCCACAAAATAGTAAGCCATTGAAACATGAATTAACATTGAATGACATGAGGTCATTCATGGTAAGGTTTGCCATATGCTCTGAGACCCACTCAACATGCCCTTGCGACCCACTTGGTCCAACGCATGTCCCACACATGTTGGAAATAGATATGTTGAGGTATAAGGTGAAGCATGGTTCGAGTTTAGGGTACTTTAGGTAAGGGGTTCGATGGTAGTTAGGTCACGTACATATATGGCTATTTAACTTCATGTACAATAGTTCAGGTTTGAAAAGCAATGCATCATGGGAAACAAATCAGTGTTTTAAAATGTCATTGTCAGTGTGTTCCCATGAATAAACACTGTTTATCGTGTGAGAGGCGGGTTTTTTGCGATGTTTCTTTATGAACTGATTTTGGATTTTAGATTCATTGTCATTGTCAAAGATCCGCGTCATGCTCTGGAAAGCAGGCGTTTCTGTGTCCAGGGGATGTGAGTGATTGTCCAGGCCTTAACTGGGTCATCTTCTGCCTCTTATTCATTGTTTGTTTTCCCCAGTGGGAAGGCAGGCCACAGAGTGTCCCAGGGTGTGTTTATATCACCACCATTCACCAGACTAGATGGAGCTTGTTTGCAGGGGTCTGCAGAGAGTGGGTTTACTGCTGAGCTGATTAACCCCCCACATTGTGCACCGTGTCAAAAATACCAATCAGTAAATTGAGCAAAAACCGATTGAAAAAATGAATTGGCATTCTGGGAAAGTCACATCCTGTCATTTGCCACATGTGGACATTTTTTGACACAGAAAACTGCACTGTGTCTGCTGAGAGGCTTGACTGAAGATGACTGTATTTTGTAGTATGTTGTATTTTTTTAACTACTTATTTTATCCTGAGGGAAATGAGTTCTCTGCATTTGACCCATCCTAGTGTTAGGAGCAGTGGGCAGCCATTAGTACAGTGCCTGGGGTGCAGTGTAGGGGGTGCCTTGCTCAAGGGCACTTAGGCAGAAACCTGGTGTTTCTGGGTCTTGAACCAGCGACCTTGCGGCTCCCAAGCCAAGTCCTTATCCACTGAGCTACTCCCCCCCCTAAATCACATCCCATCCACATCTCTCACGTTGATTTAGAAAATGAATAATAAACCCCTCCATCCAAGTTTATTCCTTGAGATTATTGTTTAAAACATGGTTTAAAACGCTGGTTGA
>CM051010.1:15357124-15359624 GCA_027704905.1 Muraenolepis orangiensis | reverse complement strand
ACAGTGTAGTTACAGCGTAACAATGTACTTACAGTGTAGTTACAGCGTAACAATGTACTTACAGTGTAGTTACAGTGTAACAATGTACTTACAGTGTAGTTACAGCGTAACAATGTACTTACAGTGTAGTTACAGCGTAACAATGTACTTACAGTGTAGTTACAGTGTAACAATGTACTTACAGTGCAGTTACAGCGTAACAATGTACTTACAGTGTAGTTACAGCGTAACAATGTACTTACAGTGTAGTTACAGCGTAACAATGTACTTACAGTGTACAATGTACTTACAGTGTAGTTACAGTGTAACAATGTACTTACAGTGTAGTTACAGTGTACAATGTGCTTACAGTTTACGTGCAGTGTGCAGTGTACGTACAGTGTGCAGTGTAGAGTGTACGTACAGTGTGCAGTGTATTTGCAGTGTGCAAAGTATTTACAGTGTACAGTGTATTCACATTGTGCAGTGTATTGACATATCTGGTCAGTGGACCAGATTCCCCTCTTCGTCTTGTTTTCGCGTGTTACCGCGTGTGTTACTGTGCGTGTTACCATATATGTGATACTGCGTGTGTGTGTGTGTGTGTGTGTGTTAACGTGTGTGTGTTACCGCGCGTGTGTTCTCCCGGCAGCCGAGACGCCGATCGAGGAGTTCACCCCCACGCCAGCCTTCCCGGCGCTGCAGTACCTGGAGTCAGTGGACGTGGAGGGCGTGGCCTGGAGGGCGGGTCTTAGGACGGGAGACTTCCTCATAGAGGTAACCCATAAGGCCGAGTAGGAGGGTCGACTGGCGGGCCTGGTCTCCCTTGCTCATGTGTCAATATGGTCTGGGATGTGTACTGTATGTGCTATGATTGCTATTGTTAGTTTGGTAGTATGCAAATAAAGAAAGGGATGCAGTCTCTGTGTTATCTGCTATATGACTATTACTCTACTGTCTCTTCTGTTTGTGTGTGTGTGTGTGTGTGAGTGTGTTTGAATGTATGCATGTGTGTGCCTGCTTGCACATGTGTATGTGTGTGTGCTTGCGTGTGTGTGTGTGTGTGCATCTGTATGTGCACGCATGTGTGTATATTTGCATGCATGTGTGTGTCTGTGTGTGTGTGTGTGTGTGTTTGTATCTATGTGTGTGTGTGTGTGTGTGTGTGTGTGTGTGTGTGTGTGTGTGTGTGTGTATCCGTGTGTGTGTGTGTGTGTGTATGTATTTATCTATTTGTGTGTGGGTGTGTGTATCTATGTATCTATGTTTGTGTGTGTGTGTGTGTGTGTGTGTGTGTGTGTGTGTGTGTGTGTGTGTGTGTGTGTGTGTGTGTGTGTGTGTGTGTATGTGTGTGTGTGTGTCTGTGTCTGTGTGTCAGGTGAATGGGATGAATGTGGTGAAGGTGGGCCACAAGCAGGTGGTGTCTCTGATCCGCCAGGGGGGCAGTCGGCTGCTGATGAAGGTGGTGTCAGTGACGCGCAAACCAGAGACCGAGGATGTGGTCCGGAAAAAAGGTGAGGGGGGGATGGATGAGGATGTGTGTGTGTGTGTGTGTGTGTGTGTGTGTGTGTGTGTGTGTGTGTGTGTGTGTGTGTGTGTGTGTGTGTGTGTGTGTGTGTGTGTGTGTGCGTGCGTGGGTGGGAGTGTGTGTGTGTGTGTGTGTGTGGGGGGGGGGGGGGTTGTGGGTGTGCGTGTGTGTGGGTGGGTGTGCGTGGGTGTTTGTGTGTGTGTGTGTGGGGGGGGGGGGGAGGGTTGTGTGTGTGTGTGCATGGGTGTTTGTGAGACACAATACACAATGTCGTGAGGCATCGCGCCCCATTGACTTTGTATTGGACGCGAAAGATCGATAAGGCATTGCTTTAGTTGGAATTGTGTGTGTCGTCTGTTCATTGAGGCGGCCGGTCTGGGGCTGCTACGGGGGTTATTTTTAACATTGGAGAGAGGTGGGTAGGATTGTCTTCCTGTCAAAATGCATTGTGGGTTAGCCAAGCGACTGGAGTGTCCATTGTTTGCACAAAGGAATGAATGAATTTCACAAGAAATAGTGCGGCGCACGGGTGCTTTTGAGCTGAGTTCACACTTCGGAACTCCCTTTACGAGAGCTCCCCTGCGTATCCTCTGATACTTCCACGTCCTGTTAACCCTTACGTCGACGTCACCCACCAGGGGGCACTATTGCGCATTTTTTATTGACATCTGGCGGACGGAAACCAACCGCTGCGCTCCCTGCTCGACCAATCAGCTGCTACTTGCCGTGGGGAAAGGGGCGAGTAGTTTTGTGGATTGGCACACAAGTGGGATTTGGTCTTTAGTATATTGTTGGTTGTATACTGTGTGTAAACATGATATTAGATATACTACTACATCTTACTGCTACTATATACTACTACCATATACTACTACTACCGCTACTATTACTACTACTACTACTACTACTACTATAACTACTACTACATACTACTACTACTACTACTACTACTACTACTACTACTACTACTACCACTACTACTACTACTACTAC
>CM051010.1:15332124-15354624 GCA_027704905.1 Muraenolepis orangiensis | reverse complement strand
CGCCTCGGGGCTCTCGGGAGGTGAAATCTGTATTTTCCCTCAGCTGTTCGAGGAGTCGTTGTTTCGTACGCCTGGCCAGCATGAAGCCCTGTGCTCTATGCAGGTTGTGTTTCTGGTGTACGGCTGTGTTTGACACCAGGGGCGGTGGGAGAATGTGAAGCGGGCGTGTGTGTGTGTGTCTCGGGGCCGGCGTGTTAACAAACAGGGTTTTCCTTTTCAACACGCCCCCCTCTCTTTCTCTCTCTCTCTCTCTCTCTCACACCCGGGGCCGGACTCCCGGGACAGCCCGTCAGAGAAATAGTGACAGAGAAATGGACGTCTCACTTGCTCTCTCTGTCATCCCTATTGTTCGCGGTGTGCCGACAGTGGAGGCAGAGCGGTCCTGTTGGACGGATGGTGGGCGGGTCGGTACGGAGAGGTAACAACGCAGACCGAGCCGTCTCTCTGTGTCTCTCCCTCCCGCCTCCCCCCCCTCCTGCCGGCAGCTGTGCGTAGAGGAGCGTCTCGGCCCGGCTGTAAAGGGGGGCCCATCCCGCCCACTGTAACCCGCCGCCGGCCAATTGGAGATCGGGAGCATGAGGAAGTCGGGCTCCGTCGGCTGCCGCCGGGAAACCAAGGCGCTGGCACGCTGTGACTCAGGCGGCGGCCCGTCCCGGTTGGAGCAGATGAGGGCGTTGAGGGCCGGGTGGGTGGGCCGGCTGGAGGTGGCCAGGAGAGCGCTCAGCCGCAAAGCCAAAGGATCTCAGTCTCCGGCCTCGGTGTCCTCGGCGGCCTCGATGTCGCCTCCGTCGTCCTCAATGCCGTGCCTTTTGTCCTTCACAGCACCCCCTCCCCCCAAGAGAGCTCCCAGCACCACCCTGACGCTGCGCTCCAAGTCCATGACCGCCGAACTGGAGGAGCTGGGTGAGGGTTCGGCAGCTACACAAACACACACACACACACACACACAATATACACACACAAACACACACACACGCAATACACGGGTCACGCGTGTTCATAACAGAGCCACATACATACACTCACACAGGCACGCACATAGTGATGCACACTCACACATGAAGACACAAGTTCACACACACACACACACACACACACACACACTCTCTCTACCCATCTACACTCTTCTTGTATACTATGTTTATTTGAATGTTTGGTTGATCTACAAGTCTGATCTCTAGTCTCTCTCTGCTTTACATGTCCCTCCTGCTATCTGACTCCTCTCTGCTTGATCTTAACTTGTCCCTTCTTCTATCTGACTCTTGTCTGCTTGATCTTAACATGCCCCCTTCTTCTCTCTGACTCCTGTCTGCTTGATCTTAACTTGTCCCTTCTTCTCTCTGACCCGTGTCTGCTTGATCTTAACTTGTCCCTTCTTCTCTCTGACTCCTGTCTGCTTGATCTTAACTTGTCCCTTCTTCTCTCTGACTCCTGTCTGCTTGATCTTAACTTGTCTCCTTCTTCTCTCTGACTCCTGTCTGCTTGATCTTAACTTGTCCCTTCTTCTCTCTGACTCCTGTCTGCTTGATCTTAACTTGTCCCTTCTTCTCTCTGACCCGTGTCTGCTTGATCTTAACTTGTCTCCTTCTTCTCTCTGACTCCTGTCTGCTTGATCTTAACTTGTCCCTTCTTCTCTCTGACTCTTGTCTGCTTGATCTTAACATGTCTCCTTCTTCTCTCTGACTCCTGTCTGCTTGATCTTAACTTGTCCCTTCTTCTCTCTGACTCGTGTCTGCTTGATCTTAACATGTCCCCTTCTTCTATCTGACTCCTGTCTTCTTGATCTTAACATGTCCCTTTCTTCTCTCTGACTCGTGTCTTCTTGATCTTAACATGTCCCTTCTTCTCTCTGACTCCTGTCTGCTTGATCTTAACTTGTCCCTTCTTCTCTCTGACTCGTGTCTGCTTGATCTTAACATGTCCCCTTCTTCTATCTGACTCCTGTCTGCTTGATCTTAACATGTCCCTTCTTCTCTCTGACTCCTGTCTTCTTGATCTTAACATGTCCCTTCTTCTCTCTGACTCCTGTCTGCTTGATCTTAACATGTCCCTTTCTTCTCTCTGACTCCTGTCTTCTTGATCTTAACATGTCCCTTCTTCTCTCTGACTCCTGTCTTCTTGATCTTAACATGTCCCTTTCTTCTATCTGACTCCTGTCTTCTTGATCTTAACATGTCCCTTCTTCTCTCTGACTCCTGTCTGCTTGATCTTAACATGTCCCTTTCTTCTCTCTGACTCCTGTCTTCTTGATCTTAACATGTCCCTTCTTCTCTCTGACTCCTGTCTTCTTGATCTTAACATGTCCCTTTCTTCTATCTGACTCCTGTCTTCTTGATCTTAACATGTCCCTTCTTCTCTCTGACTCCTGTCTTCTTGATCTTAACATGTCCCTTCTTCTATCTGACTCCTGTCTGCTTGATCTTAACTTGTCCCTTCTTCTCTCTGACTCCTGTCTTCTTGATCTTAACATGTCCCTTCTTCTCTCTGACTCCTGCCCTTTTCCCTACAAGCCTCTGCTCGACGCAGGAGAGGAGGTGAGTCTGAGATGTTATCACGTGTCTGGTCCTCATTGACTGGTCCTCATTGCCTGATTGTCGGGTATACATTTCAGCGGTGTCCTTGATTGCGACCAATCATGCATTCACGTTCCAGTGTCTTCTTCTTTTGTCATTTTATTAAATTTCCTCACCCTCACTCAAAAACACACGTCCTCAAACTCCCATGTTGTCCCCCTCTCGTCCATAACGTTTTCCTTTATTTGATTTCACCGATGGACAGCAGACACGGTTGTCTAGCAGTGTACGTCTATTAGCTCAGCTAAAACCCACAGGCTCCAGCTTCATCGCTAGAACCTCTTTTAGGTGTCGGTAAGTGAGGTTAACTTCACTGCACAGCACCATCGGCTGGCTTCCGTTACACCTCACCCCCCCCCTAAACCTCACTCTCATCCGGGTCACAGTACCCATGTAACCGTGATTGTCCCACGCTGGGTTTGAACTCACGACCCCCCCCCGGTGCATGAGAGGCGGACGCTCTAACAAGGAAAGCTAAAGCCCCACAGGCCCCAGCTTCATCACTAGAAGAACGTCTTTGAGGTGTCAGGAAGGAGTGAGGTTTACTTCACGTGGCTTCCGTTACACTCAGCCCCCCCTTAAAACCTCACTCTCATCCGGGTCACAACACCCATGTAACCGTGACCATCCCACCCTGGGTTTGAACTCACGACCCCCCCGGTGCATGAGAGGCAGACGCTCTAACAAGGAAAGCTAAAATCCCACCCAGCCCCAGCTCCATCGCTAGAAGAAAATCTTTGAGGTGTCGGGGAGTGAGGTTTACTTCACGGCACTGCACAGCACCACCACCCACCGGGGCTGGCTTCCGTCACACATGTGTTGTTATCCATCGGTACCCAACAGAGAGACTGGATGAGATGCTGGCCTCCCAGGAGCCCATGATGCGGCCCCAGCCCCCAGAGGGAGATTACCGGGCGGCCACGGTCAAACAACGGCCCACTAGCAGGAGGATCACACCAGCGGAGATCAGTGTAAGGAGTCTGCGAAGACCACCACCCCGAGTACCCACCGTGCTCCTTGTTTGATTCATTGAGTTCATTTGTTTGTACCGGGGCAGTGCACAATCGATTAACATTTAAGTAAGTATGCCAGCTTTAGCCGACCGGCTAATTTTCAACTGTTCCACTGTTGTCCCTGGGCAGGTGATTTAAAGCACATTAAAACAGCTGACAATGCAGACATACAGACAGACAGACAGACAGACAGACAGACAGACAGACAGACAGACAGACAGACAGACAGACAATGGTAACACATTTAGGAGCAGAATACAATACAGAACAAAGAAGAAGACATACAACAGAGGAAGCAACATTAAAATACAAAAGTGTAAATATTGACCGACATTTTGGTTTGGAATAATGTTGTTTATTTTCAGGAGCCTCTAGTACTTCTATTAATCGATACATTCCAGACCTAGTATTTAAATCATCCAGAATAAGGGTGCATTATTAGGGCTGCAGAAAAATACAGCAACACGGTACATTGGCACCCAGTGTGCACCCTTAACAACAATATGATTATGTTTATTTTTTATCTGTTTCGCACTACAAATATCAACTGAAATTTGCACACTAATAAGTGTTAAAAGATATTGCACTTGACAATAACACTTTTTAACAAACAGCCATAGCCAGTGTGTGTGTGTGTGTGTATTTACGCCAAAATGATGTGGTCATTATGAGCCACTAGATGAATGTGGGTGCATATGTTCTGTTGCGTTTCAGTCCCTCTTTGAGAGGCAGGGGATGCTTGTCCACGGAGGACTACACCCTGGGGTGGAGAGAGGTCACATGCCAATACCCAAGGGCATGTCCAGGACCAAGTCATTCGGTAAGACCATGCACCCATGACCCATACACATGATCGTGTAGCCATGACTTCCCCGCACTGGGCTCAAACTCATGGTTCCTGATCATGGGAGGCAACGCTCTAACGTGACAAGCTCAAACCCACAGGCTCTAGCTTCATCGCTAGAAGGTCTTTGAGGTGTCGGGGAATGAGGTTTACACACTGCACAGCACTACCAGATGGCCTCCGTTACAGTTGCGTGATATGGAAAAGAATGTGTTGTGTCGGATTCAGAATCTAATTATGTTTTTTACCTTCATGGGACTCTTCTGATTTGTATATGAACTGTAGCCACAGGACTAATTATAGGACTTACAAATCCAATGTGCTGCAAATGGAGAGCACGAGATATGATCCAAAGAGTCCCAGAGCTACTCTGCTAAGTCTGTTTATGGTAACTTCCTGTCGTCAGGAAGTCCCAGAGCTACTGTGCTAAGTCAGTGTGCGGTAACTTCCTGTCGTCGGGAAGTCCCAGAGCTACTGTGCTAAGTCAGTGTGTGGTAACTTCCTGTCGTTGGGAAGTTCCAGAGCTACTGTGCTATGTCTGGATGTGGTGACTTCCTGTCGTCAGGAAGTCCCAGAGCTACTGTGCTAAGTCTGGGTGTGGTGACTTCTTGTCCTCAGGTGCCACCGAGGAGGACCGTCTGTCCGCTCTGGTGGCCGAACACCGCTTTCCCCGGAGCTCCTCCATGACCGACAGCCTCCGGGACAACTTCCCCCCCAACTCCATCCCTCCCCCTCCTCAGGGTGCTCCCCCGCCTCCCCCTGCCCTCTACTACCAGGACACTTTCCCTCCCCCTGTCTTCTGCCCCCCTCCTCCTCCGTCCCGGACCCAGAGTCAGGGCCACGACCCTGGGGGACGCTCGAGCTTTAAGCCTTCGTCGCTGGACTTGCCCTACGAGGCAGCCCAGCGGCAGGCTTCACACCTGGAGAGGCAGAAGAAGGCCCGCTCTATGATCATCCTGCAGGATTCCTCCCACCTCCCAGTGGAACCCACAGACATACCCCGCCCAGCTGCTACTACTCCACCGGAGCGAATCAAAAGGAAGGGCCGGGTGATTGACAACCCCTATGCTAATGTAGGGCAGTTTAGTATTGGACTGTACACACCCACTAAGCCCCAGCGAAAGAAAAGCCCACTGGTCAAACAACTGCAGGTGTGTTACCTAGTTTATTTCTTTTAATTCCAATAGAATAGTTGAAAAATGAATTGAATAGTTCCGTATGTTGAATCATTTGAATCGTTTCTTCCTACAGGTGGAGGATGCCCAGGAAAGAGCGAGTTTGGCATTAGCTGCTGCCCATTCCCGAGACACATCACCCTCAGGACGACTCCAAAGCACCCACGGACACACACACACCAGCCGCGCAGACTACTACCAGCAGCAGCTGATGGCAGAGCGAGATCGCATACGCCTCCAGGGAGAGGCTCTGCTGCAAGGAAAAGGCCCCTTTGCGGCCGCAATTGCCGGAGCGGTCAAGGACCGGGAGCGGCGGCTAGAAGAGCGGAAGAAGTCCCCCGTCTTCATGTCTATGGGGACGCTGGAGGGGATGTCCGCAAGCAGCCCAGAGGCCCCCTCGCTGACGCCGTCTCGCTCGGTCACCGAACGCATGCTCAGCCGGGAGCTGGGGCAGTTGCCTCCGCCTGCCTTGGCTCTGAGCCCCTCGCCCAGCGGCACCACCTTCATCCATCCACTTACAGGGAAGCCGCTGGACCCCAACTCACCACTGGCTCTCGCACTGGCCGCAAGGGAGAGAGCACTGACCTCTCAGAACCAGTCTCCATCCAGCAGCCCCGAGCCCAGGACTAAACAGGAGCGAGCGGGCCTGGGCGGGATATTCATGGACACCCAGACCAAAGAGTCTCAACAGGGAGTAGGGGCCCTGGCGTCTCCCCCATTCTTGTCTCAAACCTCCAAGGTAGGCAGCTACGGGGCTCCGTTAGGGGCCATGTTAGCCCCTCAGTCCACAAAATCCCTGTGGTCCTCGTCGTCTTCACCTGCATCACTCAGACAAGACCTGGAGGAAAGAGTGGAGGAAGTAAAGGAGGATAAGAAGCCTCTGTTGATCAGCATTCTGGATACGTCCCAGCAGAAGACCGCAGGCCTCATCATGGTCCACGCGACCAGCAATGGTCAATCTTTGGGGGTGGGTTCGGAGTCTGAGGCCACAACGCCCACGACAACCACTGAACAAAGCAAACCTCCGAGCCCCCGGGCTAAATCGCCCAGTCCCACCGCCTCACAGTTACAAACCCAAATGCAGGCCAAGCCCCAGGTCCTGCATTCGGCTAGCCAGGGCCAACCGATGGCCCTCGCTCAGGGCAGCTCCGAGGAGGACGTGGATCCATACACAGTGACCCTGCCTGCCGCCATGTTGTCCTCGAGCGATGAGGAAATACGAGAGGAGCTGCGTACGATCGGCGTGCTGCCACCGCCAGATGAGTTTGCCAACGGGCTGCTGGCAAAGGCTCAGGGGACACCTTCATGCCCGACGACCCCTGCCTCTTCCCCCACCACCCCTACACTGACTCCCCAAACCCCCTCCACCCCGACGACCCCCACGTTGACTCCCACTCAGCCTCAACCTCAGACTCCCCTACCGTCGCCTGGAACAGCAGCCGTCTCAGGGAAGCCCTCTGAGCCTCTGGAGCCCCCCCCGGTGGGGGAATCCGGCTCTGCCGCCGACTCCGGCGTGGAGGAGACTGACACGCGCAGCTCGAGTGAGCGGGAGCGAGACCACCACCTCGAGACCACCAGCACCGTCTCCACAGTATCGAGCATGTCTACGCTCTCTTCAGAGAGCGGCGAGCCCGCCGACACGCAGACCACGCACACCTCCTCCTATGAAGGGCAGACCTTCATGCCTGACAAGCCACCAGTGCCTCCGAAGCCACGACTCAAGTCCCAGATAGGAGGTGGAAAAGGTCCCGTGACCTTCAGGGACCCCCTGCTCAAGCAGAGCTCTGACAGCGAGCTGCTATCTCAGCAGCAGGTGGCTGCGTTGGCTGCCGCAGCGGCCGGGGGAGCATCACTGGCTGCAGGCGGGTCTGCGTCAATGTCCGGGCTAGCTCTGACCAGGCCACGATACCTCTTCCAGCGGCGGTCCAAGCTGTGGGGGGACCCAGTGGAGCCCCGTGGGCCTGGAATTGGCCTAGGTGTTGGGAGTTTGGGAAATCTAGGTGGGCTTGGGCTAGGGTTGGGAGCAGATGAACCAGGAAAACCATCCGTCATGGGGGAGCTGAGTTCAAGGCTCCAGCAACTCAACAAAGACACCAGGTCGCTGGGGGAGGAGGAACCACTGGGGGCATCTCTGGATCCTGGCAGGAAGTCTCCAGTGACAGGAGCCCGGTACGTTTAGAGCATGAAACATAGTTCAAAATATGCAAGGAATAGATGAAATAATGACATAATTACAGTCATTAGACAATATAGTGATAAGTTCCAATGGTTTTGCTTATTGAATAGCATAATTGGTTATTCAAACATTACAGATGGATATTTATACACACTATCAAATAAAATAAAAGGAAAGAGGAAACAACAAGGACAATTGTTTTAGTGAAGCTGAGTTTATTATTGACCTTAAATAAATATTGGAATTTGTCTCTATATTATTAGATATTTTCTTATGTGCATTATGTGTTTTAATTTGTTTTTAAAGTGTGCGGGTTAATCCTTTCCACTGTGCACTCTGCTGTAATGGTATGTAGCACTCAGGGCAGAATCCACAGCTAGCAGTAACCACTAGCTAGCTATAGCCTAGTCACTAGATAGCAGCTAGCTGTGGCCAATATGTATCATCAGCCACCAGCTAGCTGTAGCCACCAGATAGCTTTATCCATCAGATAGCAGTAACATTCCCAGACTATGCTAGTAGTTTGTCCTACTTCTAGTACTGCACATAGTTATCTGTCAGCTAAATATATAATATATAAACAGTTTAAAGAGCAATGCTATTATTTAGTGTGGGTTTGTGTTTTACAATGAAGTCCTTTATATTCCCACAGATGTGAGAGGGACTCCAAGGAGGGTAAACCTTAAGCTTATAGCTGCTAGGGTAAATGTACACTTTAAATTAGCTTTTTTTTCTCCCTAACAAACCAACTGACATCCTATCTAAAAGTAGTTTACCCTTTGATGCATTTTATCTCATTACTAACTGTTACCTTGTTTGCGTCATTCAATATCCAAAAGAGTTTTACCTGAGCTCGTAGTAACTTTACATTCAGTTAAGCTCATTTAGTTCAGTTTCAAACATACCACTTAGAACTATGCAGGCATTTCATGGGAATAATTTCCTGGCAAAAAAACTCTTAAGCAGTCAGTCATTAGTAATTTGCAAACAAGGTAACACAAGCCAGATGGATATGCATTGTATCTTCTTCTCATTCATTTCCGGGGAACTGTCACACTCATCTCGTTAAGAAGTACTGCTTCATATGTGTGTTGTGAAGAAGCTTTGGCATGAAAGGTTCAACCAATGGAAAGTCATGATCCCAGACAAATTACTCTTATTACACGCCCATGAAGCAGTACTTTTCTTATATCTCCAAGTGTGACGGTTCCCATTTTAAACACCTCTCTGTCGAGTTCTGACCTTTGACCCCCTGCTAGCTAACCCTAGCTAACCCTCAGCTAACCCCCTCACCTCAGAAAGTAGAGACTCTCCCCTGCACTTTATCCAAAAAAAACCTCCAAAAAGTCCAAAAATAATAAACCTTGTATCCGCTGCACCTTACAGTCACCACTGATAACAATGTTGCTGTCACCTTATCACCGTCTCCCATCCGCTTATGTCCACGTTATCCATCATCAGCGATAACTGCCATGAGACATCAAGATGTACCAGTGTGGAGCGTTTGAAATACTATAACCACTATTCTCACAGAGCATTTCACTCACTAATAGCTGACGGATGAGCGATGCTATTTCAAACTAATTTACTTCAAATGATTGCTCTTAAATCTTACCTACAGCCCCTTAGGAAACACTTAAAGTGTCCTTAAGGTTAAAACCCCACAAACATAGCCTAACCACATTTGGTTAAAGCTACACTGTAGTTCAACATAACTTAAACCATTTTACTAACTCACTTGTAGTGAATGTATCTGTAAATGTGGGAATCTTTTGAAAATGTAGGAATTTTGCATGTTAACAAAACCACACAATTTAGCAAGACCCCCCATTTTGTAGATAAAATAATGTCTTGAAACATCTGGTCGATAAAAAAATATATAAATAAAATATTTATATATATCAATATTTTAAACATTGTCTGTAATTAATACATACTGTTACATACTGTAACAACCAATCTAAATAGGGTTAGGGTAACCTTTACGATATCGCATCATTTATATTAAGCCTTAATGCCGCAACACCCCTGGTCATAACTCTGGGCTAAGGGGCGCGCCCCCCCGATTGGGTACCACTGCGTTAAGCTATGAGCCTCTGTTTGTCTTTAGTCTTTGGCTCCGCTGTGTTTCAAAATGTGGAAAGATAATGAAGAAAGTAAAGCGGTCAGCCGCTGCCCCTGGTCAAAATGAGCCCCCAGTTGTAATCTTGAGTCAATTGAATCAAAGGTGTTTTGACTCCTTATCTTCCTGTTGAAGATAATGCGCTTCTGCATCATACATCATACATCTACACCCCGGATTGATGCTAATCCTTGCAATTCATCTATGACGTTAGAAGTACGACCACAATCACAACTATCCTCCGTCCTTCCTTCCTTCCTTCCTTCCTTCCTTCTTTCCTTCTGCTTCTGTATGTCCACCTCCTGTAATACCACACATACGATGTACCCTCTTCGCTCACTCCTTCATATGGCCTGTCTCCTGTGTCTCCATCTCCATGTGTAGCCCTGGAAACTGCGGCTTCTCCAAAGTCCTTGGTTGGTTGGTTCCCTGTTCATGTATACGTTTTATGATTTTAGTGGTTGTTTAGTGCTTTTGCTTGCTTGTTTGCTTGTTTATTTGTGTGTTTGTTTGTTGGTTTATAAGCTTAATTGTATTATATATATATATTCATTTATTTACAGATGTTTAGATGAGGAAACACTATTGTACGCTATTGTACATTGTACATTGTAAAATAATGTGTAATGGAAAACATTGATATACAGTACAATATATATATATATATATATATATAGTATATATAGACGGATACATACATTGATACTGGTCAAACTTGGTGGGCATGTGTTAGAATATATATTTTTTCTCAGCCTTATACTTAAAGTCTATCAATAATCCGAAATAAAGGGGAATTATCCCTGCTTTGATTCCTTTTGTATTTTTAGTTTTTTGTTCTGTTGTCCTTTTGTTCAGTGTTTGATACGTGGACAGTGTATTCATTTCTCTCTCATGTGGCTCGCTGATCAGACTCGTTGAGTTCTATTTATAGTCCATTTAACACTGCTGTCACTGTAGTTCCACACATCTAAAGCAGACACACACACACACAAACTCACACACACACACACACACACACACACACACACACACACACACACACACACACACACACACACAAACAGAACATATTTACCACAGCAACACTCAGATGCGCAGAGAACACACATGGATTGGCAGCTGAGTGGAGCCTGAACAAGTCTGGTCGGCCGGCTGCCACCATGCAGTGACGCTAACATTCTCTCCCATTACTCTCTCTCTCTCTTTCTTTCTCTCCCATTACTCTCTCTCTCTCTCTCTCTCTCTCTCTCTCTCTCTCTCTCTCTCTCTCTCTCTCTCTCTCTCTCTCTCTCTCTCTCTCTCTCTCTCTCTCTCTCTCTCTCTCTCTCTCTCTCTCTCTCTCTCTCTCTCTCGGCGCACCTTGCATGCCCCGCCCTGCTGCTCTGATCTGATTGGTCTAGAGCTGACTGTGCGCCCAGGAGGCTGGGACAACTGTGTAAGTGTGCATGGATCTCATGTCCTATCCACCAGCGTACAGTACTGGTAGTAGTAGTAGTAGTACTGCTAGTGGTAGTAGCAGTCGTAGTAGTCGTAGTAGTAGTGGTGATGGTAACCTCACCCTAATAGTAGTTGGCCACTTTTGGAATCCTGCACAAGGTACGCTCTTGCCTTTTCTTTATTTTGATGAAAATACAGGTTACATTTTAAGATGATTAAAATATAATATATCTAAATTAGTAGGAAATATATAATACAATATTCAAGATGTTTAATTGCCATTTGCAACAAGTACGTATAATGGAATGCTTACTCCCTATTCCATCCCGCAGTATGAATTTCCTCCAACAATACTAAACTATACACTGTACTTACTATATTTGACGATACTATACTGACATCAACATTAACAGCTTAGCGGTAGTAGTAGTAGTTGTTGTTGTCAGTGGGATCACTGTGATGTGTGATTATACAGTGTATGAGTATCAGAATGAGTACAGTGGTCTCCTTGTCATTGTATTTAATGGGAGTTCCTTGAGTGATGGCGTCAATATCCTGCTGACATTGCACTGTTAAGACTTGTTAATTGTCTCAACAGTCATGTTTCCCCTTGGCCCCTAATTATTTTTAATATGATTTTAAAAATACAATATTGTGTGTGCGTGTGTGTGTGTGTGTGTGTGTGTGTGTGTGTGTGTGTGTGTGTGTGTGTGTGATGGTGATCAATACAACTATACAGATTTCTCTAGTGTCCATTACTTTCCCCAGATACTTACCCTGACCTGAACATTAACTCAACCAATTACAATGTATAGACAAAGGAGAATATACCCCTATTGGTGTTATTTTTCATAAAATGTTAAATATAATATGTATAAATATACTCACAAGACGAGAATATACAGACGTTTAGATACAAGCCAAAACGAGGTAGAGATATAGCCGAGTCAGGCAGCAGATTAGCCAGAGATCTGGGTGGATGTACTTCTGTAAGATAGTTATTCCAAGAGATATCTTGACGCAAACCCAGAATCTTGGTTCGTATGCGACCACAAGGGCTGCTTTGTCACTCTTTGTAGTCACTAACCTCTGCTCAACAAATGGTCTACTATTCAGAATGTAAAGCTCTGTTTATACTGTATGCTACGTTAACCATGCGTTATATCTCGTCTTCTCAAAATGTCTTTATATCTCCGCAATTCCTCACCAGACTTTTCAGCAGTCTAGGAGAGCTCCACACCATTTCCCAGAGAAGCTACGCCACCTCGTATTCCATCCGGCCCGGCGGCCGCTACCCCGTCACCCGACGCACGCCGAGCCCGGGCTCGCCCGACCGGGGCGACCCCCTCGGGCGACTCCCCGGCTTCGGCCTGCCGACCTCGCCCACCATGCCCCCCCACACCATCCTGAAGACCTCCAGCCTCAGCCTGCCCCACGAGCCCAAGGAGGTCCGCTTCGTCATGAGGAGCTCCAGCGCCCGCTCCCGCTCACCGTCCCCGTCGCCCTCCCACTCCCCCGGGCTGGGCTCCCCGCTGCTAGCGCTCAGACCCTTCCACCAGAAGCCCCTGCACCTGTGGAACAAGTACGACGTGGGCGACTGGCTGGAGAGCATCAACCTGGGGGAGCACAGGGCGGGCTTCCAGGAGCACGAGATCGAAGGCTCCCACCTACCGGCTCTCACCAAAGATGACTTTGCAGAGTTGGGGGTGACCCGCGTGGGACACCGCATGAACATCGAGCGGGCACTGAAGCAGCTGCTGGAGAGCTGACCCCTGTCCTGATGCCAAGAAATGTGTGTGTGTGTGTGTGTGAGAGTGTGTGTGCGTGTGGGGGGGGGGGGGGGGGGGGGGGGGGGATTGATAGAGACAGTTAGAGACAAAAAAAAACCAGAGGCACAGAAGGATGAAACAGGATCAAGGAGAGCACTCTTCTTTTACTGTTACGCTCTATTTTGTCATATTTTCATTGATTTACAGTTTCATTGAGACCCTGCACTTATCTCCCATGCACTGAGTGGTACCTTTCCCCCTCATCCATCTAGCCCAACCACCTCCCCCCCCACATCCTGTCCCGACCTGTCCCCCAAGCAGCTCTAGGCCTAGACGTCAAAGTCCTTCATACCTAACGAGGGAGTTCCGCATGAGCTCCCACTACAAACATTTATTTTTGGTCAAACAGTTCATGATTCAAGCCCGACGTTGTTCTCCAAGAAAAAACTCCCACCACCTCTCTCCTCTCTACCTCTGCCCCCCATCCACACCCCATCCACACCCCTTCCCCCAAGGGGCACCACAACCCACGAGTAAACCAGTTAAAGAAGGGAGCCATCTCGTTTTCTGGACAGAGAGTTTGGTTGCCTTTCGAAGAAGATATTTCTACTGATATGAATGACAGCTGAGGATTCTGGCCTTTGCTCAGACAAAGTGTGTCGTCTCCACCTGCTGCCGTTTTCAAACCGGGGGACTTTGGAGTTTCTTCTACAGGAGACCACAGGAGATGAAACTTGGGTCCCAGGATCCAGACTGTGCTATCTATTAACTATATTCGGAGAATGTTTAACCAACACTAGTGGCTTTTTACTTAATCAAACAATTTAATTTGTTTTTTCGTTTCGTTTTTTTCCAAAGGGAATATTATAGATCTACATATAAATAACTTGATATACATATATATATATGTATATCCAAATAGCTTTGAAAAGAAAAGACACAATGTTTCAAAGAGGAAATATGATAAATAAAATTGCACCTGTGTTTTGTTTCTAGTATAGAGGGCCAAGAGAAAATTTATTTCGCCAATAATTTACTAATTTCTACTAATTATATACATATATATACATATATATATATATTTGAAATAAAATAGTATATAGATATATTCAAATGATTTTTTTTTGTCAAAGTAAACAAAAAGAATAAAATAATACATGATGACACTCACATATGATTATATATTTATACATATTTGGGATGAAACGGTTCACAAAACTCACGACGGTTCGGTACGATATGTCACGGTCCACTGCGGTACGGTTACGATACATTGACAAAATGAATGCCTGAATATTTTTCATTTTTTATGTTTTCGATTTCGCATATGTTCTTATAACAGTAAACCACATAGCTTGGCTTCCAGCAGCATATGGAAACATTAACAAAACACTAGTGCCTGCTTTACAACATAAAATGTCAAATTGTCATTTTAAACACATTTTCAACTGAGAAACGCATAGATCAGCAGCATATGGCAAAATTAAGTCACACAGCAGTGCCTTAAACTAAACAGGACCAGTTTTTTTTTAAAGAATAGTCTATCAACATGAAGTGAAAAATGTCTCTGGGCTTTTTTATCTCCCAGTCTGCTGTAAGTGAGGCGTTACGGTGAGATAGCTCTGGAGCGCTAGACGTCCAACTGTCTGTGGTTAGCGCAAGAAAAGGCATTTCTGACATCACTTTAATGTGCTCTTTTGTTTTGTTACTTATGCAGGTAACTTACCGTCTGAGCCAACGTGTGCCGGGGTTAAGTAAACGTGTGTCGTCAGAGCAAACACTTTCAAATGTTTGTGAACGCCGTAGTCTCCGCCACGGAGAAGGGTCTCATATCTGCCTCCACTGTTTTCCTATGGAGAAAGCGGAAGGGGTTTGCCGTAGCCTCCAATACAAAATGCCCAGAATGTTTTGGTGTAAGTTTTAAACATACACCATCAGCTGTGTCTCAAGTGACGAGCGTCACTGAACTGAATGTGGATTCCCCCCCCCCCTCACACACAACACACACTAATCTTGGTACATACGCCTGTTTCTGCTTAAATCATTCATTTATTATTTATTTCTACGAGCTACAATAAGCAATTCTAGTATTGTCGGGCTGGGGTGCGTACCGGACCGTGCACCATGGACCCCTACCGTAGAGTTCAACACTAGTACCGTTTCATCCTAAATATGTATGGCGACGATCAAATGTGACCTGGACTCATGGTCACAGTAGCATGGCAAGTTGCATCATGTCTCGGAAAAGAGAAGAGTTGTTTTTTTGGTTATTTTCCTACGGTCTTCCTTCGTACGCAAGGGCATCCCAAAATGTGAGTCCTCGACCATGGTTCCCCTCCCCCGTTGCCTGGGTTACACATCGGTAGTGTGCTTTTGAGTTTCCCCTTCCTCTTTTTTTTCTGTTTTCTTTTGATCCACGAGGGGCAGGAGCCAGGGAGGTAAAGTACAAGGCTAGCCACCATCAGGCACCACTCAGGGATGGAGCTTGGAGATCATGTTATGAAGAGAGAGAGAGATAGTGGGGGAGAGAGAGAGAGAGAGAGAGAGAGAGAGAGAGAAAGAGAGAGAGAGAGAGAGAGAGAGAGAGAGAGGGCTCGGTCATGTAGGTGACACTGGCTGACTTTATTAGCTAATTTAGTTTACAATCGTATTTGTGAAATATAGGTTTAAATCCCCCAGTATGGCTGGTGTGAATCTAGCCAGCCAGCCCTGTGCGGGCTCCTATGTAGTGCTTTGTCAACCTAGGAACAGAATGGTGACCTCCATCTTACAGCGCTGTAAACGGTGGTTACGGAGGGACAAAGCGACTCGATATCTCATCACAAGTACAGATGCACAGGCAATGCTACGTCACGTTTTGATGGCAAAACTGTCGAGCCATGGCAAGAAATAAGCCTAGTGCTTTTAAAAAAAATAAAGATATGTTCTATTTCGCCTAAATTATATCCCCCCCCCCCCTCCCCCCTCCCCCGCATAAGCTTTATCCGAAGAAAGAGAAAACAACAAAATCCCACAATGGTTTGAATCGGCTTACAGTCTGTGCCTTGGCAGAGCAGCATTGCAGTTTAACTGGCATGCATTAGGCTCCTGGGACAGAGAGTTCTTCTGCCTGAACAAGGTCTGAACAAAACAACAAATCTACATCTGCAATTGTAATATCCGTGTGAGTAGCCCCCCCAGTGCTGCCAGTGAGAACCAGTGAGTTTTATTCATGACAACAGTGTTTTGTCCAGATCCAGAGCCTCTTCTCAAAGATGAGGTGTGACATTCAACCGATCAGCCGATCAGCGGCATCCGACCAGTAGGCCAAGAGGCATGGCAAAGGACTTTTTTTCCCCAATTTTTCCCCAAAACACCCTTTTTTGGTTATTCTACCACTAGGTGCGGAGGGGAGGGTTGGTGTGGGGGGGGGGGGGGGGGGGAGTGACAGAGAGAGAGAGAGTGGGGTTTGTTGTAATGTTGTATATGTTGTAGGAATAGCATTCACTGCCTCACTGTGACCTCGCTGATCACTTATTTTCTTTTGTATTCCAGTGCTATGATCTTAAGACTGAGTTGGACTTGATTCGTTTTTTCCGTGTTGGTTTTGATTGATTTGTTTTTGATTGTCATTTTTCCTCTTTGATTGTTTGATTTTGTTGCCCTCCTACACTGTGGGTAGATTTGATTGTTTGATTTTGTTGCCCTCCTACACTGTGGGTAGATTTTGTTGTTTGATTTTGTTGCCCTCCTACACTGTGGGTAGATTTTGTTGCCCTCCTACACTGTGGGTAGATTTTGTAGCTTGTGGAACATGATACTTTTATCACTTCTTTGAATTTTAGAGTGAACCAGACAGGAAAAGAAAATACTAATATACTGTCTATTGCAACGTACTTATACTTGTAAATATGAACAAAATACAAATATTTGCTTTTTATATTAATCAGAAGCAATGTATATATGATAGATTTCATATACATTTTTCGAAAAACAAAAAATATATAGATCTATATATGAATGTTTGGCATATATGCATAGTTAATCACCTTCTGAACAGAGGTGTGCAGATTTTATTCTTTCTATGAACTCCTGAACTTTTGAACTCTGAACTATGAACTAGGGGATGATTTGCACAAAACAAGGTGCTAGCATATAAGCCACTCATCGTCAAAGCACTCACCTGCATCTGGATTCAGTATAGTATGCCTGCTCTTCACCGTTCATACAGTATACATTCGCCTGTGTGTGTGTGTGTGTGTGTGTGTGTGTGTGTGTGTGTGTGTGTGTGTGTGTGTGTGTGTGTGTGTGTGTGTGTGTGTGTGTGTGTGTGTGTGTGTGTGTGTGCATGTGTGTGTGTATGTACATGCGCATGTGTGTGTGTATGAGTGAGAGAGAGTGAGTGTGTGTATGTGTATGCATATGCGCATGGGTTTGTGTGTGTGTTTGTGTGTGTGTGTGTGTGTGAGTGAGAGAGAGTGTGTGAGAGAGAGAGAGAGAGAGAGAGAGAGACAGAGACTATCGTTTATTAATAGGGTTTACATCTTTGAAATTAATCCACAATAGCCTTACTGTATCCCCAGAGAGACTCCCGGTAGAGGCTGTGTAAAACATAACACATAACAACTTTCATGGGCAGCAAGTAATTAGTAGTAATAGTAATTGCCCGGCTTTTTGTACACTTTCTGCAAAGCAATTTCTCCTTTAAAACGGGGGACTAGAATAATTAAATGAATGAATGGGCGACAGGTAGAGGAGCATATGTACGGAGAGAGGATCTTGTGAATTTGTATATAGTATAGGCCACTCTCCTTCACAATGTGTTAGCTTTTTGACACTTCTCCATACCCAGAATGCATCTGTGCTTTCACTCCACCACCATAGCTACCTGGCTACTCCTTTTTCGTTTTTCAGACCTTCGGTTTGTGAGTTTTAGATCGTTTTAGCCTGTGCTACACAGGGTTATCTGAAGAGGAAGCAACATAAACAAAAGAGAAAAAAATGTGCCAAAAAATGACAACTGTATATTTCTTCTTTGCTTCACGACTACCTTAGTTATAATGTTCTTGAGCTATTAGACTCAATAATATGGTGCCATCTCCTGGAAATCTTGAGAACTACAGACATTTTTAGATCCATTAAGTGTACAGCACCTTTTCTGGGTGTGAAATGGTCATTTTTATGTTTTTCTGAGAATTTTTGAGATTTGTATCAAAATCTCAATCTAAGTCATTATTATTGCAGGGTCTTGCAACGGTGTGTGGTGTGACTGTGTTCACGGTTGTTATACAGTTTGAAACACAGACATAGAAGAACACGATATACACATGTTGAAAGCAAAAGACACAGAGGACACAATGAAGATGATTCGGGATGGTTTGTGTACCTTCACCTCAGAGGCCATTAAGGAGAACAGCGTGTAAACAAACACATCACTCACTCTTAATGACTTTACCAGAGGGTTACTTTTGAGTTTTACCTTTTTTTAAATCGACAAAGCACAAACTACATGGTGTAGAGGGGAGAGTGGCGTAATCTTTCTAACAACCCACCGGATTCTGATCTTATCATCGGCCGGTGTTCTTTTTCTCATGGTTTATGGTCTCCTTTTTTGCACTGTGAAGTTTAGAACGGTGGACATGTCTCTGCAGTGCTTCAGCCCTCTCTCTCTCTCTCTCTCTCTCTCTCTCTCTCTCTCTCTCTCTCTCTCTCTCTCTCTCTCTCTCTCTCTCTCTCTCTCTCTCTCTCTCTCTCTCTCTCTCTCTCTCTCTCTCTCTCTCTCTCTCTCTCTCTCTCTCTCGACCCTTTTCCCTCCCTTATCGGTGAAACTAGCTCAAGAAGGTACAACTAGACCATGGGAACATCGTGGTAGCCCCCCTCTAATCTATCTAATTCGTACTCTGTAACCCTTCCTCATAGCTGGAAGTTAGCAAAAAAAGACAATAGAAAGTAAACTTTCTCAATTCCATTCAAAGCAAGAAAGGCTTGGGAAAAGGTTAAGGTTTCCAGAGGTGGGGGGGGGGGTGTAGCCAGATCTGAGATATATCCACCACAGAGATATATGTTTGTTATCTTACGTAATAAATTTATAATTCAAAGTTTAACTCTGTCATTGTCTTGCTCTGCTAATGAAGTGTGTGAAGTTGTGTGCATAAAGCAAGAACAAACCTGATCACTGATAACACAATACCATCCATCTGTCTATATATTGTTTCTCTGTGTTTCTCTTGTGTGTCTGTTGCAGGCAATGGTTGAGTAGGGTCACGCACCTGACGCTGAACGGAGTCTCCCGGTGTAGGTAACTGAACTTGGCACATGTAGACATACTGTCTGTGTAGGTAGCTATAGACCCTTTTCACAGAGGACTCGTCTTAGGACAAACGCAGGTCATTACACTAATTGGGTCAGCTCCTTTTGCATTGGTTTCTGGTTGATGACGACATGCCGATGACACCTCATTATATAAAAATGTACATATAATAGTACATAACAAATACTAATAGAATAACTATGTACCTTATATACACGTTTTTATTACCTGTTAAATCAAGTCATACGTTAACAACGAAACGACAGCAGCTTAAACACATGGATCCCTAGAATAATTGCACACATCACTTCAACATCAGGTGTTGTCACAATCACAGTGTGTGTGTGTGTGTGTGTGTATGTGTGTGTGTGTGTGTGTGTGTGTGTGTGTGTGTGTGTGTGTGTGTGTGTTCACTACTGCCCACGTCACCAAACTTCACATTTCAATTACAGTACACCGATTACATGACACATTCAATTGGTATTGTGATAGCCTACATACACATGTACTGCTGTTCTAGTAAAAACATCACATATCACATAGAGAATATAAGGAGAGGGGGGGGGGGTGTATATCACAAACACTAAGAATATTCTTCACGGGCAGTGTTGCGATGAAACAGTCACAGCTGTAAATGTAAACCCGGGGGTAAGTTGTCACCCGTTGTCCCGGGGTGCTGGCTGCTCTGTAGGCATGCTCCCTTAGTGGTGTGTTGTGTTAAGTCCCTACGGAGGACCGTGGATGATGTCCTCTCAGCCCAAGTCGGGGCTGTCTGACTTCACCGCATCGCAAACTGGCTCTTCTTTTTTCTCAAGCTCAAAGTTCTGAAAGGCCACAACAACAACAACAACAACACAGTCAAATACATTTAGATTTAGATTTGTGTATATTTAGAATTGTTTCGTTTTTACAAAGGCAAATGCCTCATATATATAAGCCACCAACACAATATTGTGTAGCCCCCACTTCCTTTAGTGAAACTTGTCAATAAACAATTCAAATGTGATTAGACTTGGGTTGGACTGTGTAACTATTGTGCTGTTAGAGTTTAGATAAGCTTTAATCCGTCCAGATGCATCCATAATGACTCAATCAAAGTACCTCCAGTTCCTGCATGACTTCATCCATGAAGTCGCTGGGATTCTGTTTATAATCCACGGCTCTCTTGATCATTTCTCTGAACATCTGTTGTCAACAGAAAGACAAGGAGCGGTTATATTCCACATTACTTTATCTATAGATTAATAGAAAATCAGTAACATATTAAATTAGAAGGGAAAGCAGTTTGAAGGGGGTATAGGTAGATTAGAAATGTCCACCTTGACCACATTGGTTCCGTTGGCTGCAGACACAAAGTAGAAGGGGAGTCCCTGCTTCTTGCCAAAGTTGAAGCTTTTTTGGGTCACCTTCAGGTCAGCTACGGACACAACAAACCGTGAAGCCAGTTATTCTTCACCATGCTACTCGAACATCGCACTTCAAGAAGTATTTTTTTTTTCCACTGGAAAGAATGACTTTTCATTAAAAGAGGGCTGTCTACGCATTAGGAACGAACTAAATAGAAATTGGTGCTGCATGACCAGAGAACAACAGCCCCAGAGCCGGCAAAAGTCTGCCAGATGATAATTTTCATATATCCACATTGTAATGGTACAAAGCTTATTGAAAAGCTCTGCAAAAGCTCTGCAAAAGCTCTTGATCAACAAAGGGGACAAAAGCTTCTCGGTTCTGACGGTAGTGAGGCATACAAACTCAGTTGTCAGAAAATATGAAAGATATATAAAAGTTATGTTAGAAAATGTTATTCTTAAAATACAGTCAGTATTTTTTGGTTATATATCCCATTCTAAGATATTGTGTCTGCCTACAATTGCCAACAACTATGAAACAGCTGACCCACCATCAATTTTGTTGGCGACCACACAACATGGAATCTGTGGTCTGTACTCCCTCAGCTCCTTGTACCAGCTGGTCAGGTTCTTGTATGTGACCTTTCTCTGGACATCAAAAACCTAGAACAACAACACAGGACACACAGCACCACACACAACAATACAGTTTAGCAGTCTGTAAGACATGAAAAACAGTAGGGCATTTGGAGCAAGAAAGACACAAATGGTACTTAGCTGAGCATCTAATAGCAAGCAAGCTCAATTGGTATGCTTTGTCTAATGTGTTGTCACTTCCATAGTCAGATTTGGTTCACCTATTCCACATGCTTTATTGGCTGTTTGATTGTGTTCGTAAATATCATCATTTTGTCATTTTCTTTTCGTGGACAATTTCAGTTGTTATTTTAAAAAAAAACCTGTACCATACATTATAACGTTTAACCTTCTTGTTTTTCTTTATTTCCCACACACACCTAGACTTTTAGTGAACTGTTGTAACCCCTGATCCGTCTACACGTCAGAGGAACATTTCTCACCATGATACAGGCATGTGCTTTATGGTAATAGGACGGATGCATGCTCAAGAACCTCTCCTGGCCGGCGGTGTCCCAGAAATCTGCACAGACAGAATCAAAACCAGACAACAGCCACGTTCAACGATGAGCCAAGTCTAGAACCAGCCCTCCTTATTCAGTTCCATACAACACATTTGATAATGTTAACCGAAAGAGATGCCAAAACATACCAACTACGACGGACTTGTCTTCCACAGTAGTCGAGTACTTGTAGAGAGTCAGAGCATATGTGGACACCTGTTGGGGGCGACTTGAGCAGAGTTAAGAATCTTATCGTCTCACGAAGGGCTATGAGGTAGGATTTGAAATGAACATACATGTATACTTAAAGGATACTATTCGTCCATAAGAAACCTCTCCATCAGCCTAAATCAACGAGAAACAAGAGGAACAGTCAATGACCAAAATGCATACATGACAGTTATACAACATATCATTTGAATACATAGAATAGAAGAAACACATACATAGTAGAACATGCATATATCACCATTGTTCAGTGTGTATACATGTGTATTAAGTCAATACTTACTTTGATTTGCCAACAGCACTGTCTCCTAAACAAATTATCTTTACTTGCTCGTTAGAGTCATACTTCTCCTGGTCCAGTTCAGGGATGCTGCTGGCGTCACCGG
>CM051010.1:15317124-15329624 GCA_027704905.1 Muraenolepis orangiensis | reverse complement strand
TCCACCTGCTTCAAGAGCTCCACTATTGTCCCAGTGCAGAATGCTTCTGCGGCCAGCTTGAATGACTACCGACCGGTGGCCCTCACCAGAAGCTGATCAAGGACTACATGTGCCTTCCTCCCTCGAACCATGGAACCATGGACTCCCTCGAACCATGGACAGCATCATCCACGGATGATGCTGTCTCCCTTAGGTAGTGCTCACCACACTTTCTCATCTTGACAGCAGGAAAGGGAGCAGACTGCTCTTCATTGATAACAGTTCAGCTTTCACCACCATAGTCCCCACCAGACTGGCTGGCTAGCTGATTGAGTTGGAACTGAACAGATCCAATATTCAAGATTCAAGATTCAAGATTTTTGAAAAAAGTACAATGGAATACTTACTCCCCATTCCGTCCCGCAGTATGGATCTCTAAAACAATACCATACAAATACTAAACACAATACAAATGAACATAAAAAGAACAATTAAGTACGTATGTGTGGAATTGTGCAAAAATATTTAAAAGCATTTAAAGTGCCAGTAGTGCAGCAGCGTCATGAAAGTGCAGTACAGTGCAGAACAGTGCAGTAACTGTAGTGTATGAGTCCATAAGTCCAGCACCGTATGATAGTGTAATGTTGATGACAATTTTATGATAGTGGCATCACCTCCTCGCAGTTCAGTAGGCGCACTGCCTGTGGATAAAAACTATCCTTGAACCTGGTAGTCTTTGTACGGATGCTGCGGAACCGGTGACCGGACCATAGGGGGGAGAAGAGATGGTGCCCAGGGTGGTTGCGGTCCTTAGTGATGGAGATGGCCTTCTTTCGACATCTGGTGATAAAGATCTTCTCAATGCATGGAAGTGCACACCCCGATGATCTTCTCTGCTGTCCTCACGACCCTCTGGATGGCTTTCTTGTCCTGTGTAGTGGTGTTGCCGTACCACACAGTGACACCACTCGTCAGGACGCTCTCTACGGTGCCAGGGTAAAAGTTCACTAGCCACAGTTATTATATATATAAATTATATATATATATATATATCTGTATACCTGTATACCTGCCCAGGAGACGGTATGAGTCCCTTGTCTCTAGTGGTGTAGACCTGCCCAGGAGAGGGTATGTGTCCCTGTGTGTCTAGCGGTGTAGACCTGCCCAGGAGATGGTATGAGTCCTGTGTGTCTAGCGGTGTAGACCTGCCCAGGAGATGGTATGAGTCCCGTGTGTCTAGCGGTGTAGACCTGCCCAGTAGACGTATGAGTCCCGTGTGTCTAGCGGTTTATACCTGCCCAGGAGACGTATGAGTCCCGTGTGTCTAGCGGTGTATACCTGCCCAGGAGACGGTATGAGTCCTGTGTGTCTAGCGGTGTAGACCTGCCCAGGAGACGGTATGAGTCCCATGTGTCTAGCGGTGTATACCTGCCCAGGAGACGGTATGAGTCCCGTGTGTCTAGTGGTGTAGACCTGCCCAGGAGACGGTATGAGTCCCGTGTGTCTAGCGGTGTATACCTGCCCAGGAGACGGTATGAGTCCCGTGTGTCTAGTGGTGTATACCTGCCCAGTAGACGATATGAGGATTGGAATCTGCCACTTTCGATTGAATCAAATAACGAATGATCAGTTCACAAATGTGTACATGGGAACTGCATGGGGTTGGGGTAGGATCATGACTTTTTTGTATTGGTTTGCTTATGGTAGATGACTCCCTCTCCAGGTCTAACGCGTTGTACTGCATGCATAACCTCTGATTGGCTGATGATTGGTACCTGCCTGCCGATGAAGCATTGATGTCCTCCGCTTATAGAAAGTCAATAAACGAGCGTTAAGGGAGGAGCAAAAGGGGAGATAAACGGGAAGATCAATGTTTTATATTATATTGCCCTTACTGTGTATCACAGATACAGATTATATTTTACCATACCGATTTAAAGTGTGATTCGACCCGTTCGTAGGCAGGTGCGCTGCTAATATCCCCTAATAAAATAATGTGAATATGTCCTTTTGGAAGTTGTTTTATTTTTTAGAACATATTTGGTCCACTTTTGTTTCGCTTTTGTTGCGTTTTTTCGTCATCATCGCAACGCTTCAGCGTTTCTACTGTGTACACACATAGACATACATGTTATAACTGTTATAACAGTATAGTCTACAGACAAATGTAAGACTACTGTAACAGTTTTCACATCTTCATCGGTAGGCAGTTTTGCTCGGAGCACAAACAAAGGCAATTACCACCAGTCTTCCCAACATAGTAACTGTGTTCATCATTGGATGGGAGGAGAGAGATAACGAGGAGAGAGAGAGAGACCTCACCCTCCACCCCCGACTCAAACCAAAGCCCTATGGACAACTATAAGCAGAACATCCCAACAAGTCACTTCTTCTGCAGTCCAGTCTTTTGTCTCTTGTCTACACAGGATATATCTTTTCAATTATTATCCCGAACTTCTGCGCCCGTTTGGAGACTGAAAGGTACCGCAACTTTAATGTGTCACTTAATTATTAACGCACTATATTCAGTTCAATTTAGTTATATATGTCGTTGTTGTTGTTTTTTTTAATATTGTGCCATTCCTCCTGAATGAATAACGTGTTATTATAACGCTCTTCTAGAATGAATAACGTGTTATTATCATTATTTCCTGAATGAATAACGTGTTATTGTCATTATTTCATGATTGAAAAACGTGTTACAATGCGATACTCGCGATATCCTGAATGAACAAGGTGTTATTACAACGTTCTTCTCGCGATTTCCTGAATGTATAACGTGTTATTACGACGTTACATCCTAAATGAATAGTTATTATTATGTCAATAATCATTAGATTCGACTAGATATAAATTCCAATGTTTAGACGTTTTTTTTGTCTGCATGAATTTAAAATATCTAGCTAACATAGTTCAGATGTTTTTGACATTTAAGCGTATAAACGTATAAAACGGAGCTCCTGCTAAATGTCATGTTAGAGCCTATGCCTTAGCAGTACCGACACAATATAAACAAAAATACACAACGCACACAAAAATGTCATTATCTTGTTGTATGTTTGGGTATATTTGTTCTGGTGTCAATGGCAAATATAGCCATTATTCTGTAAATAATTTACACCCGTAATAGTTAGACTCCTGAATATGTGAAGAAAACAAAAAGTTCCAATATAACCTATCTCACCTCTGTCTAACCTATCACACCACAATGTAGCCTATCACACCACAATGTAGCCTATCACACCTTAGTCTAACCTATCACACCACAATGTAGCCTATCACACCTTAGTCTAACCTATCACACCACAATGTAGCCTATCACACCTTAGTCTAACCTATCACACCACAATGTAACCTATCACACCACAATGTAACCTATCACACCACAATGTAGCCTATCTCACCACAATGTAGCCTATCACACCTTAGTCTAACCTATCACACCACAATGTAACCTATCACACCACAATGTAGCCTATCACACCACAATGTAACCTATCTCACCACAATTTACCATATCTCACCACAATGTAACTAAATCAACTCACAACAATGTAGCCTATCTCACCACAATGTTAGTCTGTAAGGCTACACCTTACAGACTAAGGTGTAGCCTATCACACCTTAGTCTAACCTATCACACCACAATGTAGCCTATCACACCTTAGTCTAACCTATCACACCACAATGTAACCTATCACACCACAATGTAACCTATCACACCACAATGTAGCCTATCTCACCACAATGTAGCCTATCACACCTTAGTCTAACCTATCTCACCACAATGTAACCTATCTCAACACAATGTAACCTATCACACCTTAGTCTAATCTATCTCACCACAATGTAACCTATCTCACCACAATTTAACCTATCACACCTTAGTCTAACCTATCTCACCACAATGTAGCCTATCTCACCACAATGTAACCTATCTCACCACAATGTAACCTATCTCACCTTAGTCTAACCTATCTCACCACAATGTAGCCTATCTCACCACAATGTAGCCTATCTCACCACAATGTAACCTATCTCACCACAATTTACCATATCTCACCACAATGTAGCCTATCTCTCCACAATGTTACATCTCAACACAATGTAACCTATCTCACCACAATTTACCATATCTCACCACAATGTAACTAAACCAACTCAGAACAATGTAACCTATTTTACCACAATCTACGCTATTTCACCACAATGTTACCTATCTCACCACAATGTAACCTCACCAGTGAACTGGTTGAATTCTAATTTCTTCTAAAGAATCTTGGGAGTTCTCTTAGGTCGCCATTGTTGTTTACATCCCTCAGACACATGGCATCCCGTTAATGGGGATGGCATGTGACTTTTGACACTGAACAGCACACACATAGAAGGATTCTCACCAAGTTGCAGTTCCCCGGTGTTTAAAACCTAAGATGTTATGATCCAGTCTAATAGCTGTTATAATTGGGGGGGGGGGGGGGGGTTTGGTTCTTCCTGCTGCTTACTTTTCATTTTATAAATTTAGTTGACACTTTGTCTTTCACCTTGTTTAAAGTTGATCAAAAAAATAAAATAAAATTGTCCTGTGGCATTAAGGGAAGTCCGAATACCGAAGATACTATTTCAATAGTGAAGAATATTTGCATATTTTCTTTAAATTGTTGTAAAATTAAATAACACATTTTTATGGGCAGCCGTCCAAAACTGTATTTTCTGGCAATATGCTAACTAGAATTTTGTCTTTCTGCTCAAAATGATCAAAATGATGTTGTCGCTACCACAAACTGGGAACCAATCCTACATCTCCTAAAGGAGAACCATGTCACCATGCGTCAGTGTGGTTATCAGTGGTTAGCCAAGGTTAGAGACAATCCAGATAGTTTCACAATGAATATCAGTCTGGCCCTCCGCTGGGCAACAATTTTCAACATATGTTGAAAAAAAACCCTCCAGCCAACCAAATGAGATAAGTAAGCGTCACTCTCTTCCCTCTTACCTGTTCCTGGTTCATCTTTACTATGTCATATGAAACACTTTGGATTGCTCCGGCGATGGCTACACTTTCCCGGGTGGCGCCTTTGTTTTGGAATTCTGCTGACTGTGAGGTTCCTTGTTCATCATCAAGTCAAAATTAATTCCCTTTTGTAAAATTTCAACGAGCTTGAGGCCGATCTGCAAAGAGGAAAAAAATTGCGAGATCAGGATGGTTCTCACAAGGCTATAGGCTAATGATGCAATATTGGGAGATGAAAAACATCATCAGCACCAATCCATTCCAGATGGGCATTGACTGCTTGTGAACTGAAATTTTATGGGAGCTGGTCATGGCAAACAGCAAACCTCAGAACATCCTGGTGGAGATGACCCTCATTCCCTGGAGGTGGCTGGTTCCAATGTGCGGATAGTGACAAGAGAGAGAGGGAGGGACTTCCCCGGTAGGGATATGCACTTCCGTTACATGTTTTGAAATATTGCTGTCAAATTTTCTAGAAAAAACTTTATGTATGGATATATTTGTCCTCGCTGTCTCTCTTCTTCTTCTTCTTCTTCTTCTTCTTCTTCTTCTTCTTCTTCTTCTTCTTGTTAACTGACAGCTCACATGAAGTAAGTGACGTAAAGTTGTGTTTCGGTAGTAGTATGCGGAGGGACCAGAGATGACTGTTGCTGATCTAACGGCCCCAGGTGATGAGCTATTAGCAGGAATAGCAAATCCACCCAATGCTCCGGATACAAACTCTGTCCAGTGGAGGATGATGTCAGTGAGGACCTGGTTGTAAAGCGATGTGTTGTCACATGAAAACAAGCCCCACCCATACCTACAGGTGCCCTGGAGGTTAAAGTGATGCACAGTATTGGGCTTATTTTGGCTGAAGGACTGGTACAGATCTAGTGCACAATGGACAAGGTCAAAACCTTAAAGCTGCAGTATGTAAGTTTGTTAAAATTATACCGTCAATTTTTTTTAAGGAATAAGGATTAACATAACAAACAATAAAAGTGTCAGACAATGCAATAACGAGCAATGTAATACAAAACAAATGAATGAATAATACTCAATTAGCAGTTAGCCTCAGTCAACAATAGAATCACACTTTAAACCCCATTTAATGGTCACTCATTTTTTCACTTTGGTAAATACTTAATACTAATTAAATAATACTAATAATTTCCTGTTTCATGTTCTGTTCACTGGTGACTTCTGGTGACGAGTTGTTCTTTTTCCTGCCTTTGTTCGCTTTGGAAAAAAGCATCTGCTAAATGACTGTAATGTAATGTAATGTACAAGCAGCCAAGAAAGCTTTTTTTAATTAAAAATTAAATTAATTAAATTAAACTGTGGAATATCCCAACAACATCCTTCTGCTCTTCACCTGCTGCACCACCAGTAATTGCACCACCAGTAACTGCACAACCAGTAACTGCACCACAAGTAGCTGCACCACCAGTAGCTCCACCGGCAGTAAACTGCACCACAAGTAGCTGCACCACCAGTAGCTCCACCGGCAGTAAACTGCACCACCAGTAACTGCACCACCGGTAGCTGCACATGTCCACTTAATGCTGTGTCCAGCATTAAGTGGACATGTGCATATGACAGTGTTGATGTGACTTTGACGTGAATGGGATACACTCTAAATCCCTGTTCTGTGGCTAAGTTGGATGTGCTACTCCATTTCAAAATGTTATCCAGAAAATATGTGGGCTAAAATAACCTCAACCTTAGGGAGGTTACACAAAGATGAATCAGACATGGTTAACAAAACATTACTCATGCAGACAATTGCGAAGTCAAATATTGCACAGTCTTTCTGTACTACTATACATTAGGGAGTGTGATTTAGTGATGAGGGGATTCAGAGGGCATTTAATATTTATTTAATAATCCCTGTCATTGTTATACAATGGTCATCATTATAACTCGAAAATAAGTTCCCAGGAAAGAGAGCCCTGATGTGTTATCAGCAGCAGAGGGGAGGGGTTGAGGGTGGTCTGTGTGTAGGGCCCATAACCTTTAAAGACTGTGTCCTACTTATGAAGCATGAATACTGCCCTGGAAAAACTGTTTTCTTCAATCAGTCGTATGTGTATATTATCTGTAATTGTACCTCTCAGTCAGCTTTTGTAATGAACTTGAACGGTAAACAAGTAATGTAACATCTAACAATCATACAAATGGTACTAAATCATGTGTGGAAAACAACTACTAAACCATGTCAAGGCTATATAAAATATGCATTTATTACCCGAGTTGTGGCTCACAGATACCACCAAAACATTAGAATCTTGTTCTATGTTATCTATCTATTTATTAAACAAATACCACCAAAACATTAGAATCTTGTTCTGGAGTCCCCCCTAAAGAAACTCAATGTGGTCCAAGGAAGCACGGGAGATTCTGACAGTAAGAGGAAATTGGAGCATAATGCAGGGCCCAAGCGAACAAGGCTGCAAAGTAAACAAGGGTTCAGAAGAGTGGCTCGGAGGAAGTTATATTTGGGTTGTTTCACAGATCTTGACACAGACCAGCTGCTCTTGTGCGTGACAAGTATTTTTCTGAGGAATGGGTCATTGTGGTAGAGAGAGGAAGAGGTGGTGGAGGGAGGGGAGGAGGGAGGGAGGGAGGGAGGGAGGGAGGGAGGGAGGGAGGGAGGGAGGGAGGGAGGGAGGGAGGGAGGGAGGAGGGAGATAAGGAAGAGCCGGATCTTTTAGAGACACTTAGGAAGGAGAGTGAGGTTTATAATCTACCTGGATTTGCTCAACACCTAAAATCTATTATTACCAATAATTTTACCAACGTTTTGATTAATAAAGAGTAAAAACTATGCACTTATGAAGCACAATATGTGAAGCACATTGGTGGTTCATAACATTTGTGACAACAGATCAAAGTTACAACCTCTTTTCGTGACTTTTCCATAAAAATGTTTTGCTTATATGCATTCTCAGAATTTCGAAATAAATGTCATCCACACGGAAGTTGCTGTTATTATATATTCTATATTCAATCATAATAATATGAAATATTTAAGTCTGGTTCTCCCTTCTGTCTCCAGGAGTCATGAAGTATATATATTGACTTCATACAGTATACATCCACATTTTGACTTACAACACAACAATAATACTTAGTATAAAAATAATACTATAGTAGATTAGATTGGTGAATTTTATGAAGGGTATACTTGTATTAACTTCATGAACACAGCATAATGCATTCCCTTTGAGGGAATGTTGAACCAAATGTACTTTTAAATATTGTTTGATTAAAGGTCTCACTCATATGAGCAATAAGCAGTTAAGAAAATATCAGACATCATATTGCCGCAAACCAACGATAGATTCAGTCTTCCTTTTGATTCTCAAGGCCCACTTGATTTCACTTCAGAGGCTCAATCATTACAGAAGAAGACAATCAATTTGAATCTAATCTAATATTATACAAGGTATCTCCATGTGGAATGCATCCAATTACTGTATATATAATGAAACTAACACATGCAATTTAAAATGTCTGTCTGTCTGTATACAATCTAGAAATAGATAAATCACCCCAACTGAGTGAATGGCCTTGTCACGCAAAGGCCAAACACAAGCAGCAGCAGAAGGCACCAAACTAACTGTAAAAATGTTTGTACATGCCACAACAAAAATGGGGTTCCGTTGTTTTATCCAGAGTCCACGTAAGGCGATGCGCCCTGTGACCACTATACTCTTGTGTAACTATAGTACTGCGGTCATCTATAGTTTACGTGTCGCACTCTACACACCAGAGACGCTCCACTTCAGAGACACGCTGTTCACAGCCAGAGAATACACAGAGACGCTGAGGAACAAGGAACGCAGCTTTTACGAGGGAAGAGGGTGAAAGGACAGAAGGGAAGGGAAGGGAAATGAGGGATGAGAGACACACGTTTCTTCCATCATCATCGCTGGGATTTAAAATGAAATCACAGAGGGGGCTTGTAACAAAAATATATAACTCCTCCATCACGTCTCTGTTTGCACTTAGGGAAAAACATACACAACCCAAGTGAACTGAAGTGTGCCGGAAGGTTTTTTTAAATACACACCGTTCGACCACTTGGCTTTCTTTGTATCTGTGTGTTGCCATATATTAATTTTTCTGTGTTTCTATAACACATAGAAGATATTATATTATATGAGATCGATATATTCAATCCAATAACAATGTCCACCTTATCTTAAGGAACCTAAACCTTATCTTACTCCCCTGTTTGTCTTTTTTTGTCTCTCTTTCTTTCTTTCTTTCTTTTTTTATTACATTTCTTATACATTCGTATTAATCCCAGACAGTTATGATATTGTATATCATTACGTGCACAACATGTGTGAAACCACAGTATGACATTTACTAGAAAATGTGAATTTCTTCAGTTTTCTTCTTCGGATTTGAGAAAAATAACGTTGCTATGCTTGTTGATTGCTTTTGATTCACAGGTGGCTATTGTTCAGCCCTGTGCTGTCTCTGTATTGCCCTGCTGCACGGTAGCGGAGGGCCATGGAAAGGACTGAGATGCCTGCAGAGCTACTAGATAACGTGGTGGTGGTGGTAGACGACCTTGGTTACCAGCAGGAGGAAATTGTGAGTCCAGTCTAAACACTAAATCTTAACCCTAAGTATAAACAAAAACTGAATGGAGTTCCCTTGTGAAACAAGGGCCAATGATGTGAAATGTTGTTCAGCAGGGTTTTTGGTGGGTTTTTTTTGGCTTGTTTTGCAGCATGTGTTTGTGTTGATGTGTTTGTGAGTTGAAATTTCTAAAATAAGATCCTAAGGTTACAGATCAAAGTTCAGTTCAGAAGTAATAAAACATAAAAAGCTGTTGTATACGTGCCGTTTTCCAAAATCTGGATCAAATAAGTTCCAATTTTAGTCAAATATAATATAAATACAAATACAAAATATCAGATTTATTAGGGTACCATAGCACACGATCCGAGCCCTTGACACGAGTTAAAGCGCCATTGTTTAGAGCAGGCCACATCCTGGTGTCCTGTGAGAAGTGACCTTCCATCCCCGCGCTCTGCTCCCAGCATCCACTGAAACACATGTGGGTCTCTTCTCCGGAGTATTGGTGAGCCCGTGCACTGATGTCCCCCATCCCCCCCCCGCCCCCCCCCCCGCCCCCCCCCCCCCCCCCCCCCCCTGGTTTTTTTCTCTTTTTTCCCCCTCTTTTTTTTTTTGGAACGCCGAGTCTAAAAATACCGCTCCATCCCGGATGTAAGAGATGTGTGTTATGCAAGACTCTGGCAATTCAAGTGTCAAGATGGAATGAGCGACTGCGTAGAACGGGTTTCTGGGTCTCCAGGCCCACAAAGTAAACAATTATCCGAGGCCGTTTCCTGGAATGACATGAAAGTGGGATGAGAGTATGGCCAAAATTGAAAGTTGATAAAAATAAAACATGTATATTTATAGATTATAGCTTTTTTTCTTGGCTTCTCTCAATTTGACATTATGCATTTGTCTGTCTTTTAAATAATTAGATGTAAGATGGTGGACTGTATAATCATGTTATACAGTCCTTTTTTGATCATTTAATTGATCGGTAGACATTTTATATTTGTATGATTTGCAATTATTCTATAGCAGTCGGTGTCCAACTTTGGAATATTGTTCACCCCCAAACTATGAATCCGCCCCCTTATGATAAGAGCATTTCTATATCTGAACATTTGATTCGATTTCTTACTTATTTTAACGGCTCACAAGCACAACGACAGCAATGCAGTTCGTATTTCAACTCATTGTTTTTCCCATTGTCAGAATAGCGACAACCTGGCAACACGCCAGCAGTGAGCAGTGTTAAATCACCCCGGGCTGTGTGAGAGGGCTCTTGGCAAATGTTTGCGTTCCCTGAGCCATGTTTACTCTTTCAGACATGTAATGACTCTTAACTTTGACCTCGTAGTGATTAGCAGTCACTGGCACAGACACAGGCAGAAAGAAGAAGAAGAAGAAGAAGAAGGAGAAGAAGAAGAAGAAGATGAAGATGAAGATGAAGATGAAGGAGAAGGAGAAGGAGGAGGAGGAGGAGAAGAAGAAGATGAAGATGAAGATGAAGAAGAAGAAAAAAAAAGGAAGCAGAGATAGTCATGGGGAGACTGAAAGACGAGGAAATCCACACATGTTTGTCCAGTTGTTCTTAGAAATGATGAGAGAGAGAGAGGGAGAGAGAGATAGAGAGAAAGAGAAAGAGAGGGAAAGAGAGAGACGCTTGAGGCCTGTGTGTGTGTGTGTGTGTGTGTGTGTGTGTGGGGGGGGGGGGGGGGAGAGCGAGGGAGAGAGAGAGAGAGAGAGAGAGAGAGAGAGAGAGAGAGAGAGAGAGAGAGATGGGGTGGAGTGCGACCTCATGTATATCATGGCTTTATCGTTGTCTAAGTTTAGATTTTGGCTCCCGGGACCCACTTCTCAAGTAACATCCAGGCTCTGAAGCACACCCACTTTCTAGACCCAAGACGGGATCATAAGACACAGTGAAGCCTCCAACGGATGTAGAGCTCCAATGAGAACGAAGGCACAGGAGACAGGGGAAAATAAACTCAATCGGTGATTTCTTTTTTTTTAGGCTATTTCTGCTACGACTGACATAACATGTGAAGGACATAAGAGGGTGATTATAAAAACCTGGAACGGAACGCCCGGAGCGCCCTGTGTGTCAGCGGCTCCCGTTACCCCCCCCCCCCTCTCTCTCTCTCTCTCTCTCCGCGTGCGTATATCTATTCACTCTATTACTCTGTTAGCTGTAATGGGAACATGGCAGAGGAAGGAGACAAGACTTCTAGCTGTCCCCAAGCCTCCCAAGCGCAGCCTAAACATTTTCTTCAAGACGTCATATTCCACGGCAAGTTCAAAGTGAGTGTCCCCCACACACCGGTTCACTTAAAGAAGATCCCACCACCGGGATTCTGAATTAGAAATTGGATTCGAGCTGGCGAATGATGCTCAGTATTAAGAGATATCAGTGTATATAGGAGTGGATGGGGAATAACACCGCAGGAGAATAGGAGAAAGATTAGCAGCTCTTGTGCATGTTTACATTCACTAAATAACGCTTTAGGAGGAAAGATACCCCATGGCAAAACAAGTTAAAATGTCTCCCCATTCCAAACTAATAATAATGGTAATTGGTAATAATGGTTATTTAATGTACATTTTGTGTTTTATGAAGGGTTAGGGGTATCTATTCTTATGGGGATTTTAACGAGGACATTGTTAACCATTCTTGATAATCAAGTGAATCAAGTTGCTCATGATAAAGTGTGATCCTGAATATTAATGTTTCATTCATCTGATGAGATATTAGCCACTTACTTATTACTCCCAATATTGTGGATAACGTTGAGGAATTCTTTGAATACTTTTGCCATTTAAATTCAAATGTAATTTTAAAAGGCCCATTCATCTTAAAACGAGTCACGATCACTTAAACACTGATCCAAGAGACAGCACAGTATTCTTTATTACTAAATGTTAATTACTTAAAACTTACTTAAAAATA
>CM051010.1:14937124-15312124 GCA_027704905.1 Muraenolepis orangiensis | reverse complement strand
GTGTGTGTGTGTGTGTGTGTGTGTGTGTGTGTGTGTGTGTGTGTGTGTGTGTGTGTGTGTGTGTGTGTGTGTGTGTGTGTGTGTGTAACCTTCTAGATGTACGTTGTGAAGCAGAGCAGCAGTGTGGTGGAGAAGATGAACTCCCTGATCAGTAAGGTGCTGGAACCTCTCCGGCCGAGTGTGGAGGATCACAAAACCAAGAACATCAGGCACCTTTCCTACACCTTCTCCCGGGAGAAACAACACCTGTAAGCACCATTGTTCACTATATAACTAAAGTGCATAGTGTTATTGGGGTTATTGAGGAAGTTGTGACATCATTCTCAATTTGATGAATTTCCCACAACTTACTTTAACTTGCTTGTAACGTAATTGAAGTAAAGTCATTTTAAAATATTTTTTCCACGTTGAGAAATGATAGTGCCCCACAATTGGAATATGTATTTGTTTTATTTATAATTATATATAATTCTAAGTTTATATGTATATATATATATATAGATATATATATATATATATATATATATATATATATGTACTATATGTACTATTACATACAACTGTAATAGACGTAATATGAACTACAATTCCCATGATATATAGCATACGACTTTGTATACTGGCTGGGTTCCCTCCTGTCTGACTGACTGCTTGTGGGGATTGTAGTCTATATTAGGGGAACCATCTTGTTCTGTAGTCCTAAAGTCAGGAATTGGGAAAGTAATATTCCTGACTCACACAACATAGTAGACTATGATGCCTGTCTACTCGTTAGATTGTGTACTGAGATTTTTAACTGCTCTCTACTGGAAGGAATAGGCCTTCATCCCAGAGGTGTCAGGGCATTATGAGGTGTTAGGGGCATTATTATCACAGAGGGGTATCTCATTATGATAATGATGTACACTGGGCATGCCTACACACCCACACAGAACTTAATGAGCTACACCTGTTCCAACACTATGTGATAAAGGCCTGTAGTAGAATAGTAGAATAGTAGCTTTGTACTTAAATTTGATTCTGTGTGTGTGTGTGTGTGTGTGTGTGTGTGTGTGTGTGTGTGTGTGTGTGTGTGTGTGTGTACATGTGTATTCTTTTGACAGTTTCAACTTGTCAGACAAAGACTCATTCTTTGACAGTAGAACGAGAAGTTCGATAGTAAGTACAGTATTGTAGTTCTTGAGTATTGTAAAAATAAAGTTAAACTTTATATTAATATATATATATATATATCTATATATCTAGATATAGATATATAGATATATCTATATCTATATCTATATCTATATCTATAGGTATAGATATATCTAGAGATATATATCTAGATATATAGATATATATCTATATATATATAGATATACTGTATATACATAAACCCTCTGTTGACATTTATTAGATCATTTATTCTGCTCATGATTTCATTCAACACTGAATGTATGTATGTATGTATGCATGTACAACGACAGGTGTTCGAGGTGTTGAAACGAACCAAATGCACCAAGGCCAAGTACAGCATGGGTAAGTCCTTTGATCTGCTATCCTGTGTGTGCCTGTTTGCAGACAGGGAGAGACAGGGAAATCGGTTTGAGGAAGAGAAGGGATCACGTGTAGAGCAGCAGGTGGGAGGGGAACCCCACCCACCTGCTGCTGGGGATAAGCGCACCAGCAGGTTGAGACATACACACCTAGAGGTTGTATTTGGGTATCCTATGTGTAGTGTTCTGTTCTATTTAGAAACGCAATGTGACAAAGGGACACTGCGATATGTATGAATACAAGTTTACTCTTAAACCTGTTTATTTAGTTTGGTTTAGTTTATTTAAATCATTGACTGTATACGTTTGAATTGCTGTTTGTAAAGAGTGTCTGTGAGGATTGCCACACTATTGTGTTGTACTAATTTGTAATGTTAAATAATTGTCTTTCAGGGTTAACCAGTCTGCTTTGCAGTGGGATCTACAATTCAGCGTACCCCCTCCATGATGTAAGAAGCTGCCAGAAATATATATCATATAAGTATCATATGTGTTCATGTCCATTTATCAAACCCTCAAAAGGGGTAAGTGTGTCAACAGTAATGTATGTTAGATACTGTGTATTAGCCAACACAAGCTAAACTAGCTCTATTTTTAACTAAAAGTAAAATCTATCATTTACTTGTGTTGGACAAAACACATGCAGTGCATTATATAATACACTCTATAACTATATGACACTCACAAAAAAAATGATGACCAAGTGATTTCTAGAATGCTGTGTATATCAAAGTGAGTTTGACTACGGGCCCATTGCTATAGATCCGAACGCATGAGAACCATGAGACTCAATCAAAACACAATTGAATGTGGGCCAAGCAGCTTCAAACAAAACTAATAGATGGATTCAACCTGTTTCCTGTTTCCAGGGAGATGTCAGCGGAGAGCATGCAGAGCCCAACGATCGGAAGGTAGGACAGTTACAAATGTAGAATGTCTCGAAGAAAATACACACAATGCAAGGAAGCGTGAATGAAGGATCTGTGACAAACGTATCTAGGTTTTAAATAATGTACACAACAAACATATGTGCAATTAACTAAGAATTGACGATTGACACCACGTTGTTGTTTTGGTGTGTTGGTTTATGTTAGCTCTGTTAGGTAGAAATCAACTTCAACTTCTAAATAGAGTTAAGTAGGGAGATGACAGAGGGTATAATGCTAATGGATGCTTTTATCCAAAGCGCTTTACAAGTCATGCCTCACATTCACCCATTCAACCACCGACGGCGGAGTCAGCCATGCAAAGAGACAGCCAGCATGTCGGGAGCAGTTAGGGTTAGGCTCAAGGACAACTCGACAGTTTTTGCTAGGAGGAGCCAGGGGATCAAACCAGCAACCTTCCAGTTGTGAGGCGACCACTCTACCTCCTGAGCTATACTGCCGCCCAGTATAGCTATATTATAAGTGTAGTGTGTTTAAATGTATTTGTTTTGGCTGAAGGGAGTCTGAGGAGGGAACCATAATCAGTTGACAAAAATAGCGGTTCATTTTCTTTGCATGGATGACAGATGAGGATGGGGGTATGTGTGCTGTGCAAAAATAACACAAATTAACATTGTTTCACAGCTTTTGTATGAGGAGTGGGCGAGCTACAGTGTGTTCTACAAGTACCAACCCATCGGCCTCGTGCGGTGAGAAAGGACGTGACTTACTCCCCATTCCCGCCAGATGTTGCAACAAAGCCTATCCTTTGTCCCGTTGCATTTCTCTGGAAGATGTATGTATAACCCATATGTGACTCTTTTCTAGAAAATACTTTGGGGAGAAGATCGGTCTGTACTTTGCGTGGCTTGGTCTGTACACGCAGATGCTCATCCCGGCCTCCGTGGTTGGAGTCATCGTCTTCCTGTATGGATGTGCCACCGTAGACGACAATATACCCAGGTCAGAAGAACAGCCCTCTTCACTTCAGTTCATCATCATGCATTAACCCCTGGGACGGTGTGCTTATTTTGTTTGGTAGTCGTATTGTTACAGCTGGATAGGATAGTTAAGGATAGTTCAGAATGGACCAATTTCAAGCTCAAGCCCAATAAATACATATATATTAGACATATCGCACATATTTTTGAAGATTGTCTGTTTTCTAAGATTGCAAATCGTTTCTAAAATTGCATTGAAATAGTTATGTGTGTGGTGTTAATATATGCATACTTTATTCTATAATATTTTATATATGTATACACTATCTCTTCCTTTTAGTATAAGCCAAAATAATTCAAGAACGCAGATAACGTACATTACACACAAAATGTGTATAATGTACATGCATCTTCTATCTATAAAGGCCATCCAAAATGAAATCAGGTAGTAGAGAGGTAGAGGCATGGCAGGGGTTGACGAACAGTGTGTGAAATGAGACGGCATGAGGAAAAAAGGCAAGAGAGGAAGCAGAGGAAATCTAGAAGGAAAGGGACAGAGAAACAAACATTTGATGAATCAGCTGTCATCGCTTGGAGTCTGCGCTCCGTCCGCTCTGCTTTCCATCAACCTGCAGGATACTCCCACACACACGTGCACGCACACACGTACACACACGTGTACACGCGCATTCAGAAACACATGCACGCACACACACACACACACACACACACTCACACTCACACACTCCCACACACACACTGATGCACACACACCACATTTGTGTGACTATCCTAGTTCCGGCACTCTTTTCCTCACACGCACACGCACAGACGCGTGCACACGCATTCAAGCACACACTCTCACACTCAAATACGCACACACACACACATACATACACACAGGCACGCACACATACACACACATGCACTGATGCACACACGCAGCATGTGTGTTACTATCCTAGTTTTCCGGCACTCTTTCTGAATGAAATAGTTCTACTATTAGTAGTTATTATAAGTATTATAGTTCTACTATTTCACTTGATATAAAAACAAAATGTCATAATGATTAATCCTATGTTGATGTTGTTGACTTTTCATTTCCCCCTGGAGAACACCATCATCATCTCCGACCACTATATTGTTTATCTTTGTTTTTCTGCTTCCAGCATGGAGATCTGCCACCCGAACAACAACATTACCATGTGTCCTTTATGTGACAAGGTCTGCAGCTACTGGAAGCTGAAAGAAACCTGTGCGACGGCCAGGGCCAGCTATCTGTTCGACAACCCGGCCACGGTCTTCTTCTCCATATTCATGGCCCTGTGGGGTGAGAGCGCCGCTGTTTATACTGTATGTTTAGGGTTATGGTTTAAGGGCAGACTGATCACGTACGATATGTTTGTGATACCGTCCCGATCTCACGAGTTCACGTTTCGGTGCGTCGCCGAAGTTCAGTCTGGCCTCGCGGCTGCGAGTTGAAGCCAACGTTCAAAGAATTATAACTGCCCTGCACCCACGGGGTCATTAGACCTGGACCGAGACCAAGTTATGAACATAACTCCACGTCTATGAATTCCAGATGACGGATTGTGGGAGGAATGATAGCCGTCTCTCACGGTTATTTATGAATTTGCTTTTTTTTGGAGTTTTGTTTATTGTAGAAACGTGTAAATGAGAGTCTAGTTGATTGTTTGCTATTTGAACCATTAGACCCGTTCCACAGACCACACACAGCCGTCATAACACTAGCTGTGGGTCTGATCTTTTTATGTACCAGGGCATGGGCAGTGAAGATAAGTCTGCTACTCGTGCCCTGGTAGAGGGACTGTAGGTATCCAATCCAAAAGCCGACAGCAATATAGACTATGCTACGTGGGAGCAGTAGAACAGGCAAAAGTTTAGCAAGTATATCTAAAAAAGCCTTCTTCCAAAACCTCACCTGGCCCTCTGCCAGTTGTTAATGGACGTGGCAGCACACATCTTCTAAACCTATGAGACTGGTGAGGTGAAACTAGAGCTCCTATACATAACACCCATGGGCTGCCAGTAGAGAAGCAGGGCAGGCCAACATCAGAGTGTGACAGAAATGAGGATAGAGAAGGAACAGTCCAGAAGAATGAGGATTCAAGATTCAAGAATTGTATTTGCCATTTGCTGCAATTACAATGGAATGCTTACTCCCTAGAAACCCTTCATGTTATATATATTCACCCAAATTTTCCCCATTTTGCATATTTGGCTTAATATCCACCACCCATAAAGGACGAACTCCTTTTTTTGCCGATCAACATTTATGCTGATTATTTTACTTTATTTTACTTTTTATTCTATTTTACTGACTATGAAGAGTTGACGGCGGCAGGATAGCTTAGTCTGTTGGAACTTGGCTTGGAAAACTGAAAGGTTCAAGGTTCAAATCCCCAAAACACCTGGGCACTGCCAAGGTGCCCTTGAGCAAGGCACCAGACACCCTACACTGCTCCCCGGGCACTGTACATATAAAATTGCTGCTCACTGCTCCTAATACCTGGAATCGGTTAAATGCAACAAAACAAATTTAACTGTGTGTACATGTATGGGACCAATAAAGAGGATTCAATCCTCCAGATTGTTTGCAGATATTAGGCTCCATGATATTAGGCTCCATGGGAACATGTCTGCTAAGCCCAGAAGCCCAACACAGAACATTCTAGACTTGGGAGAGGGAGTGTCTGCATGCCTGGAAGTGGCTGTCTCACATGGCAGCCTACCCAGACCCCCTGGTGTCTATAACAGGCCCCATCTAAACACAGAAGCAAGTCATTTCATAACAGATTGATAACTCATCCATATGAATGAGTATGTTACCGTCGTCTACATTCCACACGCCACACATTTCAATTCATCATTTGACATTCCTCAACCATGTTTCACATTCCAGCTCCAGCTCGAACCGTGGATATACTCCAGTGTACGCTACTCACCGTAAAACGATTTGTTGTGAGGTCTAGTTTAGGCTGTGTTCGTTTTTTGTTTTTGTTAAAACTCCTAATCTGCTTACTGCGTGGCTTCAATTGAATCTTTACAGGAACAGACCCTGTATTGTGTAAATGTACAGGTTTCCAATCACTTTTGTTCTATTTGAGTTTTTGTAAGTGAACAGTTCTTTTGTGTCGTATGTTGTCTAGCTGCCATGTTTATGGAGCACTGGAAGAGGAGGCAGATGAGATTGAATTACGAGTGGGACCTGACGGGCTTTGAGGAGGAAGAGGTGAGTCACAGTTTGGACCAGGCGTTATTCCAGAAAGTAAGGTGGCGAAAACTTACTAAAAGAAGAGAGAGGAAGTAAGTGTCACTAGCTTCCAGCACTTTATCTTTGCTTATTTAAGCGTATTTAAAGTGTGCTTACAAGTTAGAAATGAGGGGATTTCTGGTGACCTGCTACTCAGCCAGTAGGTACGAGGCACCTAAGGGGAGGGGTGGGGGGGAACAGCCTCACCTGGAAACCAGAGCACGTAGGGCCTCTGTGTTACCTGCGTACGCACACGCCCACACGCGTGGGTACCAATGGTAGCCCAGTGGTACCCCAGATAATACCGTACCTCCCTCCATTCCACTTCACACATCGATGACATGACTTCGAGGCTGTGAATGGTGACGTCGTCCCAAGCAGCTTCAGGAACAAGGCTGTGGATGGTGAAGTTATCGCCAAGCAGCTTCAGGAAGAGGCTGTGGATGGTCGAGTCATCCCAAGCAGCTTCAAGAAGTTTCTGTGGATGGTGAAGTCATCGCCAAAGCAGCTTTAGGAAAAGTCTGTGGATGGTGAAGTCATTCCAAGCAGTTTCAGGAAGAGGCTGTGGATGGTGAAGTCATTCCAAGCAGTTTCAGGAAGAGGCTGTGGATGGTGAAGTCATCCAAAGCAGCTTTAGGAAAAGTCTGTGGATGGTGAAGTCATTCCAAGCAGTTTCAGGAAGAGGCTGTGGATGGTGAAGTCATTCCAAGCAGTTTCAGGAAGAGGCTGTGGGTGGTGAAGTCATGCCAAGCAGTTTCAGGAAGAGGCTGTGGGTGGTGAAGTCATGCCAAGCAGCTTCAGGAAGAGTCTGTGGATCGGGATGTCATCATCAAGCAGCTTCAGGAAGAGGCTGTGGATGGTGAAGTCATGCCAAGTAGCTTCAGGAAATGGCTGTGGATGGTGAAGTCATGCCAAGCAGCTTCAGGAAGAGGCTGTGGATGGTGAAGTCATGCCAAGCAGCTTCAGGAAGAGGCTGTGGATGGTGAAGTCATGCCAAGCAGCTTCAGGAAGAGGCTGTGGATGGTGAAGTCATGCCAAGCAGCTTCATGATGTGGCTATGGATTGTGGCATCAGCCCAAGCAGCTTAAACTTTAAAGTTAACACTAATGAATGATTACCCTGAGAATGAATGAAACATGATTTCAATTGATGATTTCATGATTTCAAGGAAAAGAAGAGCATACATTCTTCTTGTTTTACAGTGAGCACCCTGATTCTTCTCGTCTCCTAGTAGTAGGCCTCCCATTACGCCTCTCCGTCCCTGATCCTCTCTTCCTTTACACATTGATTTGTTTTGTGTGTTAATTGTGGTGTGTTTATTTCTTTACAGGAAGCCCTTAAGGTTTGTACCATTCCTTTATATTCACCAGAGAGATTCTTCACCCATCTTTATTTTCCAGTCATCCTCTTTCAAATCCTATTTTGCTCAAGCTTGCCTCTCTATCTTCCCTCTTTACTCACAAGGAAAAGTTCTGTCTGCTTCTGATGTGGTTATTATCAATCAAAATATATTATATTGATGTTTAGTAGCCATGTGTGACTTTATGCATTGAAGCCATCCTGTTACTTGAGAAATTAATGTCACCGTGTTCACAGTCAGTTAACGTGTAATGTATTCAAGATGGATTTAGCTGGGTCAGTTAACATTGAAGCTGGGTCTGCTTTGAACCAGGAGTCTTTTGGGACCAACCTCAGAATTAACTACCAAATGGGTATTTTCAACCAGTTCCGCATGTAATTCACACAAACCATCTTGAATCTTGAATCTTGAATCATGACTCCAGTGGCCTTAACTTGCTTTAACCAGCCTCTGAACTTCACAAAAGGTGTGGGGATTGAGTTGATATGACCTATCCGCCGTCAACTTTACTTTAAACATAAAAGACTTAAGACAGGGGGTCTTGCTGTTACCACTTCAGCTCTATTTTTATTGTCTTGCGTCCTTAAGAAGTGCCGCCCCCAAATGGCCTCATAAACACTTCAATCGAGATCGGAAAACACATGTTGCTGGTTTTCAGGATGTACTTAACTGCAAAGCTCAAATGACAAGTTGGCAGGCAGAACATGCATCAAGGGAACAGTGGACTCTCGTCAGTGTGTGTGGAGGAACGTGTCTCTCATTGCGCTAGGCTTCGCAATTCAAAGTCTAACTTGACATGGTCTTCTTTCTGTATTTTTCCACTGTGCTTTTGCAATCTCTCTCTCTTGCTGTACTTTTCATTCTAAATGTAAGTTCTGACAATGCCGCATGTCTTGTTATCATCCACCATGTCCTTGACTGTCATTCATTAGAATCCTTGTTTTCTATGGAATACGGCTACTCTGACGCTGCATGAAATGTATTTCTCTTTATGTCTCTATGAACACAAACCTATCACGGAACATTGGATCCATTGAATCGTGTATATAATGTTAAATCAATCTAAATCAGCAGAAAACTGAAAAATACATTTAAGATGTAAGTATATTAGTGAATGTACGGATAATTTAATGTACAACTGAAATATATGAATCAAATTAATGTTGCCATTCATTTTTTAATTATGAAATGATATTTTAGTTGTAATAGATTCCATGGCTTTTGTTGTTTACAATCTCAGTCTCAATCAGTTTACAAAAAAACGACAGAACCAAAATGAAGGACAAGACGTGTGAAATGATGCACGTTTATGCTTTTCCACGGTCAACATTTGACCACATCGTCCTTTTTGAACGCCAAAAGAATATTAAATTATTTTAACACTGTGACTGTGAGCTTTTTGGAAGAAGAAAACATCATGGATCCTTTGTTGACAAACATTTCTGTTTCTATGACCGCCATCTTCTGCACCTGAAGCTTAAACTGCTGCACGGTCATGTGACTGAAGCCCAGCAATATATCACTTCACTGTTGAATGGCATCAGTGTTGTTTTAGTTTCCATGTGGAAACACAAGTCAATTGGAGTTGATAATTGCTGGGTTTCATGAATTCAAGCCTAATTCCTTTTGCTCTTTTCTGAGTCGATAATGAAGCTCTTCCATGTGATGTTTTGTGTTAGTATGATCATTTGACAGTGTAACAGTTGATGTTTTTCTTATGTATGAATTCACTAGCCCAGGGTAAAGTGCAATATTGACGCAACACAATATTCCTTGGAGAGAGCAACGCTCTAATGTACGATGCATTGTGTGTTTTTGCCTCAGATTAGTGTTGCAAAATCTGCACATCCAGTTGCAGACATATCTAAACAAATGGAGTGACATGTATCAACCAACAAAGCCAGGTTTGGTTTTAATTCGCTTTTTGTGCATGCATGCATGCTTTGCCTTCATCAGGACCACCCGAGAGCAGAGTACGAACTACACGTCATGCATAAGTCCTCCAAAAAAGATCGGAGATCACAGAAAAAGGTAAATCCAAAGTATTTAGTACTACGATACAGTACTTCTAGTGCTGTACAAATGAAGAAGTTTGTCTTGTTTTATTCAGGCAGACGACGAGAAGCTAACTTGCCGAGACCGGCTGCCCGCCTACATGACTAACCTGGTGATGATGCTTTTAATGGTGAGGAAAAACGATGAAAAGTAATATAAGATTTATTGACATTTCTAATCAATCCCAGTTTGAGATTACTGTCTCTGGTGTTGAATGAATTTGTAAAAAAGGTTGAGTAACAAAACATACAATCAATATTGTAGAAATTGCTAATTTATTGTTGAGGTTTTTAGGAACCTCAACAATAAATATATATATATATATATATATGAGCTTAGGAGAGCTGTAGGAATCATGGAAGCATTATATTTGTTTATTGTCATAGAATTGAGCCTCGACTTGATAATAGTAGTTTTGTGTTCCTCACCTCTCATCACTGATGAGTAAATAGCTCACTTGGAGATGTCCAGCTGAGCCCCAGTCATTTGTTCATTATAACACAAAATCACAAAGTGAGCTAAATCATTTTTAATAACTTATGAATCGGTTTTGCTTCATTGTGGCTATATTAAGGATGAAGAGTGGCCCCTAGGGCACCTTGAATCTCAAAGCAGCGGAACTAGGCCTATAATAACGATCAAAATAAAAATCAGAATATTAATAAGAATTCCTACATTGTTGTTGTAATTCTACATGCCTTGATCACTTTAATTAAATTGCCAATATATGAACAGGTTGTAATTAAACTTAAGAAATGAGAACTTCCCCCGACTCTCTCTGTTGCGTAGAACAGCTTGTCGGCGGATTTGTATTGTATTTGAACCTGGGCGGTTTTGGCGGCTTTTTGTACAATGTTTATTAATGTACAAATGTAAAGTAATATGTAACATTACTTGATGAGTGTTATTGTCTCAACCTACGGAGCTTGCACACCGGTGCTCTGGATGTACAAGCTCCAGCAGGCTGCAGTTCACTTCCTGGCCAAAGGGGCCAGTAGTGAAAAGGAATTTCTGACTCTTACACAAAGTACCTGTAATCGTTTGTAATGTTTGCCTATCATGGCCAACGTACGTTTCATCGCATCCCCTCTCCTTTCATCAGATCGGCGTGACCTTTGCCATAGTCTTCGGCGTGATACTCTACCGTATCTCCACCAAGGCAGCCCTGCACTTGAGCTCCAACCCCAGCCACGTCCTTCTGACTGTCAAAATCACAGCTACCATCATCAATCTGGTGGTGATCCTCATACTGGACGAGGTGTACGGGGCGGTGGCACGGTGGCTCACCGTGTTGGGTAAGACTACAGGGGGAGTGGCTGCCTCACTGCATGGGTTTAGCATAGACAGACCCACTGAATTGTAAGGTAGAACAAAAGAGAGACCAAGTCTAGTCAAGTCAAGTTCATTGTCACTTCGCAGTTTACAGTATAAAGCAGTGAGTGAAAATCGTATGTGCAATACCCGACGACAGCAGTTATAAAAATAAGATAAAATAAAAACAGAATAGAATAAAATAAGTTTTAAAAAACTACAAAACTGTATAAAGTTAAATATATAAAATAAAAATGAAAATGCTATTTATAAAATGTAATATATCGGCACAGAAAAAGAGCAATATGCACGCCCAGAGAGACCGTGAGTGGAAACCGTCTTGAGACATCTCAGCTTCACCCTACTGATGATGTGTTATTGCAGTTGTCATTTCTTTACTTAGGGCCCTTGATTCTCAAAAGCAGCAGTATAAAACCTATAAAAAGATTATTATTTTTTAATCAGCTCTTAAAAGGGACCACACGCAGGATTTCTTCATGCCTAAATAACTTTGAATTTAATTGACAGTGTATGAACAGGTATTATAGATTAAGCATTACAAACCCAATGAATTCTAAGGGAGTAAAGAGTGTATATATGTGTGTGTGTGTGTGTGTGTGTGTGTGTGTGTGTGTGTGTGTGTGTGTGTGTGTGTACAGTAGTACAACTCAAGTCTATATTATTTCTCCCCAACAGTAAATGACCAGCCACTGGTCTGTCTTTATATATATATATATATATATATATATATATATATATATATATATATATATATATATATTTTGTTATTTTTCAGAGGTTCCAAAGACAGACAAGAGCTTCGAGCAGCGGCTGATATTCAAAACGTTCATTCTGAAGTTCGTCAATGCATTCACTCCGATCATCTACATTGCTTTCTTCAGGGGAAGGTGTGTATCCCTATGTTGATGAACTATGTACTATAATGTATTCTAAACCCCTCATGCATTGATTCATTATGTTAGCAATAAACACTTTATTTCACATTCTCATCCATTTAGAAATCAGTTTGTTATTGGAATGTTAGTAAGTGGTTGATACATTGTAACTTGTTATTTGAGTGTGTTCTATCGATATATTTAATATTAATACAACACTGATTCATTACATACAGTGTCCCCCATTTAACTTATAAAATGTACACAATATAATGTTCTTTTGTTGTTATTGCCAATAATTACCCACAGTAATGAGACATATTTCCAAATAAAACAGGATGTCAGACAAGACATTTCCACATAGTGCCATAGTTTCACATCATATAAGCTAAGAATAATAATAATCTAAAACAATTTAGTATTATCATTTGGATCATCAAGTGACCAACTGGTCATCCAATGTGACTCTAAAACATCTTCATTTAACTACTTAACAATGCATTTTCTTCAAGTGCTGTGGTTAAAATAACCTATAGCTGCTCTATAACCATGTGTTGTGTTATGTTTACCCTAGGCTAGTTGGCAGACCCGGTAATTACCTGTATGTGTTTGAGTCATACAGAATGGAAGAGGTAAGAATTGTACTCCAACCAGAAATACAAGTACAAACCAACCAGATATATGTATATATATATATATATTCATTAATTCATTTATTCATTGAAATGACCAACAAGTAAATGGCCAATATAGTCATTATAATCATACAATATCATAATGATACCCATGGCTTCATATCAACTTTTAAGTCCATCTGCTCATGTAGTTATGTCAAAAAAGAAAGCTTTTCCTTCTGTTTCTGCTCACACACACACACACACACACACACACACACACACACACACACACACACACACACACACACACACAAGAACCTGATATCAGACAGGGTGTACTCTGCCACTCAACAGATTGCTGAACAAATCAAATGTGACGGTGACGGTAACAGGAGATGAATCTAGTAGTAACTGCGCCGACTGTTGGCCAATCCCGTTTCAGTGTGCCCACGGGGGCTGCCTGATGGAGCTGTGTATCCAGCTGAGCATCACCATGCTGGGGAAGCAACTGATACAGAACAACCTGTTTGAGATCGGAGTGCCGTGAGTATATATAGTATATATATATATATATATACATATATATGTCATATCATGTTTTATAAAAGAGGGCCGTTGACATGGCCATGGACATGCCTACATTTTACATTTATTAGAAAAAAGGGTTGGATTTGGTTCAAACAGTGGATGTTTTGATTTATTTTACAATATTATTATATTATTACCACTTATTTTAGATCAGGGGTGCACAGACCTACCACCTACCTACCACCAAATGTAACAAATGTAACAATATGTACCTGGACCTTGACCCCACCCCCCCCCCCTTGTTATGGTAACCCAATGTAACAAAGTTGACAGCTAAAGCAGATTGGCTGCTCTTTATGTCAATCAAGTGCCAGGCGCCAAAGGGAGGAGGGATGAAAATGTGAAAGATTGTGTAACATCTACCAGCATACCCTTCGCCATCTCCCTATTGGGCACCCCTGTTTTAGATCATAACTTGTTCATAAACAAAGACTTTTTTTCATTGATTGAAATTAAAAGTATACTAAAGTACTGCCAGCCTCATCTCCTCCAACAGCGCGGTCGTATGTGTTTGTGTGTTTTACAGCAAGATAAAGAAGCTGATACGCTACATTAAATCCAAGCGCCAGGCCTTCCAGGAGGAGGAGAGAGAGAAGAGACTGCAGCGATACGAGATAGACCACTTCCTGGAACCTTTCGCTGGCCTAACACCTGAGTACATGGAAATGAGTCAGTATCGGAGTATATTTACAATAAAATATGAGTTTTAATAACAAGGATGCCAGGCGCTACAGGCATATATAATATCTCAGCAGTGTCACACACATCAGTAGGGTAAAACTTAACCTGTTTATGGTCTAACAACGGGTCACGTTCCCTATTAGTGGGTGTGAACCATCTATATATAAATATAAATATCAATATCAATATCAATATCAATATCAATATATGTATACACAAACTTTAATTGTGGCGAAATTGTGCTGAAAGGAAGTGTGACGGGATTGCTTAAGAGGGTGTTGTCTCCAGTCAGCCGAGGTGCTGACTTGAGGGAACAGACACGTCCTCATCCTGGACTTGTTGCATATCAGCACGTGTAGGCTGATGGACTTGCTCAGCTGTGCTCCCTCAGGAGTCCAACTCGAGTGTGTGTGTGTGTGTGTGTGTGTGTGTGTGTGTGTGTGTGTGTGTGTGTGTGTGTGTGTGTGTGTGTGTGTGTGTGTGTGTGTGTGTGTGTGTGTGTGTGTGTGAGAAGCTGAGGTTCTTGGACACTGGCTCGTTGGAGCCATGTGACTAATCTGACCCGGCGAGAGTCGAGGCACTCGGGTATTTGTGTGGACTCCCCTGAAGGGACCCTCCCACCCAGACGGCATAGTTAGGCTGTGTCCGAAATCATTCCCTATTCCCTACTCCCTACTCCCTACAAAGTAGTGTCAAAGTGTCAAAGTTAGCTCATCGGCTAAATGAAAAAAAACATTCGGGCACTACTCGAGTCATTTATATATACTACCCACATTGTACAAACCTGTTTGAAAGCCCTTACCCTAACCCTAACCCTAATGACCTTAGTTAACATGAACACCATTTGTAAATTACTACTAGACCATTCATTTAACTGTTAATTAACTGTTTGTTAATACATATTACTGCATGAACTAATGTTAATTAACGGTTAATGACCATTATACTTCAATACTATCGCTGGTTATTTCAGGGCCACAGAGTGCAATGCCAGTACGGTTATGCCAGGAGAATCTCAGTGACAGCTGGATCTCTGCATAGTTGGCCTTGTGTCAGAAGCTCACATATCTCCTGTATTTGAGGGAGGTGTCAGAGCGGACATTAAACCCGTTCTAATGCTTCAATCGGACGACTGTTTCTTTCACATGCCGCTTCTGTATAGCTGATTCTAGCGAATCGGTGCCAATAAAAGCGATCATCGTACCAGCTACGCCCGTCATATGAATAACATTAGAATAATATATGAACTTGAAGATTACTGTTAGATTTTTTATATGATTACATGTTAATGTACATAATGTAATGTAATGTTCTTCTGTTTTCCCTGCAGTCATTCAGTTCGGTTTCGTGACGTTGTTCGTGGCGTCGTTTCCTCTCGCTCCGCTCTTCGCTCTGCTCAATAACATTATCGAGATCCGACTCGACGCTAAGAAGTTTGTAGGTGAACTCCAGCGGCCAGTGGCGGCGAGAGCCAAAGACATCGGTGGGTAACACACAGCAGGTCGATACACCACACACGCATATTCAGAGAATGGGATAGATGACATAGGGGCGCGCACGAGTATCAGTTTGGCTTTCTTTCAGTCTAGCCTTAATGTGATCTAGCGGGGAGAACGGTCCAGCAGTTAGGTTGATCCCCAGTATTCACTGTCAGTCACCTACGAATAAGACGGTAACAGCACATCCAACTTCTATTTTAAGGATTCTTGTATGTCCACTCGTGGATTGCAGATGACATTTAAAAGGGCCATTATTGATCAAGTTACTGTGGGAGTGCGTATAAACGAGGAGACGGTAGACAAGTTGTCGAGTCGAAACGTTTACTTCCCAACACGAGCAGTAATAACGCGGCAGTAGTGAAGCTTGCAACAGCAACAGGAATGACATGTGAACGTATCAGAACCGGTACATTCAAGACTCCCGCTCACTCTAAACATTACCCAGAAAGCTCCTGGGTTGACCTGTCTTAAAGGAGCCGTACCTCCTCTCACAGTGTCCAGTGAATGTCTGTGTACCAAGTGGGTCACCACACAGGCCCCCCCAGAATTCACTAGAATTGGAAAAAAACTAAGCCGCCGAACAGTCAAAAGTGAAAGGGTCCACACGGCGGGGGGCGGACCGGGCGTCCAAAATGACTGCGCTTCACCTGTGAAGGGCAGGGACAGGGGGACGCAAAAGGGGCCATCGTAGGGAGGCTGCAAAGGAGTACGATGGCCATCAGGGCGAATGAAGACATAGGTGGCCGACTGAAGATCCTTGGGGACGTAGGACGGGGGGAGGCAGTGGTGAGAAGTGGGGATAGGAGCAAAGTTGCCAGCACTGTCCCGGTGCGCTGTCAGATGTGAGGCAGCAGACCAGGGGGCCACGGCAACTGGGAGAAACTTACCGGGACCCGCAGCGGCTGGCCATAAACTAACTCCGCAGACGAGGCCTGGAGGTCTTCCTTGGGGGCAGAGCGGAGGCCGAGCACGACCCATGGGAATCGGTCGACCCAGCCGGCGTCCGTCAGGCTGGCAGAGCAGAGCAGCTTTCATGGAGTGGAAACCGGGGGCCCCTGTAATCGGGGGGCCCCTGTCAGAGGTGATGTCCGATTGTGTGACGGTGCACATTGTAACGCTGGCACGCCACACAGGAGCCAGCCCAGCTCCTGACGTCCTTCCGAAGGCCGGGCCAGACAAACTTAGCCCCCACTAGCTTAGTGGACGCCCTCACTCCCGGATGCGAAAGGCTGTGGACTGTGGAGCCGTCGCAGAGGAGTGTGGCGTTGACGTCATCGAACACCACATCCTCCAACTGCAGCCCAGTGGTGGCTGCCCTGTAGGCCTGCACTTCCATGTCAGCGGCCTAGTCGGTAGCCATGACAGCATAGTTGAGGCCTAAATGGACGGCAGCCACCACCGGTCAAGAGAGGCAGTCGGCCTCCGCCCCCACTGCGTAGTCGTAAGCATCAGTAGTGAAGGCGATCGGTGCAGTGGGAGACGGGTGAACCAGCAAAGCAGCATTGGTCAGCGCAGCCTTGGCGTCCTCGGGGCACATCGCCGTTTGGGTTTTTACCCAAATGATGAACCTGTTAAAGTTCACCATGCCCAGGAACTCCTGCAGGGACTTAATGGTGCAGGGGCACAGGCAACTGGCGACGGCATCCACCCTGGCGGGGAGTGGAACAGCTCCCTCCGGTGAGACACAGTGTCCGAGGAAGTCGATGGATGGCACACTGAACTGGCACTGCTGGGTCCAAGTGGTGTGATGACTGCTGTCTTTGGCATGTCCGGTGGGTGAACCGGTACCTGGTGGTAGCCACGCACCAAGTCCACCTTGGAGAAGATGGTGGTTCCCGCCAGGTGGGTGGAAAAATCTTGGATGTGTGGGACGGGGTACCGGTCGGGGGTGGTGAGGTTATTCAGGCGGCTTAACAAGCCTGAACCACCTGCTGTCCCCGCCAGCACTCATGGCTGTTACGCTCAACGAGCGCCGGCCCTCGAGTTTCCCTGGTTGTTAAAAGTGAATGGCGGGCAACACTGTTTGGCCTTGGCTCCAAATCTGTTGTGGAAGTAACAAAGTCCGTTGTCATGTTGGCGATGGGCAGCCACCGTGGCGGCAGCGCCCGGCTGGCAAGAAAAATCATGTCCGCCTCAGCAGCCAGCGCGCGATAGTCCTTAGTGGAGGAGAGCGGGGAGCTGGCTAGCGCGGTGCGCACGGGCACCGGGAGCTGGCACAGAAAAATATGCGGAAAAAGAAAAGCAGGATCCGCCTCTCCAGCATCCTCTCCAGCAACTCGGATGGTTTGCTGTCGCCAAGTCCGGTGAGCGACAACAGACTGTCCGCCTTCTCCCTCTCCAACAGCTCGAACGTTCTTAAAAGGAACGCTTTGAGAGCAATGTACTTGCCGTCCGCCAGCGGAGCCTCTAGAGCAGCCCCATCGCCCGTGCCGTGGTCGCAGCAATCCAACGCCGTTACCACATGATAGTATCTGGTAATGTCCTGGGTTATTCCTCTCAATTGTAACTGGGCTTCAATGAGCTGAAACAACGGCCAGGAGACCGTAGACAAGTTGTCGAGTCGAAATGTTTACTTCCCAACACGAGCAGTAATACAGCGGCAGTAGTGAAGCTTGCAACAGCAACAGTAACGACCGCTCACTCTAAACATTACCCAGAAAGCTCCTGGGTTGAACTGTCTTAAAGGAGCCGTACCTCTTCTCACAGTGTCTAGTGAATGTCTGTGTCCCAAGTGGGTCACCACATTACCATGAATGAACTTACACTGTCCAATGGGTATATGGGGTTCTCATTATACAATGCCATAACAGCACAGGTATTGAAGGATTGGAAGTTAGTTGTGTGAGTGCTTTCGGTGAAAAGCTGCCTGCAGCTTGGCATGCCACCTTTTTAAAAGTATAGCTTTGATTATATATCATAAGCAATGAGTAAGATAACTTGGGTTAATTTGGAAGTTCTGTGTGTTTGTCATTCTTGTTTGTAGGTATATGGTACAACTTACTTAAAGGAGTAGCAAAGGTTGCTGTCATCATAAATGTAAGTAATTAATACAATTCAAGATTCAAGGTTCTTAATGTTTGCCATGTGTAACAATGGAATGCTTACTCCCCATTCACTCCCCCAATATGAATTTCAACAACAATACCAAACTATACTATACTACACTATACTCTACTATATAATACTATACTATACTATAAACAACAATATATAGTATATTCTATATACTATAACATCACTATCCAAGAACAATACTATATGTAATTACAATTACAATTGACGCATGTTTGCAGACACACATTATGTATTCAAAATAATTGTGTTTTCTTTATTACCGGACAGAACCACAATTTGGGTCACAACTCAAAGCGTTGAATCCAGAAATCATCAATCAAATCTTAGTCATCAGAAATCTGTTGGATATATCACTTGGATATATTGTTTATGCATTGTTGGAACATCAAATGTAACGGCTAACATCATATAGTATATAGTGTGATGTAATATGAAATGTATCATTTATCATAAAATATCAAAATATTACCAATCAACGGCAATTTGATGATTTACCATTATTTTATTTATGCACAGTATTTAGTGTTCACTACTCACTACTACTCCCCCCCCCAAGTTATCCACAAGTATGGGCTTCACTATCTCTCTTGTGTTTTCCTCCATCTGGACACACCAGGCCTTCGTCATTTCCTTCACGTCGGACTTCATCCCCCGGCTGGTGTACCAGTACATGTATAGTCACGACGGGTCCATGCATGGCTTTGTGAACCACACACTCTCCTATTTCAACGTCAGCAACTTCGAGGACGGCAAGCAGCCTCTGCATCTGAGTTACGTGGACATTTGCAGGTGAACCGACGTTTCTCAGAAAGAGGAGGAGAGCCACATAGCGCATCATTTCATGTTGGCGTCACTGGAGGTTAACTAGAGAGCCCAAATGACTTCTTGATCACTTCTTGTTGTCATTCCTTTTGCAGGTATAAAGACTACAGGGAACCCCCGTGGTCATCCATGCCATACGAGATCTCCAAGGAGTTCTGGGCCGTCCTGGCTGCAAGACTGGCTTTTGTCATCGTCTTTCAGGTAAAACAATCTATACACGGGCCTACTATATAAATAAAATCAGCCTTGATATTTATCCATAAATATCGAGGTGACAAGGAGAGGAGATGAGGAAAGGAGTGGAGACAAGGAGAGCAGAGGGAAATAGAGGAGGAGGAGGAGGAGGAGACTAGGAAAGCAGACAGAACAAGACAAGTAGAGGAGAGCAGACAAGTATAAGAGAGGAGAGAGGTCACCATATTACCAACTAAATACACATAAATGAAATCAGAATTCCATTTGGTAGCCTCCAAGTTGTTCCATTACTGATATCTCCACGTCTGCTACTCTTTATTTACCCTTTAAATTCAGTTAAAGTGTGTTGGTAGTCCCATTCCCTTCCTCTCATCACCACCACCGCCACCGCCACCTCTCACCACCACCACCGCCACCGTCACCTCTCACCCTTCTTCTTCTCCTCCACTTCTCCTCCTTCCCCCAGAACGTGGTGATGCTGATGAGTGACGTGGTGGACTGGCTGATTCCTGACATCCCCAAAGACATCAGCATGCAGATCCACAAGGAGAAGATCCTCATGGTGGAGCTGTTCATGCGGGAGGAGCAGGGGAAGATGCACATGATGGAGAGCATGGCCTCGGCGGGAGACAAGGAGAAGTGCAGCGGCAATAGCCACCCCGTCCCGTTGCCCCGGCAACGCACCACGCCACAGCCGCACTGTAACAAGGCCAATAATATCTGAGGTCGGAGGCTGAATCACATTATCTATGATGTATTTCTTGTCCACAACATTCCGTACATGGATATGGTGATTTTCATTTTTTTTAATTGTTGTTAAGTAGGCAACACATTTTAAAGAAGCTTCCACAAATATTAAGGCATTTCTTTCAAAAAACGCTATTACTGTAAAACTGTAAACCTCTTCAATTAGTGTCTCTCTCCGTCTCACCGCTTTTTAATCACGACTTTGGGAATTACAATGTCCGCTACCTCATCATACATCACAGCTGTAATCTAATCTAATCTAGACTATTCCACGATGCAGTTTCACGCAGATGCTGTTCTCATGTTTAAAACTAATGAAAAAGCAGAAACATGGTATTCAGCCAGCCATGAGTGTTATAGTGGCATATATTAGTATCCAAAGTATATATATACATATATATATATTACTAATACATATATTAGTATCCAAAGCAATTCATAGTGAACACAGGTCAGGAAGGAGCAGGGTTCAGCATTGTGCAACCCGGGACCTCTCAGCTGGTCTCACTACACCATCCTGCCCCCACCAATATTCGTTATTCATTCAATGTCATCTTATGTTTAGTTGGTATCCACTTCTGTATTTATTTGTACACATCATTATCATTATTATTATTATTATTATTATTATTATTATTTTTATAGATATTACCAATACTTTCTTTTTACAGTTTCCAGATATAAATTAGTTCCGCTTTCAAGCACGTCATAGGCACATATTTATTTCAAAGATGAAAAGGATGAGACAGAATGCAGACCAAGCACTGACTGGTACACTGAGATGATAACCATCACATGGTCATTATGTGCCTTGGTTTGTTTAGGTTTTTTTCTTAACTAGTTGCTGTTGCGATGGCCTTCAAGGAAACGATGATAAAATGATCATAAAACTCAAACTATATATGCTGTCATGATTAAAACAACTATCAAGCACCGTCTAAAACATACTGCTGAGCACAGTTCTGTTCCTTGGCTAAGAGTTTGTGCAAAAATTATATTGAAAAAGATGTTTGGGCCATGGGAATAAATATCACACACTTCTGTGATCTCAAATCCACTACCTGCCTATACTATTCATTAGGTCATAGTGCACTCCAGTGGCTTCCACCAATCAGGAGCCTCCGAGAAGTTCTGTTTAAAGGACAATCAAACCCTTTGTGGCCCCTGAGTGGGGGCCAATGAGGGTTTGATTCTCCTTAGTTGGACCTTAACAACTGAAAAGGAGTCAATAGAGCTTAATTGAAAAGGTTTTCAAATTTCAATCTAAATCTCTGTGAAATGTTTCTGACAGGATTTTTTTTAGGCATAATGCAATAAAATGCCATTTATACATTGATTGCAATACTGTACATCTGCACATCGCTAATTTGCCACCGTAGTTCATGGTATCAAGACGGTTTATACATGATTACGATACTGCAACGTGACCACAAGTAGTTCATGGTAACAAGACGGTCCATACATGACTACTACAATACTGAACTTCTAAATGTGCTTTTTAACATTATTGATTGATTGATTGAATAACGCTTTGCAATAATCAAAGGCATATGTTCCCTCCAAAAATAAAACAGGTTGGTAAAACACAAACATGTCCATGTACATGGTGGACGCTTCCAATTGTGAATTGGGACATCTTTCCTGATCACTCCTTAAAGCCAATTTAACCTTGTGTTTGTCACTACCCAGAGACAGACAGACCACGGGGACCACTCTGGACTCTCACGTATTTTAAAACAACATATTTTAAACAACACACTCCAAAAGTCCCCAGGTAGTGGAGCTAGCCATGGTTCTGATCTGTCAACTATTTCTATGTTTTTATTGAGTAATCGTTTAATCTTCAGCTATTTATAGTGTTTTCCAATACATAAGGAGATGATATTTATAATAATGCATGTGTATAATAATAATAATAATAATAATAAACGCGATGACATCATTATTACAGTAATTATTATCACCTGATCACAGACAGTAGGCCGCCAGGAGACAACTTGAAGGACATCTGTGATTTGTCCACATGGTGGCGCCACCGTCACACCACACGTTGTAAGTACCGAGAGGTCTTCGGTGGCCCTGAAGTGCAAACCACAATAAGAAAACACCTCCAAATCAGAAACCACAATGACATACCAGAAAACACACCCACAAGTCAAAAACACACCCACAAGTCAAAAACACACCCACAAGTCAAAAACACAGGTACATGTTAAGAAAACGTCCCAAGTCAGAAACAACAACGACATTAACTTCAAACCAGAAAAGGTAGGTCTCTATCATGTCGACGCTGATTGGATGCGCTGTCCGTCACAAAGACCGCAAATTCAGCCCACTTTGTGGAAAGACCAAAGCGGTCATTACACATGGATATTTTGGCGCAGTTTTGATCCCCCCAGTTATCAGTGCTGAAGACCTGTGTTAATCGTAAGTGGGTGTTTGAGTCTAAGTGTCTGGAACAGGTGAGGGGATGGATTGTACTATCAATTAATACCACAGACCAAATCATAGGAGTTGTGGTGCTGAAGACAGATATATTGGTTAAACGGCTTTGGAGACGTTAGTTCAAGTCCTGCTAATAACACTCCCCTCCTCTCGGGGAAGTGTCCCCAGTGGCGCAGTTGTGAGAGCTGCAGGTTAGCTGTTCTGGAGACCTGCGTTTTATTCTCACTCAGGTTGGTATTGTGAATGATGATGCGGTAAGGGGAGTATGACAATTATGTCTTCAGGGAGGATGTGCGTTTTGGTTAGGAATTTCATTTAAAATAAAAGAATGTGTCTACAACGACACCAGGACTTGAACGATGGTCTACAGAGCAGAAAGGGTTGCAGAGCTCCACTGCGATAATACTGATCCACTCAGAGTTTATAATTGGCATTACAATTCACATGACATTGTTCATTTTGCAAAACATTAAGATTACGTTATGTTTCCAAGGATTCAGCAGAATGTTCAGCAGTTGTGAGAGCTGCTGGTTAGCGTCTCTGGAGACATGTGTTCGTTTCCCACTGCGGTTGGTAATGTGAATTTGTGGAGAGTGTTCTCCATGGAAATGTGATTAAAGAAACATCACAATGTCCTGTTAATTGTAATGCCAATTAATCCCTCAAATCAGAGCACTTGTCTCTGTGGTGCTGTTGTCAGATATATTGGTCAACAGCTTTGGAGATGTTGGTTTAAGTCCCGATGATAACGGTCTTCTTGGAAACACAACCCAACAATCTTTTGGAAACAAAGTAAGACAAAGTATCACACTGTGGCTTGTAAGGGGGTCAGGTTGAGTGTGAAGCATGAGGTCAAATATATTTACAGTCATAAAACACCGGAGACCCACTAATTCTGTCCACACCCCCACACCACGGGGAAGCCACACCCCCATGCTCACAACACCATTCATTCTCACGCCGCCATTCATACTCACACCTCCATTCATACTCACGCCGCCATTCATACTCACACCTCCATTCATACTCACACCTCCATTCATACTCACACCTCCATTCATACTCACACCTCCATTCATACTCACGCCTCCATTCATACTCACGCCGCCATTCATACTCACACCGCCATTCATACTCACACCGCCATTCATACTCACACCTCCATTCATACTCACACCTCCATTCATTCTCACGCTGCCATTCATACTCACACCGCCATTCATACTCACACCTCCATTCATACTCACGCCGCCATTCATACTCACACCTCCATTCATTCTCACGCTGCCATTCATACTCACACCGCCATTCATACTCACACCTCCATTCATACTCACGCCAAAGCAAAGGCCCACCAAAGCCACACCCACAACTATATGAACAGGGGTCTCCAGAGGACAACACAGAGGTTATAATTGACAATACAAGTCACATGACATTGATCATTTCCAAAACTTTGAGATTCCATTAGGTTCCCAAGGAGAGAACATTCAGCAGAACTTGAACCCAGGTCTTCAGTCCTGAGCAGCAGAGTTCACTCTAATGTACCACAGAGACACCTGCTATGACCTCACCTGAGTTCATAATTGACCTGGATGCTGCCTTCCAGAGAGCTGTTGGTTAACAGCTCTAGCGCTATGGGTTCAATTTGTAGAGTGTGTTCTCCATGGAAAGTGATTTTAGATTTAGTTATCATATCAGTCAGCCTTGTTTACACAGAAGTTAATTAGCTGCTTGCTGCTTGTGAATTCATCTGATTGGACAATGAAAGAAAATATTAAATAAAATAAAAAAGGTTCTAATTATTTACAAATACTCCATGACTTCTTCACAGAAGAAGATAATCACAGAAGAAGATAATCACAGAGAAGATAATCTGCCCAAAATCCAAGTGTTTGGCCTTCTTCCTGCCACCTGTTGCTTCCAGCTGGACTAAGGTCTGGTCTGAACATGGTTTCCATGTCTGCATCGGTCAGGTTCTTGGAGGAGTGAAGACGGCCAGCTCACTGGAATGCTGCCGGTCAAAAGCTGCAGACTTGCAAGTCCATCTTTGAATCTGTTAGGAACAATGATCATGTGACAAATGGCCGTTAAGAAATAAACTATCAAAAACATTCATGCAATTGTAAGCACTTTTACTAAAATGTATTATGCACCTGCAATTCGGGCACCGACTATTTGTCCTCTTTGGAACTGTTAGTTGGCTCCTATTGCTTTGAAAAGTTACATATCAAAGTAATATTTGTTTTCATATTAAAACTAAAACCACACCTGTAACAAGCGCTCTTGGTTGCAAGAAAGTATGAGGTACTTAGGGACTGATATCCTCTATCCAATTGTATAATCTGAAAAATATAGAAAATAGCTTAATCTTTAGCTTTTTTTATATCCTAATTAAGATTCCAGGCGTTATTGTTGTATAGTGTCGGCTATCAACAATTAGCTATTAGCATCAATAGTTACCCAAAGGTGGTCTGTTGGTTCAAAGTGAACGAAGACCTTTGCCACAACCACTGCAAAAGTAGCGCCGCATGGTTTCAACCATTGCTTTGCCACAATGAGATCAACACATTCTGCTATTGTTAGTTCACCTGTCCGTTGGCGTTGTCTTTTTGCCGCCAAATAAAAAATATCTTATATATTGACAGACGCTTCCAATCAGCGTCGACATGATAGAGACCTACCTTTTCCTGTTTCAAGTTAATGTTTGTTGTGGGTGTGGGTGTGGTGTGTTTCTGACTTGTGGGTGTGTTTCTGACTTGTGGGTGTGTTTCCGACTTGTGGGTGTGTTTCCGACTTGTGGGTGTGTTTCTGACTTGTGGGTGTGTTTCTGACTTGTGGGTGTGTTTTTGACTTGTGGGTGTGTTTCCGACTTGTGGGTGTGTTTCTGACTTGTGGGTGTGTTTCTGACTTGTGGGTGTGTTTCCGACTTGTGGGTGTGTTTCTGACTTGTGGGTGTGTTTCCGACTTGTGGGTGTGTTTCCGACTTGTGGGTGTGTTTTTGACTTGAGGGTGTGTTTCCGACTTGTGGGTGTGTTTCTGACTTGTGGGTGTGTTTCTGACTTGTGGGTGTGTTTCCGACTTGTGGGTGTGTTTCTGACTTGTGGGTGTGTTTCCGACTTGTGGGTGTGTTTCTGACTTGTGGGTGTGTTTCTGACTTGTGGGTGTGTTTTCTGATGTTTCTGATGTTTCTGATCTTTCTGTTGTTTTCTTATTGTGTTTGTAATTTGCTCTTCAGGGCCATCGTAGAGGTCAGTGTAACGGTACAACAACAATTACGGTTCAAACATTTAGTCTTATACACATAATATAATTCAGAGAAATATACTGTAGTAGAGCATCCAGGCTATAAGCACCAGTGACAGCTGGTGGTTGTAAAAGTAGGGGTGGAAGGAAGGCGCGCTTGGTGAAGCTTGGTGTTGTTTGGTGGTGGATGAGGTGGTGGATGGGGATGTTAGTGAGGCCATATGCAGGCATGTAAAACTCAGACACATGTAATGCAGCATGTAGCAGCCAAATATGCTGCTTGAGTGACATGTTATGTTATGGTGGGTTATTATTTTAGTATTATATTAGGTAGAAAGGTCACTGTAGACTGAAAGGGTTTTTGAGCGCTGTGGCAGTACATTTTTGGATGTAAACTGTTTTGGATAAATGTGGACACTTGGCATATGGACGTCACGAAATCAACCGATTTGTTATTCTGCAACGACAACAGCCTGCAGCGTCTGTACTGAACACAAAACAGCAAAAGGTAGCCTACGGTAACAAGCTCAGACAAAGCGAGTCAACCAGGTCACTCCTGGGTTAAACATCTCATAGCCTAGAGGAGTATACTGGGCTCCTATACAGCATAAGGGGAGATTGTGTAACTAGTGAGCTATACCCAGAGGAAAACTGTGCTGCTTTCAACCGTCACTTCTTTGTCTTGTTGTAAGGAGCAAAATAATAGATCTAGTATTAGTATCATGTAGTATAGTACAGTGGTGAAGCGTCAGGGCCTTCAAGGTATTCAGAGAAGACCCTGGAAACCAAAAGAAAAATTGAATTAATTGTATTAATAAAATGTAATACAATTTAAATAAAATGAATAAATGAGAATGGTATCTGTGTTGTTATCTGTTATAATACAGTGTTACGTTGATTTGTTTGTCTTTCTCGGTCCATGCACTACGCATTTGAGTGGTTTTGTGTTGGAAAAACAATGCAACCAATCAGATATTTTTCTGGGTTGCTGGGAAGAATATCCTTCAACCAAAGTACTCCTGCATGCTTTGGCCATTAGACTGAATGAGAGCGTACGTTTGGATTGACAATTTGATCAACCAATCATATATTGGTTTGTAGCCAATGGGCGTATTCTTTCAGCTTTCCCCACAGGTGCACAGTGCTCTAGAAGGTATACTGGCTCGAGACCTAGCGTAGCGTAGTGCTACGTTGGTTTTTTTCTACATAGGTTTTTTACGTCGAAATGGCAACAGGTGAAGATGTTGTTGCGGAATTGTTGTTAGTACCCTTTTCAAGACGACCATTCAGTGAAAAGATGGACATTATAAAAAAGTTTGAATGATCCCCGTCACCACTGCATCTGTGGAAAGGACATTGTCCGCCCTCAAACAGATAAAAACATATAGAGAACAGGACAATCCTGACTCACTGCATTAGCTTCCATAGCTATTGAAAGACAACTTCTTTAGGATCTGAAAAGCAGTGATCAGCTTTATGACCGGGTTATCGATACATCCAGAAGGACAGGAGAATGGATTTGGTCTTTAAGTGAACATCATTGGTGAGTGAGACTCATTTGTCTTTGCTGGTTTTGGCTCAGTGTTGCATCTCGTTGAGCTGGTTGTTGCATTTTGTTTCCACACACATTGTTGACTGATTAGTTAGTCTACTCTACTTAATTTGTCTACAGAAGGTCCAGTTGTGATAGACACGGCTCGCCACTGGTATAGTATAAGCCAATGATGTTTTCTTTTGGATCCTCAAGATCCTCAATCCGCTATCTCAAGAGCTGATTATTTCAGACAAAATAAAGATCAGTGCAGTGAGATAAATCATTGATTTTAAATTGGGATTGGGGTGAGACAAGAAGAAGTCAATTTCTTAGAAGCTGAATTTCAGAAAATGGTCAACATCTCATACTGATCCTGATGATATGGAAGCTAATTATTTTTCTAGGAGAAATAGGCTAGACAAAGATAAGATCTCATTTTATCTTACATTTTGTGTATTAGTGGGTCATTTTAGCAGACAAGCTAAACAGCGATTACTCATTAATCTGTCTGTCTGTCTAACTGTCTGTATGTTTGTCTGTCTGCTTGTTTGTTTGTCTGTTAGCAAGATTACTCAAAAAGTTATGTGTGGAACTGGACGATACTTGTCCGATTACATTTTGGAGCAGATCTGGATCCTAATCTGTATCTGAGGGCCCTCTAGTTATATATGTTTACAAGTTAACAAGTTAACGATTTATAGAGTTGTTTATAAGGCCAACTTTAGCCTGGAGGAGAACATCTCTTGACAACTTGCCGTGACTTTTAATTTCACAAAATATGAAGGAAATGGTGTAATGAAGCCTTGGTCAACTCAAAGTTGACATCAACAACTCTCCAACAAACAGCTGGGTGTGCTGAAGGACACACATGATCCCAATGGCTGCCTAATGGCTGTCACAAACAAGTTCATGATTGTTATAGGTAGAATACACACCAATTGTGTTTTGTTTTAGTTTTTTTTCCTTTTTTTGATTCTGGACATCAAATGATGGTCCAGGTTGGCTGCCAGTCAGAGCACATTTAAATTCTACATATTTCGGACATCTTCACAATCATCATAGGGACTTTTCTTTTCAGACAACAGTAGATACATTTATTCATTCTTTTTTTTTTACAATTACAATAAAGCGAAACATGTCATCAATAAATACTGATCTATAGCATACATTTTCTCGGTAACACGGTAACATGGTATGGTCCCATGGTACCGAGAGAATGTACGCTATAGTGTGTATAGAGTGTTGAAGTTATGATGTTCGGACGGACAGGTGGTGGTTGAAAGGCGGCCCGGCAGAAGAATTTAGCGCTCGGTCAGCTCATCTGACGTCAGGGAGGAAGGAAGGTTTTCAAACGCCCCGATCTCGGCTGCCACAGACAGACACAAGCACACGCAACGTTCATACGCCACGAAGAGAACACACTCCAAGAATGCAACAAGGATTAGATGCTACAATCTGTCAGTAAGCAATAGATAACAGGTAATATCATCCACAAAACAGAACTTTTTTCGGGGGGTATCACTTCCATGAATTAACCTCCACCTACAGTATACTGTCCAGCAGAAGAAGCTACATCCAGTGTTGTCTCACACAATGGGACTATTCACAGGGTTTAGTTGTCCCTGTGTTTAGTTCGTAGGTTGTCGTACCCTAGAGCGAGAGGACAGTTTGTTCTCGTGTTTTAGAGGGTTTTCATTTCAATCTGTCCGGTCATTCATGTTCTTCTGGGTATTTGGTTTGTCTAGTTGATAACGTCATAGACCGGTCACTGTAAGACACAATGAGGGAACTAACCTTTCAGCTTGAGGTATGACAAGAAGTCCATGATGGTGTGTACGATATCTTCATCTGCTATTCTCAGAGAACCTGTGGAGGTAAACGGATATGATCAGGGATGGAAGAATGCAAATTGTGTATGAAACGCCTGACTGTATTGCTTCAACTGAATTTGAGGAAGTGAAAATAGATACTTTTGCCTTAAAGTTGGTCTACTCCTTTCCAGTTATACTGAGCCAATACTTTTTTTTACATATTCTTTACATGGGTTATTAAGTTGATCTCGTCATCAGCCCTATGTGCCACGTGTGTATGTGTGTGTGTGTGTGTGTGTGTGTGTGTGTGTGTGTGTGTGTGTGTGTGTGTGTGTGTGTGTGTGTGTGTGTGTGTGTGTGTGTGTGTGTGTGTGTGTGTGTGTGTGTGTGTGTGTGTGTGTGTGTGTGTGTGTGTGTGTGTGTGTGTGTGTGTGTGTGGGTACCTGTTCTGTACTCCTCGTCCTGGGGCATGTCCCTCTTGCCAGCCAAGCCTGGCTTGTCTCCCAGTGACCTGTGTCCATCAATGCCATCTGTAAAAATAGAAGCCGATATTAGCTGATTTTAAAACACAAAATCTAAATTAAAATGTGTTTTGTATAATATCACAAAATGTGTTTTGTATAATATCACGCGTAGTTAAGAATTATTGATGTTTATTCTCACTGATGTGTACACGTTTTGCACTTTGAGAACAATCTCGTACTAAAAGCACTTAATTTGTAGATATATTATTGATTTGTCATATATAAACAAGGTCCATAATACACTCAATACAAATCGTAAAAGGTAAAACATTATGACAGACACACATTTCCTTCCTCTGCATTAGATGCATTGCCTCTCTCACACACACACACACTCTCACAAACACACACACACACACACACACACACACACACACTCTCACAAACACACACCCAGTCTACACACACAGTCCACGAGGAGTCCTCATGCTCATCAGAAAACCTAAAGGATATTAAAGGTATTTTGTTATATACTATTTGCATGTTTATAGGGTTGGTTTCCCATGTCATTCTACAGACCACCTGCAGGGCTTGGCTCTTGGAATTGCTTTAAAAAATAAGAATAAAATAAATTAAAAAATATTAACTGGAACAAACACATTTGAACAAAAAACACATATGAAAAATATTTATACACATTAACACTAAATCATATTAATATCAAAGCAAAACAAATAAATTGCACTTAAATTAAATAATAATGCAGGATGAACTGAAGGCTAAATAAATTATATTCTCCAAACCAAAGCTGAAACGCATGAAGGTAAAGTGGAACCTGGTTATATCAGTTGATATGTTCCATCTGATTCCATTTACACAGCATGTTAAGATTGTAATTGTCATATTTTATCTATAAAACCGACCATTTTACATAATTATAAATATGAAAGTTTTAAAATATAAAAATGAGTTTTATAGTTTTCTAATCCCGTTTGCCACACAAGGCATTTAAAGACCCATGGAGCAGCAGAGTGGTTAGTATTATTATACTCCTGAATTCAATAGTCGAGAAGTTAAGAAGTTAAACTAGTAACTATATACACTCTACTATGTAGAAAATAGTGTGCACATGTCAACCAAAACAAACTTCCTAATTTTGTGTTACCAAAGACCCATTTTACTCTAATGAACGTTTAACGAGGGGACAACTTCAGCGACTTTGCTGCTCTCTTCTAGAAGCCAATCTCCAGGCTGAGATCCTCTTTAGGAGAACACATTTGATTAGACCCTTTAGGGGTCCAGGCAGAACGCGTCCACCTGTAGTGGTCATGACCTGTAGCTCCTCACAGTACGGGGGGGTAAAGAGAGGCTCTGGTAAGAGGCTGTATGCTTGACTCAACCATTGATTAATTATACACTCAAATAAAGTAGTGCTTGAGTGGTGACCTCGTTACATTGCCCTCTCTTGTAATTGTAAACATTCGAATGTCAACGGCCCTCGATGAACAACACTTAATCGTAAATACCGTGACTTAGTATTCAATCTAAAAATGTTACGACCAATTCCTTCTTTTTTCACTTTAAAAAAAAATCAGAATGTTTGTTTTAATCCTGTGCAGGTGTGACGTGCTTCTATTGATCTGGTGATGTTTAGTTTAGCTCAGAAGAGACCACACCATGGACGCGCACACATCTTCTTCCCTGGTAACCATGACATCGTCGCCTCGTCTTAAATCGTCATTTTACGTGCACCAAAAAAAGCACCGAAAAATCAACAGAGCCGAAGGATCCCGTCGCCCCCGAGACAACAAAAAGGACAGCAAGATGGCGACATGTTTCACAACAGAGCAATTCCTGGCGCCAGAGCCCTGCAGCGGCCGTATGTGCTTCTATCTTACATTGGGCGACCAGCTCGTCTCTGCCTCTCGCACTGGTACCATCCTTTATCTGAATTAGGTGATCAATACGACCTGGAACACAGGATGAGGCAGGAGCAACCTTTCACTTGCCCGCAAAACCGTACACACACACACACACACACACTACAATACCACTTACTGTGTGTGTAACACATACACTAACACACACACACACACACACACACACACACACATACTACTATACAATGTGTTTGTACACACACACACACACACACACGCACACACACACACACACACTACTATACCACTTACTGTGTGTATTCACACGCACACACACACACACACACACTTCTATACCACTTTCTGTGTACACCCAGAAAACATATATCTAACAATCTATAGATGATCTCCCTATGTCATACTGCATTTAGAAAGGTTCTCACGACCAAGTGTGGGAGGTTCTAAGTAAACAAAACATACTTTTTGTATTTTAAGTCAATCCAAATGTGTTCTACATGGTCCTGTAGTTTCAGTCAAACCTAAATCCTCAGAAGTGTATGTATGAGTCCCCTACGGTTTCGTGGCCCCCTGCGTGTCAGCAACATTCTGCAGGCGTAGTAGCATGGTTTGGATCAGCAAGATTTGTTTTCGACAGAGTGCAATAATGCACTTAAAAAGAAAAAGAAAAAACCCTTTCCATGGACACCGAATGAATGACATGCCGTGCGGAGAAGAGGAGAGGAGAGGTACTTACGGGGACCCAAGAGGTAGCCCGCACTGTTGAGGGTCCAGCCTCGCTTCTCTTTCGCCTGACACACACACGCGCACACACACACACACACACACACACACACACACACACACACACACACACACACACACACACACACACACACACACACACGCGCGCGCGCACACACACACACACACACACACACACACACACACACACACACACACACACACACACACACACACACACACACACACACACACACACACACACACACACACACACACGCCGTTAGGAAGTGAAGTCAGTTTTGGTATTTTTTGCATTCAAAGGACGCGCACTTTGTGTTGCATGCATTGCATCCACAGGACTAAAGGCTGAGTGTGAAACACCCGCAGAAACTCACCGCAATCACCAGGCCGATGGTTTCGGAAAGAGCTGCACAGAAGACGAGTGACACGCAAAACAAACCAAAGCACCGCTGCATCTAAAGGAAAAACAAAGAGAATAACACACACACACACACACACACACACACACACACACACACACACACACACACACACACACACACACACACACACACACACACACACACACACACACACACACACACCCTGTGTAAAACATGAGCAAAATGGGTAGCAAATCATGAAGCCTACTACTTCAGGAAGTAAGGCTATATGTGTATCCCATACTCACCTTGAATGTGTGTTGTCTCTCTGTGCTATGTGAGTTAAGGTTGCAGGTCTGTCGCTTGCTCTTGCCTTTAGTGTCTAGTTTGGGGGCAGCCCGGCTGCTTTTAAAGGATCGCCTCCCCGATAGGTTCAGATGAAAGTGCTCTTCCCTGTCATCTTAATCATCTTTTTTTTTTGGTCAACAACACCAAAAAAAATAGAAAAGAAAAGAAAAGAACAAAAAAAAATAGAAAAAAAAGTGCGCTCAAAGGGCGTCCACAGGCTACCTGGTTATGACGTGACGTCACCAGCCACCCCTGACCAACCGGAGGTCATGGCGAGGAGAGGAGGAAGCTTGAACAATTACCTACAGCCTCGTTATGAACAGAAATGAAGACACACGCGTGTGCGCGTGTAATATGCATATACGGTCGTGTTCGAGGCTCATGATTAAAAACTATATATATATATATATCAGTATATCAGCATATCCTATAAATGCTCATCTCGATATGACAAATTGGAGCTTTGGAAAACACTACTTAATTCAATTAAGTTGTGTCGAACAATTAGCCAAGATAATGGGGTAATAAAGTGGTATTATACAACAGCAATTATAATCTTAAAACGACATCAACAATATAGGTGCAGGCATTTACTGATGAAATCCTAATAAACATCCTATTCAGCTGTCTATTTGTGACACACGTATATAGCGTATAAAATACACCCATTATTTCGTGATCCTGAAAAATGGTATACGTCCTATATGATTGTGGTCAGAAAAAAACCTATAATGACCTAAAAAACTTTACTGACCTAAGTTGACCTGAAAGCGTACCTACTGAGTTCTAGATGGTCTCCAAAATCACCCCCACGAACCATCTCGTCACCACAATATGCTTACAACTTTCAATATGTGGGAAACATTTTTACATGTGGATGCATATAGCATATTCTCCTAAAACGAAGTATTGATTTGTTACTACACAATATAGAAAGAAGAAAATAAAGAAAAAATAAAGAAGGAAGGACAGAAAGAAAGAAAGAAAGAAAGAAGAAAGAAAGAAAGAAAGAAAGAAAGAAAGAAAGAAAGAAAGAAAGAAAGAAAGAAAGAAGAAAGAAATGAATGTAATCAAACTTCTTTCATCTGTTCTTCTCGTACATTCTTACTGGTAGGGCCCCATGAGCCCCCCAACCGGTGTTCCGGTCATATACCCGGGGCACCCCCCCCCCCCCCCCATAGAGGACCACAGCTACCGCCACGGAGAACAGAGCACAGTGAGACACCACTCAGCTCCCTCCGCAAATGACATTGTCCTTTACCACTCTAGTGTTCCTGCACCTCATTCTTCTCATTCTCCTTCCTAGCTGTGAGTGGGGGGGTGGGGGGGTGGGGGGGGGGGGTGTCCTGTGACTTATCCCACCACTGGTATATCTGGCTCAATCTTCCTGCCTGATGGAAGCTCTTACCGGATGGTCATTGTTGGAACGGCGAGTGACGGTAAACTCTCCGGTCGGCCCAGCATGCCCATGGCCTGTCGGTATGGGGATGCAGCTGTTCCCGGATGGGGGATGATGTGAATGGGTACCGTTCTTGTATGTCGCTTAATAATAGGACTTTTGTTATTGCGTTCCATAAAAGGCTTTTTTTTCCTTTGTTGCCCGGGGAATGGGCAGCGTGTATGCATGTATGTATAGGCTATAGGCCGCTTAGTTGATGAAGTATTGTGTCGTATATTCGGTGTACTTCCTTTATCAAGGAATTTTAAACATAATTATATATATTGAATATGCAGTGCGCTCATTCTAACAACTTTAGGCTATTCTGTTTTCACTTCTTTATGAAATCCATTTGTATTCATTATGATTTTAATAATACAAAGCTCATATTTAGAAAGGGACAAGCACACTTTCACACATACCGGTAAGTCAATTATCAACAAAATGAGAAGAGAAACAGTTGGGGTTTGTAATGTAACAGTCAGTAACCACAATTGATGTGGTTTATTTAATTTATTTGTGAAATAAAGCAATAAACAATACTTAGATACATAATAATATTGGGTAAGATGAGCAAAAAGCTTGTAGAACCCTTTGTAATAGACACACTATGAAGCAACAATAAAAACATGTTACACACACACTTCACCTCAAAATGTATTATATGAGCAAAAAAAACAGCGCTGCAAAAAATATTTGAAGAAAAGCAGATCTACACGCAGCAGTTTTGGGAAAGGTAGGTTGGAAGATGGGTTGTTGAACAATGTGTGGCTTGCGGAACATCATCTATAACTGACCGTGTCAGGGGTTCGATTTTGACCCAGCAATTTTTGATCAGTTCACCTCAACCCTGTTAATTGTGTTTGCGAAACACAACACTTTGTGAACCAACATTTCAGTCATTGATTTTCATCCAATTTCAAACAAAATCATTCCAAATGTAATGTTTCGCTTACACAGTGTATCAGTTGAGTGTTTGGGGAGGATGTGAGTAAAACATTACAAATAAAAATCAATGGGGAAGTCTAGTCTCTTGAAAATGTGCCTTTCTGGTTTGCTTCACTTGCGTTTCCCTGCTGTCAATGCGGTGGTCTGATTGGGTTAAAACATGCAGCATGTCCAATACATGCATGTTGGCTATCGACCCGACTACACATAGTTATTAACTCATAGCCTTCAAAAACAGGAGAACCAGGAAGTTTGTCTTTTAAATTAAATAATATTTTTTTCGTATATGACATTTGACATCAAAGTGCTGGTTCCTTAGTTATAATATTTTTTAAACAAATTGCAGATCTCACCATCCACAGACGAGAAGATTGCTTTACAGGATAACATAAAACAAAAGTAAAGAGACATAAAACACAAAATACAGGAATGAAAACAGCATGTGAATAAAACAAACAACCTGCCTATATAAGATGAGTCCTTAAAGGTGTCTTTAAGTGTCCACCACAGCGCCCCCTGCTGGTGATTCCAAGGTCGAGGGCTTTCCAGGAGTCCTGAAGCTGCTTCCCCCAACGCACCACCCCCTCTTGTTCTGGGCTAAGTGAGTCCTTGAAACAGCAGGTAGGCCTCTAGCGGAGAACCGTGAACAGCATTGGGATGACTAGCGTAGTACACCTAATGAATATTTATGTATATATATATATATATATATATATATATAAAGCAAATACTGCCTTATCTCTTCAACATCATCCATAGCACTATATAATATGGCTGAAATTCTAAGCTGGGTTAGGCTGCTATTGTAAAGTAGTTCAACCAGTATCGCAAACACACACACCCACACACACACACACACACACGCACGCACGCACACACACACACACACAAACACACACACACACACACTACATCTACACTACACATTACAACCCAATTCAATCCCCATACACCAGACACAGCACAGATGTGATTCCTCTCCAGCGAATTTGGTCTGGTGTTAAGGTGGGTCCCGTAATGACATTAAGCAGGAGTCGACTGTTCCATCTCGCTCACCCCACGCCCACTCCCCCAACTTTATGGATATGTGTGTGTGCTCTGGTTTACATCACAGTGTCATGTCGTCTGTACATATTGTGCACAAGTAGATAGTAACAATATCAATTGCTATATTTTTTGTGGTTGTTTCACGCAGGATTTTGCCTTTCATTTGAAGGGTTGATCGTAGTTCCTAATACATTCAATTCATTAATTGTGTAGACCTGGTCGTCACCATTGATGATGCTGTGGTGATGCCTACTCAGACTGCGAGGAATCTAGGCGTGGCCCTGGACGACCACCTGTCGTTCTGGGGCCAACTTCGTATGGGTGACACGCTCCTGCAGATTCCTCCTCTACAACATCAGGAGGATCCACCCCTTCCTCACTGACAAGGCAGTGCAGGTGCTCATCCAGGTTCTTGTCATCTCCCTGCATCTGGACTACGACAACATCCTCCTTGCTGGCGCCCAGGCGTATGCCAGCAGACCTCTGAATCTCCTTCAGAAAGCTGCAGCCCGCCTGGTGTTCAACCGGCCCCACACAAGTTCTCCCACACATCTACCCTTCTCAGTTCTCTATTTCACAATCTCCCTTTAGCTGCTCACATTCAGTTCAAGACCCTGGGGCTAGCCTACAGACCAATGAGCTCTGTCCTACCTCCAGGCTATGGTCAAGCCCTACATCCCTGCCGCTCAGAGGCCACTTGGGCCGATCTACACGGTCACGGCTCTTCTCTGTCCTGTGGCCCTACAGTGGTGGAATGAACTCCCGACTGATGTCAGCACAGCAGCCCGTCTTCTGCCACAGGCTGAAAACCCACCTTTTCAGCAGGCGCTACCCTGATCCTTCCTCTTAGCATTTGCGTCTTACTAACTCTAGAGGTTGCTTGATTGTTTGCTTGTTAGATTGTTCTATTGTTCATTTGTAAGCCAACACCATTGTACTTTTACTTCTGGTGATGAGTTGCAGTGCTGGTCTACCTTTGTTGGTCTACCTTAAGTCGCTTTGGACAAAGGTGTCTGCTAAATGACTGTAATATAATGTAATGTAATGTTATTTGTATATTACATTTTATTCATATGCATTTAAGTTATCCACTAACATAATCAGAATGCCTTTATTGTTGTTAAGTAGAACAAAATTGTGGAGCCATCCTCACGGTCACTCTTTGCACGCAAATGATTATTAACATATATATATATATATATATATATCCATGTTCAATACATCCAATATATTATCCATGTTCAGATCTTTCACGTTAACCCAATGAACACCAGACAAGGCAAAGGGACGCATAAGTGTTACTTTACTTGTGTATTTGTTTCGGTAATGTCCAGTGTGTTGCAGAGCTTTCCTTGTATCATATATATATATCATGTCAGTATGTTTGATAATATCGTTGCAGTCGACTGCATTGATGAGAGTGTAAATGAGGCAATAAGAACCTCCCCAGAAAGAGGTGAAGAAAACGAGTTAAAGGCACAATGTGTTCAGGGTGTGCGAGCGTGTGTGTGTGTGTGTGTGTGTGTGTGTGTGTGTGTGTGTGTGTGTGTGTGTGTGTGTGTGTGTGTGTGTGTGTGTGTGTGTGTGTGTGTGTGTGTGTGTGTGTGTGTGTGTGTGTGTGTGTGTGTGTGTGTGTGTGTGTGTGTGTGTGTGTGCGTTTCTGCGGTGTACTGAGGTGGCTTCAGCAGCTCTGGGTGTCATTAGACTCCCCTGCTGTCCTGAAGCCACAGAGCCGCTCACACACTCACACACGTTATTAGCATTTCGAGGGCCTCTTTCAGACCCCCAAATACATGCATGCACACAAACAAACACACACACACACACACGTAAATCTATACTGACTATTGTCACTTGAAATGTATGCCTTTAATACACACATGTGCGGAACCACATGGGAGAGACGCTGCAGCGCTTCTCTGTGAGGGTTTCGGACGCGGCTGGGTCCTAATCCCGGACATCTGAGGCCCGCCCATTGTTCCTCATGGTATTGTGTGGTGTTCTTTTAATACCTTTCCTAGTTCAGCCCAGGCCTGTTTAAAAAAAAAGAAGCTAACTCTTATGATCAAAACGTAGGGACACAGAAGGACACGTTTTGTGCTCAGATGCCCGCGTGTGTGTGTTTTTGTATGTGTGTGTGTGTGTGTGTGTGTATGTGTGTGTGTGCATGTGTATGTTGGTGTGTGTGTGTGCTTGTGTGTGTGTGTGTGTGTGTGTGTGTGTGTGTGTGTGTGTGTGTGTGTGTGTGTGTGTGTGTGTGTGTGGTGTGTGTGTGTGTGTGTGTGTGTGTGTGTGTGTGTGTGTGTGTGTGTGTGTGTGTGCGCGTGTGTGTGTCTGTGTGTGTATGTGTGTATGTATGTAAGGTAATTGTATCTTGTATATTGTGTGCGTGTGTGTGCGCGAATGCGTGCATGTATGTATATATGTACAGTGTGTGTGTATGTATGTGATGAAATGTAGGACACTTCTTGAGAGCAAAGTATTTAATTGAAGCATTAACCAAGCATCTTGAATGAGACGATGGGTGTACGTGAGTCTCATAGGGAAAGTTTGACCATCGTGGAGTGTTAAAAACAGCACGAAACGGCCAAGTTAGTTTGCAATACTCTATGGGGGTGATGGTGGGGGTGGAGGGGGGGGGGGGGTAGGGGGTGAGTGGACATGTCTGCAAGGACACGTAAGACAACTAAAGGAATCAATCAACACTTTAGAAGTCAGGAGACTGGCATGGCCTCAGTATCAGACATTGTGGTTCCAGGGGCTCCAATGTGAATATTAACCAGCTTAACACCTTGCTACCTCATAGGTGCTAGGACCATCTATTCAGAGGCCTTGTAAGTTAGCGAGTAGCGAAGTAAACAAGGTTATATCATTTGAATATAATTTGATATTATATATATATATATATATATATATATATATATATATATATATGTATATATATATATAATATATATATATATATATATATATATATATGTATATATATAAAGCCAAACCTGTTACTATAGGCCTAGTGCTAATTATCTAACCATTTGCACTAAACCCTGCAGAAGCAGGGCTCTGTTATTAATAATATGTGCAAATTACACTTAATCACTCGTCATTCAGGTCACCTCAAATAAAGAGCCCACAGGCCGTCTAAACACATTACTACTTTGTGACGTGGTAATTATGGGTTATTTGGCTAGAGAACGCTGTAATGACGCCCCCTCTTCTCCCTCTTTGCTTCTTATGATCTCCGCTGCTAGATGATGATGCTGTGATGCTCCTCTCCTCTCCTCTCCTCCTCTTCCTCTCCTCTCGCTCTCCTCTTCCCCAGTCTCCTCTCCTCTCCTCTCCTCTGTCTCCTCTCCTCTCCTCTCCTCTCCTCTCCTTTCCTCTCCTCTTCCCCGTCTCCTCTCCTCTCCTCTTCCACGTCTCCTCTCCTCTCCTCTTCCCGTCTCCTCTCCTCTCCTCTCCTCTCCTCTCCTCTCCTCTCCTCTCCTCTCCTCTCCTCTCCTCTCCTCTCCTCTCCCTCTCCTCTCCTCTTCCCCGTCTCCTCTCCTCTCCTCTTCCACGTCTCCTCTCCTCTCCTCTCCTCTTCCCCGTCTCCTCTCCTCTCCTCTTCCCCGTCTCCTCTCCTCTCCTCTTCCACGTCTCCTCTCCCTCTCCTCTCCTCTTCCCCGTCTCCTCTCCTCTCCTCTCCTCTCCTCTCCTCTCCTCTCCTCTCCTCTCCTCTCCTCTCCTCTCCTCTTCCACGTCTCCTCTCCTCTCCTCTTCCACGTCTCCTCTCCTCTCCTCTTCCCCGTCTCCTCTCCTCTCCTCTCCTCTTCCCCGTCTCCTCTCCTCTCCTCTTCCACGTCTCCTCTCCTCTCCTCTCCTCTTCCCCGTCTCCTCTCCTCTCCTCTTCCCCGTCTCCTCTCCTCTCCTCTTCCACGTCTCCTCTCCTCTCCTCTCCTCTCCAGCCCCTCGACGGGAAATGGCCCCCTGTGTGGTCCGTGTCGTGACGCAGGACACGTGACGTCATCTCAAGAAACTAACTATAGTTAAAGTATAGCGACATGCCGTCAGCCAACAATGTGTTTCACCGCGGTGGTGGAGGAGGAGGAAGATGGCGATGGGGGAGGACCGACGGACGAACTCGTCGTCATATGTTGTGAAGCTGAGTGTGTGAGATGTTTTTCTCTTATGTTCTGATACGGTGCTAATCCACTGGCTAGCCATTGTGATGTCTTTGTTGTGGGGTAATCAGTATGCATAATCTATCTGTGCTCTGTGTATAATAATAATAATAATAATAATAATAATAACAACAACACAAGTCCTAAGGTGACTCACGCAGACGCCTGTTGTCCATTTGAGTTGTCCAAAAAAGAAAGGGGAAATCATTTTTTGTTCCATGTCTTTATCCTCTTTGGGTGTCATGTTCTAAATATACCTTTCTCCATTTTCTTCTTGGCTTTTACAAGAAACAAAACTGGAGAGAGAGAGTGAGTGTGTGTGTGTGTGTGTGTGTGTGTGTGTGTGTGTGTGTGTGTGTGTGTGTGTGTGTGTGGCTGGTTTTAACAGCAGCCTCACCTGTGCCTGACATGAGTCAGGCTTAGGTACACCTGTGGTGCATCAGGGTAATCAGGGCCCACAGGTGACAGTCACGACGGAGGGTCACTCCTAACCAGGTTAACCCGCTGTGCTCCGGATCACAGATCAATGGACAAAAGCACCGCCCTACTGACCAATCAATTCTCTCTCTCTCTCTCTCTCTCTCTCTCTCTCTCTCTCTCTCTCTCTCTCTCTCTCTCTCTCTCTCTCTCTCTCTCTCAGAAGATGACATCCCCGTTTGTATAGAAGGTCACGAGGACCTCGGTGTGCAAATGGTGAGAGGGTCTCTAATGAGGGCTTTTAGAGAGATTTTAGAGACTTACAAACCCTGACGAGTATCTAGATATATGAAAGATTCTGAGCGGGAGGTAAGGGCTCATCTTTGTCAGCTTATTGAGCCGTATGTTGGCTCACGGTGCGACACGTAGAAGGTTCAAGGTTGGATGACGAATGATGAATTATGTTTTTATATCTAAGAAAGACATTCATTTCAAAGATTACACAAATGTAATTATAGTGATCTAATTATGCATTAATGATGGGGCAGTGATATTGCTAAACCTATTAACATTCACACAATCTGTTATATTTTTGCCAGCTTCTCTTGCTGCCCGTGGCAGCAGCAAATGTGTTGCTTTTAGCCTAGATTATATATTTTAAATTCTCTTAACGTTGAGTATTACAGTTCTCTCATCTTGGGAAAAATATTCAGCTCTGGTTTGACTTGTTTTCTATTGGTGACGGTGAGAACACTGCCTCTTTTACAGGATCTGGCAAACCTGGGCTGACCGAACGAGGTGATGACCACCGTCGTGACACCACTTAGCCTGATTACGGTTATCTATATTTACATTTTTTATTTTATATTTATATTTTAAATAGCCTATATTCTTACACACACACACACACACACACACACTGAAAAAGGTCCTAGGCCTTTACCTAATTTCCTCATACATTATATTTTTAACAAACTGAAAGCAGGACTTCTAAAAGGACAACAATCACACCAATATCAACCACATAATCAAGGGTTCTCCTGTGATTGTGTGCTTAACGTCATTTTAATGTTATGTTCAAAACAAAATATTGGAACATTTTATGGAAATGGTTCCGGAACTCTATAAGGAGAGGGCACAGGTGTGCATCAAGGGTCAGTTAGCAGGTCCTCTTCTTAGAGTCCTCTTAACCAAAAACTAATCTCGGATCCAGCAGTCCTACTTTGTTACAGCAACACCTCCGGTGGGAGACGATGCAGTGCTACACAACTCTTATGGAACACAATAATATAATATGTAATGATAGACAAGTATAGTGAGTTGTTATAGTAAACCTGCAGGGCAAACCTCACACCACCTCGTAAGGCCTGTAGCCCTCAATGCAGACAATGACACACACACACACACACACACACACACACACCACACACACACACACACACACACACACGCTGGTTATATCTGTAGCCCTCGATGCAGACAATGATACACACCACACACACACACACACACACACACACACACACACTGGTTATGCCTGTAGCCCTCGATGCAGACAATGACACACACACACACACACACACACACTGGTTAGGCCCATCAAAGACTGCCGGCGTCTCCTCTTCAACTGGTCCCCACCTGCAGCTTACTGAAATCCTTCTTAGCGCCACTGCTGCAGGGGGAGGGGCAACGTATATATTATAATGTGGAGACGCAATACATATACAGTGGGGTCCAAAAGTCTGAGTCCACTAGTCAAGATGCTTCTATTTTGATATTAGCTTAACAATTTGACTGAAAAGATCAATCTTTGAAGAACGTACATGAATTCAGAATATCTTAGTATTTTGTATGTCCCCCTTTTGCTATAATGACGCCGTGCACTCGAGCTGGCATAGACTCCACGTTTGTGCCTGACACATGTTATCCAAGCAAGATCTGACAATGTTCCAAAGAGCTTCATGTGCTATTTGTCAAGGCTCTGAGAATGCACCCTTTTTGCACAACTTCTACCTGGACTAGAAGAGACGGATACGATATGGTCTTCAAGACCAAGGTCCTCCAGCGCTTCAAGACCATGACTATTAAGGAGCCATGTTAACATTAAGATATAAATGTGTAACCGTGAGTGTCGGGTCTCGAACTCACGGTTCCGCAGCACGAGAGGCCACGCTCTAACGTGAGAAGCTAAAGCCAACGTGTTGTAGGTGTCGGGGATTGAGGTTTACTTCACTGCACAGCGCCACCTGCTAGCGTCCGTTACAAATGCACACAAGTTCTTTGGTTCAAATTTCATTCCATGTCAATAGTTAAAATTGTCGTTAGTGGTAATAGCTTTTGATTTGTCGCTTCTCTATCATATTGTTAAACCCATTGTTTAGTTAAGCAAATGTTGATGTTGGGATTTGCTTTGTAGATATACATTTTTAGACAAATTTTGAAATCAAATCTCTGCATCATTACATTTGTTCCTACAAATTGTATTCTAATAAATTCAACAGCCTCTTCTCTTTGGCTTCATGTCATCTGGCTCTCTGCACACGTACAGCAGGTTAAAGCAGCCTCCACCACACACACACACTCGAGGAGAGAGCTCTAGTAGGTTCACCATGATTCAAACTCAATAAACTGCAATAAACCGGATTCCTCATCACCCCGTGTCCTTGTCTTCGAGAGGAGCCCTCAAGTAGCAGACGACCCTGCCACCAGCCATTAAACTGGCTACTAACCTGTGAGCCTTGATTAACAACGACCCACTGCCGTGCAGCCAATAAGTCCAACTCAGGCTTTAACCAGCCACCAAGCACACACTCCATGGAGTGTTGGTTGGCTCATGATTGGCAAGTGTCACTTATCGCTTATCTTATAATATTGATGAATGACTTGACCTAGTTTCAACGCTTACTGTCCATGGTCCTCTTCTAGTGAGGTTCTCCAGGTCTTGACAGCCTTAAAGTCCTCCACAGAGACTCATAGTTTAAAAGATAACAAAAATGGATAACTGCTTATAATGTACATGCATAAATCAACCCAGTTACAAACAATACATCTGTGTCATCAGTTTATTTAATCCCTAACATTTATGCAGCAAAAAAAAACGAAAAAAGAACCTCGCTGGGTCTCAGGGTGACGTATGAACCACACCAGCAGTGAATGCTGCCCTCTATCGGCGCTAACTGGTACAGCAAGTCATCGCTCAATGAAGTTTAATCGTACAGGAACCTGCGTCCCTTATTTTTGAATAAAAAAGGTTTCCGCCTCTTTCAAGCAGGTGCAGTCGTTGCAAAACGCAATGGTGTTCACATACTAACGCCCTTTAGATAAGGTCAATTTCTACAGGAGGTAAATCGCAATAAAGGACCACATTTAACTTGATAAGAAAAGAAAAGAAAAAAAAGCCCAGCTGCAGAAGTCAAAGAAGTATTTATTTCACAAGATGATTTATCTTGGTTACAAGTTGTGGACTTGTATTTTGCTCTAAATCACTTGTCCCCATGAACTAGTCGTAATCGGTACCCATATGAAGGCACAACTCCGTAGAGCGACTCAGTGGAATTTTAAAATAGTAACAAAAAAAATTAAGTGCGAACATCTCTTCTATTACCACCTGCTGAATGTATCTGTAAGGGATGCCAACAGTAGAAAACAAAATTAAAAAAAGTCTGAATTCACATTTACCTTAAATTGTCAAGCTGGACCCTGCATTGAGATTGACCAATTGTACCATGTCTACATTGAAACATGAGCAATTTGGAATTGTAGAGTTTTCAGACAGACACACAGAGAGGGCTCGTTTGGAGTGCTGTACAAGTTGGTGAGGAGAGGGAGCACCATATGCTACCAGGCCCACTCCCATTCTAAAAGGCTGCAGCTTGACACTGGCCAAGTTCCCCACTGCTCTGCTGTGAATGTGACATGCAAAAAAAAAAAAACAATAGACCTGTGTATTCCTCATTAGTATCACATTACCATAATGTAACTTCCATAATAAAATAAGTTAAAAACTATACCAAAATGGCTGCTCAAGTATGACTTAATGCAATAGAATACAGGAGGAAAAAAAAAAAAGAAACATTTACAAATAATACGGGTGGCAAAATAAACCTTTAAGTAAATTGTTTTTGTACGTTTGTTTCAATTGCAATCTTAGAGGAATATTTTGCTGACAGCAACTGGGTTACTCCTAAACCTGGCAACCCACCAACGTGTGTCTATCCGTCAGCTCATGCGTGGCTGGGTGACAGTAGCTGAGAATATAAAAAAAAAAATCGTCTAGATTTCCATTCCATAGTTAGTTATCTTCCCATTACTGTATACCTTTTCCTTTTTTTATTTTTTATAAAATATTTTATTCATACAATCATTTCTTTAACTATAGCAACATTACCATATTATTTTTTGAGTGGCAAGATATCAGTCGCACATCACCTCATAACAACAATAGTATATAAACAAATGAAAAGAAATCATTTTGACGGTCATCTTTTTTCCTTCTTCTTCTCAGTCCATCCTGTGATAACACTGTGTGTGTATGTATGTGTGTGTGTGTATATGTATGTGTGTGTGTGTGTATGTGTGTGTGGAGCCGATGGAAGTATTGCTGGTCCTGGTGATGTCTCTTTGTTTTTGTGTGGTTCTGGGAGCAGGCATCTGATTGGCCAGGTAAGCAGGAACATGGCTGCTCTGGGGGGGGGGGGGGGATCCTCAGAGATCCTCACGCTGGTCCTTTAACTTCTCCCTCGGAGGACGCCATAACAGGATCCAGCCTTCAGACCAGAGGGAGAAACAGAAATTACCATTTGTTTTACACTACTTCTATATAGGGATACTATACAACTGTACAATGATACGTTTCTCATTAAATACATATTACATACTCTATATTAACAGAAAAGGCTGAATTTACCGAGCTAAAACGTTTCTCCTTTCCAATAAAAACCCTTTTGGTTTGACCTGATGATAGCGCTGATTTGACAACTCCCAGATGTTCTGGACTGGTTAATTTCAGCCCCATTCAGTTTCCATATCGAATATATATATTTTTTAAGTATACAATATTCCCACTATAAAAATACACCATGCACTAATCAACACGCCAAACTTTTTGCCATTGGTTCCTTAAAAAGATTTGGGGCAAATCGTAGACTTACTTTGGCTCCTCCACAGCTGCAGTCTCCGAGGGGCCATTGGGAAGCTCAGCAGGGGCCCAACATCTGTCCCCAACGACAGAGTGATGACAAGAAGGGGGGAAACAAGCCAATGAATAGAGCAGACAAGAAAAATTGTAAGCAGCCATGACTGAAGAATGAAACTAGCCACTTTCAGGATGGGTGGGATCAGTTGTGCCCTCTAGTGGACATCCAATGGAACAACATGTCTCCAATGTTGTATTGCAGTGTCAGCAAGAGGACACTGCCAACACAACACAGGTTGGGTTTCGTGCAAGAGTGCGGCGACCAACCTGCTTTTGGGACAGGTGGCTGATGTGGTGTTGGGGGCGGGGCCTGTTCTCTCTGGATCACAATCCGCTGTTACAGAGTACTTGTCCTCTGAACAAACGGATTTCTCTTCATCACTGCAACAAGCATCACCAACATGTTAGTACAGTGGTATGGAAGTTATATTGACCATGTAGCCCCTTCTGACACACACACAGAACTTGTACACAGAGACCCATTAACAACACACAAACACACGGTGAGTGAAGACGCATGCTGGATGGAATAATGGATTTTATGAGCGTAAAACAAGAGGTAAACAATGGAGGTATTGACGATGGAAGCTTGACCACTTAACCAGGAAGATGCAGCGCAAACATCTAAAATGAGTTGTCTGGGGTACACCATTCTTTCTCCATCTAGGCCAAGACATTGGAGTCAGGCCATCCTATTTTGATTGGTCCAACATTTCACAGTGCCAGCCATCCAGTCTCGCTTTGTATACAGAGCACCACCTATAAACTGGTCGAAGCCCCAAAACACACCAAGTCAACGCTCTAAAAAGGGTTTTACCTGCTAATCTCATGATTCATTAGCCCAATTCAAAACAAAACAATAAGAAACACCACCTGCCATAACCGTGTTTCACCAGCAAAGGTGCGGTCCCCGAGGAGGGGGAGGGGGGGGGTAAGGGTTTGTTTTTAATGTTTGAGCTATCTTGTAGAATTTGACCGTTTTCAGATACAACCTCCAACCTCCACCTGGCATTTAACACCAGGTGGAATGAGAGTTAACGTGTTTGCAAGTTGTGAACGATGCCCTGATGCCCTTAATTGTGACATAAAGGCAAGCTTTAGACGTGCGAATGAACACTTTCTTCATGTGTATTTATTCAGCTTAATTGAGTGTCATGACGTGGAGCATTCACCATAACGGACAAAACATTTATCTGCACTTGGTGAACAGGACCACTATCGAAACTATAGTTCCAACTTCTACAGTCATATTCATCCAGTTAATATTACTTTAAAACACCACTGGAAATACTTTAAAGCCAGCCAACAATGCGTACACTTTTCAGTGTTCAATGTTGACCAAAAACTGCTAATCAATCAAATGGGTGTGGTTGTACCTGTAGTACAGTCTTAAGAAGATGAGCTCCCATGCATCGATTCTTCCCACCCGTTAACTGATCAGAGAATAAGAGTGCTGGGGGCCAATACAATTCCCATGTTAGGTGAAAAGGACACACCTGGTAGAAAGACATGCAGTATGGAGGGAAGGTAACAAGAGCAAGAAAACCAAGGGGGGGGGGGGGGGGGGGCTGGATGTAGATGTAGTTACAACAAGACACCACAGCTGCAAGTTGGTGGTCACAGAGTGGCTGTACATACCGATACGATTTCAACACCCTGAAGGAAGAGCACACCCACAACGCACAGCAAGACAGAGAGAGAGAGAGAGAGGGATAGAAAGAAACAGAGGACAGGAGGCTCTGCTTATAAATGTCAGTCAACAGTCAATCACTCAGGTCTTACGACAGAAGTTGTTAATGGCTTAGACATAACTTGGACACAGCATCAGCAACTTGGGGAGGAGGGGGAGGGGTGCAGGGAGAGACAGACTGAGAAATGGTTTCTAGAGTTATCTTTGTTGAATTGGAACTCAGGTTAAAAGACACTCGATGGAAATGACAAAAGACAGACAAGTCCCGTGAAGCCCATTCAAAATGTGCAGCTACCCCCATGTTGGCATCTTGGTATTGGTATCCTGGCCCTATCAATGTTGTGTGAGGTAAGTGACTTTACTGTTTCCTTCATTGTTGATTGTTTATGAAGCTTTAATACACATACAGCTATACCTATACTTAGACCAATTCAAGAATATCCAAATGCAGACGGCACCTCTTGGTGAAACACAGGTCATTGTCATCTAGAATCCATTGCTTGATCTAGTGGGCCGGTGAAGTCACTTGTCACAGGTTGTATGGTAAATTACAGCACCTATAATTCCCTTGAGCCAGTCTTCCCCTTCACCATAGGGTGAAGGGGACACATGTATCGTACACCTACAGAAATACCAGTGGTCCGCATTGACCCCATCATCGCCTCACAACTCTGCATCTGCTCCTCGTCATCCTCTGTCCCTCGGACAGACAAATGTCACAATATGTGCATATTTTCTGAAATGTGCTCTTCTGTATTAATAAGCAGACACGCCAGACTGTTTGTTACACAGAACCATCTGGGAAGTCGTCCTGCCAAACAGAAAAAAATAAAAATAAAACAATACTTTGGTGATTGGAGGAACCATCCGTCTATCAGCGCGCCGATAGCTGCCAGTAGCTCCTCATAGGACCCTGAGTGGTCCTGAACCACTGTGGTTCGGACACAGGCGGATAACTTAGCCGGATTTCCTTGACAGTTAACCGGATGTTTTGGCTACACTGAACACCATTGGAAAACTGTTGTGATACAAGAGCCATTTAAAATCCTTAATGAAATGTCTTTTATAAGAAAATCCTTTTTTAAATTAGGCTTGAAAAGTGTGCTATTTTGCAACATGCCTTTTGCAGTTGGCTCTGATGGAGCGAATGTGTTTCCCATGGCACCAGTTGAAATGTCAGTTAGGAGGGCAAAACAGTTAGGAGTGGAGAAGTTTAAATCTAAATAATCATCCAAAACACACGGTCGTCTGTCAAGAGACATGACACTATTACGGTTATTTTTTCCCTTTTCATTAATTTCAGCGATTACCACTTGCTGAGTTAGCAAGCTTGTCGCATGAGCAGTCGTGGCTTAAACTCAGTAGTCCTAAAGAAAGTCCAGACATTTATAAATAATCTGGCACTTTCTGTACTGTAAAACGGACCCAATTGATTGGCATTTCAACGATGCGCCTCCGGAGCCACTAGAAAAACGGAGCGCGGCCTTGTGTGCGCAGCTTCAGAGTTCAGCACAAGCTTGTTCATGGCTATTATATAATTCAAAACACAAACATCGTTTGTTATTATTCATATTCACATATCGGAATAAAAACACATACATTCATGGTTAACATCCTAAACTAATTAAAGCAGGTAGTTGGGGAATGCCTATTTAAATGAAGCCATGAAAAGACCAGCTGATTTAGGACATGATCGCAGTTACTGACTGGGGTCAAGAGCGCGTTTCAGAATTGTGAACCAGTTTTAAGGAAATTATGACAAATGATACGCTATTAATTATGTTTTGTGTATTGACAAACATATTTTATAATATGTTGACCGTGTGCACTCTTATTAACCTAGTTTAGATAAACAAATACGAGAGTTGGGAGGTTTCTAATGCCTTTTAGTGCACATGTGTTGTGTAGCCACGTATGAAGGCGTGTCTGACCTCTTGAAGACTGCCGTCTCAGTCTTGGCGTCCACGGTGAGGCTGAGCGTTTCCTTCATGGAGCCGTTGATCACCGTCTCCGTTACACTGCGCTGCTCGCCGGCCGGATCCTCCTCGGAGTCAGCACTGCCCAGCCTGCTGGAGGGGGAGGCGAGAGGACCGCCAGCCTCACCCGACCACCCATCACACTCAGCTGGGGAACAGGAGGTCAACAGGTTCACATTATATGAAATGATTATGTATAAAAAAAAAAAAGAGAGCGAGAGAGATGGCAGAGCAGCTCCAATCACCCTCCTGATGCCTTTTATAATTACTCTTTGAATCTCGAGTTATGCAACAAACGGCAAGGAAATTGACATTTCTGGTAAAACAGGGGTAATAGCGTTTGACATTAAATTGATCTCAATAGCTTGAAGTGGTCAATTGGCATTAGGGTTGCAAAGGAGTTTCTGGTAAATTTCCAGAAATTTACCACGGGAAGTTAAGCTTGGGAATTGTGACCTTTTTTTGATGCAAAAGATAGCCCAAGAAAATAAATAATTTTTTCCACCCAAAATACATTATATGTGTCCTTGTAGTCTGATAAACTTGTTGCATGTATTTACTACCTCATAAATAGTCCACAAAGTGTTCTTTTGTGGGGGATTTTGTGAGGGGGATTTTGTGGGGATTTAGGTTTCACTTTCCTGGTGTTCTTTTGGGGGTCATTTAGGTTTCACTTTCCTTATCGGCTGTCCCACAATAAGGAAACCAAAACCTAAAACCTTAAGACTTGTTCAATAATTAATGTTCTATTCACAAATGGACTTGGCCCAAAAATATTTTTTTGCATTTGTATTAGGAATGTTTGCATATATTCCCGTTAATTCCCATGGAAAGTTTCCAACATTGAAAATTCCTGGAATTTTGCAACCCTAATTGGCATACAAAGCAGGCACGTTTGGTGTGGGCCTCCTGATTTGATAGTGTAGCGTAGTGTTTGGTTGGCGGTTCACCTTCGGGTTGCATGGGCGCGTTAACTCCGAGCGGGTCCATTGTTTCCACACTGGTTTCCATGGCTACAGGAGAGTTGCATCTCAGAGGGTCTTTGGGACTTTTGGGACCAAACAAAAAATACAGTATAAACAGAAACATTCACAATTGGTCACTAGATGTCACACTTTCCCTCCCCCCCCCTTCCCCCCCCTTCTATTCCAGCGGTGCACAACCTGCATATCACCCCTTTGACCTGCTGCCCTTTGGTAGACACTTCAGGTCCATCAAATCACTGACTGACGGATTTAAGAAAAGTTGATACCCCAATGCTATGAGAGAACATAACACTGTCAAACACCGAGACTTTTCCGTGTAACTACAATACCTAGTGACGTGTTAAAAGGTGAAAACTAAAGCATTACTTATTGTACTTTAATTAAGTAAGTAATGCAACTCCAAATGAAATTCAAGCCAATCAATAAGTGGAGCTGAAAGCCATTGACGTTGTGCACACCGCAATTAGGTTCAGTGTATTGGATATTAAATTAAAAAAATGTGCTGACATAAGCAATTACATTGAGTAATTGCGGCAGCCCATTCCATTATACAAATCTTTTGAAATATCGAGTAGTACAAGTAAAAACTAGAGGGCTCTCAGTAGAGCCCATACCTCCACCTCACCTAAAAGTCCCCTGGATCGAGACTTGGATCCGGATCTGTGCCAAAATCGAATCAACTGTTCCTTGACTTAACGATAACAAATATATCTTTAGTTACCTTGCCAACAGACAAACAACATCTAAATCTGGAGGATTTGAATCCTCTTTATTAGTCATAAATTTGTTTCTCTGCATTTAACCCATCCTAGTATTAGGAGCATTTTGCAGGTATTGTATATACACAGCGCCCGGGGAGCAGTGTAGGGGGTCTAGTGCCTTGCTCAGGGACACCTGCCCTTGAGCCCAGGAGGAAAATTGGCACCTTTATCCAGGTACCAGTTCTCACGCAGTACTACTAGCGGTCCGTTTCAGGGACTTGAAACGGCGACCATCCGGTTTCCAAGCCAAGTCCTAAACAGACAGCTACTAACTAACTCATCCCATCTTTGATGGAGGTAATAATGTGCCTACCTGAGATGGGGGAAGTTGGAGAAGTCGGCCCAGCTAGTTTCGGAGTTGGAGGGGGTCGGGGGGGTGCTCCAGGTTGTGCCGGGGACCACTGCTACGGAGGAAGAGGGGGGGGGTGAAGAAGAGCTGTTGGGGCTTGAGGCGGGTGCAGTGGAGTTGCCAGTGTCCATGGGGATGTCCTCAAAGTTTGCGGTCCACACAGGGCCTGAAACAAGTATGCTCAACTCTTGGGATTGATACACCCAAACTACCAAATACTCCCAAAAAAGAACATTGGGATTTGCATTCCCAATTGGTCGGAGTCAGAAAAGTTAAGTTTGCAGACTGGACTTTTTTTCCCCCCCAAAACAACGCATATGAAATACGCAGTAATCATATATACATATAAAATAGACTTTGAGCATGGCAGTTCCCCTTTAAGCAATACGTATAAACTGTGCAACTGTACCCGTATCAACATCCATCCGGTCATCCGTGCCGAGGTTGGGAACTTCAAATGGATCCCTCTTAACGTCCTCCTCCTCAGAGTCGGTGCTCTCCTCACTGTCTGTGCTGCCAGAACTCCTGTTCAACATACCAGAGGTGAGCAGGGCAGCTCCACACACCGCTTCACCTTCACTTAAAAGGGTTTATTACAGTTTACAATCATAATCATATTTTTTTGGGATTATTTAGATGACATGGCTTGGGGAGGACAGAAAATGTGGATGCTATTTATACGGTGGCACAGAACTTAGTTTATAAAAGCAGATTTCATTCACTTGTACTACGGCTATATGCAAACCTTATGTTACATGTGGATACTAATTTAGCAAACTTCTTCCCAAAACATCGTAAAAGCTACAACTTCTCTCCTCATGTTGTCAGGTAAATGAACAAACACATGGTATATCAGTGGTAACACGTAGGCTAATTAATCAATGCCATAAGCAGCCATTAAGAGTCCACAGGAAGTGTGTCACACCTGGGGCGCCTCTGTGCCTCTGGAGCGAACGAGACATCTTTCTCATCCCAGATGTCTTCTTCGTCAGACCCAGCATCTTCAAACTGCTGAATCTTCTCCTTGCAACGTGCTTCAAACAATGCTATATTGGCCTAGGAACGATACACAGAAAGGGGGGGGGGGGGGGTTATAGACCACACCAAACTCTGACTCGTGTCACTCACATTTTAGGAAATAAGCATTCTTCATGTTTGTATCTTCAGTAGGGCTCGACAACACGGCCAGTAGAAGGACGCCAATAAAATCTGCTCGCTGCATCGTTGTGCAGTAACACAACTGCTTTAGCAACAGATTATGGGTGGGAAACCCTTTCACGCAGCCAAAATGCTAGCTTACCGTTATAAAAAGTACCTTTGAACTTTTGTAACAAATGACCATTTGAACAGGGTTGTTATTTTTACTGGAGGTGACCGTGTGGGTGCATGCTAGGTGTACCAGGTCAGTCCACAATCCCAGATTAAGCACCATGGCGTTTACTCATTCAATAAAAGCAGATTTCCCCCCTCCCCCCCGTCCCCCAACCACAACAGTTGAAAAGGCAACTTACCTTAATTATAGAACAGTGATAATTGAACATTTTATTGTGTTTTACTCATTCAATGCCATTAACTTCCCCTACAAATAATTAACCGTATAAATCAATACTTACACTTTCATTTGTATTCAGTGAAAAACTGATGTCTGATATTCTATCAAAGGGAATACTGCAATGTTAAAGAGAACAGAGTTTAGTTTAGTTAGAAACGTTAGCCATCAACACACACACCACAACATACAGACTCCAGTATTAAAATGTCCACAAATGCATTTCAAGAACGGCAGGGGCACAGTCATATAAACTCTGAAGCACAACTTACATGTGTACAATATAGTTTGATACGTTGGCTGTCGACAACTAGCACAGATGACTCCAGAAACCATCACATTCTTTGAACCCAGACCTCCAAATGCCATTTTAGCAAAGGCAAAAAGTGTTCCAGTACATGGCGGCCTTATACAGCTTTAAATACCTAATAATGGAACCAGCTGTAAGCCATTGCATTTGCCAACCTAAGAAACGTTTTGTTTCCTTCACAGCATATAGACACACTTTTACGAGTGTCATACACCAGCTGATTTCACTTCCTGCATGACTATATGAGCAATACCACTGATTGAATACCACCGAAAGACTATTTTCACCGCATTACACAAGAAAAGAAAGCACACACCCAGCACATTATTATTTTCCCACCAGTATTCCAACAAATCCAGCCCCTCTCCATTATGATTGGCAAGTGGTCTCTGCACTAGAATTGAAACTTGCATCAGCCATTAGGGTTGAAAGACTGGAAGTTGCTGAAGTGGCTTGTCCTAGTATCTGGTGATCTTTACTAAAAGATGGCCACTGGAAGAGTCAATTAATCTAAACAGACACTTGACAAAGTGCACAAAAAGGGGAGAATTAAGGCTTTATTCCAAATAGGTTGAATTATAATAGTTATTTGGGTAATAGCAAAATATTTAAACTTCATCCTCTCAGAAAAAAGCAGCCACTAGCACATGGTTATCCCAGTAGGAGCAAACCCTTTCTAACGAGGACAGGTTGCAAGTGGCTGCTTGTAATAACTGATAGGCTAGTTAATGTCCAAAAAGTTAGAAATGGTTTATATCTGTGTAATGAAAGACTTGGGTTATTAAGCGTTTGTGTGGCCATGGCCAGCAAGGTAGTTTCTCCAGCATACCAAGCATTAACTATAAAGAGGTTGGATTTGCCGGAATATGGCTAAGGGATAAAAGCCCCCCCCCCCCCACCTGCAAATTGCGTAAGCCACCAATCACCTGTAGCCATTGAGTGTTCATGACATGTTTCCAATGAGACAAATGTGTCTTATCTTGGTCAACTTTAAACCTATGTAGTCTGAAGTGAAATTATGTGGTAAATGCATGCCAGCCTTACACCGGCAGAGCTGAACTTTAAAATGTGTTCACAAGTTCAGAGAACAGTGGCACAGTTCTGAATATAAAACTTAGATTTTTACATCTAGGATTGCCAAGAAAGCATCTGGAATACAGGTCTGAATAGAGTAAAGAAATAGGCTCAAAGACTACATTTCATTCAACAAACGAAGATAAAGAACAGCAGATATTTTGATGAAAAGATACTTATTAGTCCATCATTAGATCCCACAACACAAACAGCAGACTGTACCCATAACCGTGAGCTAGGTTTATGAACTTAAGAAAGGGACGGCATACTCAATCAATAACACATGGATTGAGGTTTATGTGGATACTTTAAAACTTCCAGGATTTCTAAGTATGACCAGAGATTGTCATGTTTTGACGCAATATATTCCTGATCTTTGAGGAGCATTTTTGGAGGTCAAAAAGTCATGGCCTATCCATGTCTTTACATCGATTGATGTAAAGATAAATGCCCCCCTAAACTTCTCTGCATACAGAGAAAAATCTGTAAACTAAGAACCATTGCGGAGAGAGACCCAATTTTGAGTGGCGAAACCTGCGCTACTTTCCCAGTATGTGTTGTGACTGAGTGCACCGTCCCCTTGTCCCGTGGCAGCTACATTCAGAGGCCAGGTCTAACCATGCAGGATAAGTACTCACTCCACAACATCGTCCTGGTCAGCAAACTCTTCGTCATTGAAGCCGAACTGCTCAATAAAATTGGACGTCATTTGTTGCATCTGATAATCAGAAAAGGCCTGGCAAAGCCCAGGACCAACGGTAATGATATAGTCTTAGACGCTACACACAGCTGAAACTGAACGGTGGATAACAAATGTATACTTGAATATATATTATATTTAAGACAGCTAGTTCCATGGGGTTAAGAAACAAGCTCGAAACAAGCATGCAATAAAGCGATGCCAAAATGCTCCAACGTGTTAGTAAGCAAAGTTGTAAAAATTGTCAACTTTTATATCACCGGTTCAGTGTGAACACGGGGAACCAAATTAAGCTTTTCAAATAGACACATTACTCTTCATGCTTTAACAAACAAGCTACACAATACATATACCAAGTTAAGATATAAAACATTAAATGAATATAGTGGCACATTTGCTGGTATAATAGGTGGTAAATGCACGATAAATGCATACACAAAATATATATTCGGAACCCCATTAGAGGATTGCTGTATGCATGTGTGCATGTATGCATGTACATACACACACACGCACACACATATACATATAAATATATATATATTGGTGTGCACGCTTGCATATGTGCATCTTACTTGTTGTAGAGAAGAGTCCTGGTGAAAGCTAGTGTCTTTAAAGTCCACCTCATCGTCACTGGACGAGTGGATGTGGTGCATGTTCACCTGCGCAACAAAAATGTAGCTTTAGTTACTACTAGCTTTGGTAACTACCTCCTCAGATACTGGAAACAAATCTACATGGATGTCAATAAGCATGTTTTTTTTCATAGCCGTCTCAAAAGTGAACCAGAATATAGAAGCTCAGATTGTGAAAACATTGCAACTTCCAAGCGGTTTGTAGAGCAAGCTTCTCTTCCATGTGGCGTGTATATATATGAAGCCTTGTTAAGGTCAAAGTCACACATCTCACCAGGTCAACTGTGTTCTTCTTGTTAGTGTCTGACAGCTGGCAAGAGATGAAGGACTCCCATCTATCTCTGTCTTCCTCTGGGAGCTCTGCAGGGAAACAGGCACACAACATGCAATACACAGACATGTTTAGAACCGGATTTCACTGGCACACCTCTAGCACAAACAATACAGTATAGAACAATAATTACAGACACGATAAGAGGTCACATGTAGAGACTCAAGATCCATACTCAACCCGTGTTACGTCAGGCACGAATTAATGAAATGAAAAATGGTTAGGACGCGAATATGCAGCCTTTTCCAATAAGAATTGTGCCATTGATAGGAGTGTAACAATTAACCGATGCACATCGGAACCCCCCCCCCCCCCAATACGGTTCTGCGAAGTCCCATCACCCTCTTCATGCCTCCACACCCACTTTATCACTTTATAATGAACAAAAACAAATGTGTTCAATGCACCAGCTAGCCTTTAATAAAAGAAAGTGTGGAAACAAAAATAGATTTCAGTGATAAAATCATCCCCGCGCTGTAAGACAAAACCAAGAGCGGTGTGATGGGGTCTCCGTCAGGTACAGAGCAAGTAGCCCAACTACGCAATGAAATCACATTTTGCAGAGTTTAGTGTTTAACTGGGAACACAGAACATTGCCGTTCTGTTGTGAGAGGCATATGTTGAATGGAAAATCGATGACAAAGATGCAGCTGGTGACCGATAATGCACAGAATATGGTGACAGGTGTCAAAGCACAGATGACCCCCCCCCCCCCCCCCATTACATGCATTGTCCACACCTTAAACCTGGCCTCACACAAAGCCATGCAGTGACTGATGCAGAAAAAGAGCTGGTAAGAGTGAGGAAGATTGTCTCCTTCCACCACAGCCCAAGAGCCACTGGAATCCTAAAGAAAAATAGCAACTGCTAAGCTTTCTTTTCCACAAGCTCATCCAGGACGTGTCCACGCGTCGGAATACTTTGTATGACAAGCTGGATCGCTTCCTAGAGCAATAGCAAGCCGTCTTGTCACTCTGATGTCCAGTGACCCGAGGAGGGGTAAAGACAACACACTGTGGCTGTAAGAAGTCCTTCTTACACAGAGGAATCTTTGTTCCACACATAGCACCCAGTGCCGAACGTACGATAAACCAATCAATCAGAGTGAACTAGTCCTATGCTGACAGTAGTGTGTTCAAAGTGCTTGCTGCATTTTTTAACAGATACAATTGAAGTTGGCGGTAGACAGTAATGATGGCTACGCATACGATGGAGCGCATTAAATAAATGCACTGCTTTTGAAATAAAGGCTGTCCTTTTGTCCTTAAATTGTGTTGCTATAGGCATTTCTATAGGCATATATATAGCGTATTCAAGCTTTTTATTCTACAGGCTTTACGAGCAACCAACGACAAGCATTCAGTAGGTGTCATTAGGGTCATTAGGTTGCATTGCGGCACAAACAATACAACAATGCGTTGACATTAAAAGATAATGTACTTTTAATTATTTCAGTATTTTTAAAAGCAAGTACTGCACTTGTATTGGAGTAATATTTGACCAGGAATATCCAAACTTTGACTCAAGTAATGGAGTTGTGTCCAAACAAACTCATCATGCTCACCACCCACAGCTGTGTCAATCCTGTGAATTTGCCATTCCCGCCTCCCTCGTTTGCAGCCCGACACCAAGCCACGCCCCTTCACACCACAGCCCTCTTCTTACCACAGTAGCCAGCATTGAGGACACTAACAGTGGGGCGACCACAATACTGAGTGAAAAAGAAAAAGAAAAAGCCCAGCCCATCAATGGTTGCCCCCTCCTCCAGGCAAAACAGAAGAAGCACTTTGAGTAAACCGAAACAAAAGCAAAGTTCCTTGCAGACTTTGATCACCGGTAATAATACATTTAATGAATTATTATTCTTGTAACTTCAATGTTTTTATCCATTTTAATTGTATGCTCTGGTAATTTTTTGTTTGTTTGTCTGTTTGAAGCACTTTGTGCTGAATAGCTTGAAAGTGCTGAATTGAAGGTGTAGCTGTAGTATACTCCTATCCTACTATTAGTAGTAGTAGTATACTAACCGATAGTCTATTCAGCCTGCAAATGCCATTTCAGCTAATAGAATGCATTGTACAGCTTGATTATCAGGCAGCAGAGGACACGGTCAGTGTAACAGAGGGTGATGCACCTCAGACATTTAGCTCCAGCTCAGAGAGAGCCAACTCCAGGTGAAGGCAGTGGAGATGGGCCCCAAAGCCAGGATGAGACTACAGGTTACAGGTATGTTCCTCCAACAATGCAGTCATACAGTGTACAAAATGGCCGTTATTGATCCAAGAGGTGCTGATTTTGCTGACCTACTGGTAAGATTGCAGTGTTACAATGCAGTGCTGAGAGAATTCCTGGAACCAAGTCCACCATCAAAATCCTTGACAGAGAAGGAAATCTGGAAATCCATGGAGCCACTAGCATATCCTTAGTAAGGGTACAGGGGAAAGATAATCTGGAATAGCACAAATAAAAGATAAAGCGGCCACTACGAAAGAACCAACCATGAATATGCTCAATATGTTCATTCCTGTGTAGTTATGATTTAGCTTTGTTTGTACACATTCACACGCGTCACTGCTTTAATATTCCACACAGATTGGCAGAGCAGGTGTAATGCGAGTAATGAGATGGAGAGACACTCAGCCAGACCACCAGTCCAGATCCATCTGGTTACACAATATTTGACAGTAGTGTTTGTGTGCATGAAAATAAGGGACATATTGTGTTAAGACTGTTTTACTTACAACCGGACACGTCAACACATGTTGAATTCAACTGAATTGTATCTAATCAGAGCTGGTTGACATCGTCTGAAGGAAAGATCCTCACCCCAAGCCGGTCAACTAGACCGATTAATTCAACCCTCAACCTCATATAACCCAGTGAAGATGAGCTCATGCTCCATCCTTTCACTAAAGTATCATACGTATTTAGAGGATTCAATTATAATAGCGTTTCACTTTGTTAAATAGTGATATGATATGACATTATGATAAGTGTGTTTGTCGCGGTTTGCAACCATTAGAGCGTTCCTTAGTGCATCAATGTTTTGGAGAAGTTACGTTTTTGAGGTTGCTTCCCGTTTACGAAAAGGTCATCACACTTTGTTCACACGTTGTCATCCAAAACCAAATGGTTGACATACAATTGCGCACCATCATGTTTCCAAAAGCAATCTTCAGGTACCACATTGCAAGTAAACATTGGCTTGTAGTGCCAACTTCTGACAAGATTAATGATCAAATATAATTATAGGAGATAATTATAAGTCTATGAATGTAGGTTACCACTATGAATGCAATAAGAGGACTGCGTGTTACGCCATCAAGTATCTTGCTAATTCCGACTACATGTACAGTGAGTGGCACATCTGAAAGTGAACACACGCCACAATCACTCTACCCAAACAAACTACACTGGCCACTACAATGAGACGGGCAGGCATAGTGCGTTCTAATTAAAAATTATACTTCAACCGCATACGCTTCTACACACACGCTAAAAACCAAAAAAAAAAATGTCTGGTTGCCATGGTAGAAACAATCAAACTAACCTTCAGCTAACAATGCAGCCAGCAACTGACAACATTTGCAGACAATAAATTACATTTCACAAAGAATAAGTATCATGTATTGACAACAAACTATTGACATTAAGCAAACAACATCAAATATGTGATATATAAAGTAACAAACCTAGACCTTTGACCAACAAAAAACTTAAACAACTATAGGACCAAAAATGTTAACACAAATGTAATTTCCCATATGTGTTATTTTCTTTATTCAGTGATGCGTGTATATATATGATCACATGCTGTATGTACCACAGTGCTGTTGTAGCGGTGTTGTGTTTTAAGTCATGGTTCTGAATACAAGTCTAGACCGAGACAAGAAATGAATTGCTGAATGATAATACTTACAATTGTAAACTTCATTAAAAACTGATACAATTGAAAATCGACTTTGACTGAATGGTCTGATCCTGTTAAGTTACTTGCAAAATAGCTTTAAATGGTCTTTTCTGTCCGTATCTGCCAGACTACTAATCAATAGTAATCTAAAAATACAACTATATAGTCTAGAGCAGGGGTTCCCAACCGCCGGGCCGCGGACCGGTACCGGGCCGTGGAGGCGTTACTGCCGGGCCGCGAAACAGCGGTGTTTATCATCATATTTGACTCAAATATGCACCCGCGAACGAGCCAGGGTTTTTTTTTTTTTACGGGCGCTCCGCGTACATGCGCGTTTATACTGAAATAGAGCCCTGCCGTTTGGTTAGGGGTGTGTGTTGACAACACACTTTGACAACCGGTCCGCGAGATTTTTTTTCATGTATCTGCCGGTCCGTGGCACAAAAAAAGGTTGGGAACCCCTGGTCTAGAGAACCAAGAGCCAACAGCTTTTAACAGCCAGTGCTGGACAGAGATACCGTTTGATGTGTGGTGGGAGATAAGTTGAACACAACAAAACAAAAGTGGAGAGGAAAGAAACGGGCACATACCAGAGATAATATGCTGAATCTGCGGTCCGTTTGGGCCCTTGTCACAGTTATGAACTATAGAGTTAGCTATTCTGGTCAGGTGACCCATGTAGCCCCGCCGACGGCCGCCTTCCGCCCTAGAATAACACACACACACAAGTTCACAAAATCTCATAGTGTATACACACACACTCGCTTTGTGATCTAACTTTTTCTCAGCAATTAGTATAGTAAAGTATAATTATATACTCACTGTTCCTTTTCATTGGAGGTCCATGCATCCATAATTCTCTGTATAAACTGGCACTTTTCAAACAGCTGGGAAAGAGAATACAAAAACTTTGAAGACAACTGCTAGATAAACACGAGATATATATATATATATCTATATATATATATATCTATATCTATATATATATCTATATATAGATCTATATATATATCTATATATAGATCTATCTATATATAGATATATATATATATCTATATATATATATATCTATAGATATATATTTATCTATATATATAGAGATATATATATCTATATATATAGATAGATATATATATCTCTATATATATATATAGAGATATATATATATCTCTATATATATAGATATATATCTCTATATATATATATATATATATATATCTCTATATATATAGATATATATATATCTCATATCTTTGTCCAGTTAGGTCATTCATAAATATCAATCACCATATCATATTAGCCATTGCACCAAAATGTCAGTGAAATGCTAATTTGCCAAGATTCTACAAGATTCAAGATGTTTCAAGATACAAGTCAGAGACTTACATGTTTGATGAGGATGCTTTCCCTGGCATAGTCCTGTTCTGCGTCTGCCTGGCCATTAGGGCTGAGGGTGGGGGCTGGAGGCATGGCCAGGATCATGGCCGTACAGATCTCCACCTGGATGTGGAGGAAGTTGTTCCAGATGTACTTGAAATACATGTCCTGGAAAGAGACACAAAGAGACATCCATTATTACCATGACATAACTTATTTGTAATCAATATTTATTTATATTTATGCATACATATGTTTTCAACCCTTCCCATTTACCGATATGATCTGTGGCAAATAAAGAGCTTTCAATTTGTCCAATGTTGGTTGTAGCTACTTTGTTACTTACTAATATGACTCCCAAGGTGTTCAGGTTGATGAGTTCTGTATTGATGGTGTGCGTGTTGCTTTGCAGGAGGCTGGCCACCAGTCGGACTACGTTCAGCCTCGTGTTGCCCACTGGGGGGTCCAAGACACCCCACGTTGTCTTCATCGTGTTTTTCTGTCGGGGTTCAAACAACCACATGTCCAGTCAAGTTAGTACAGCACAGTACATGTGTGATTAAGGCAACTCTTGATATTCTATTTGATTAGGACTCTTTACCCGCCATCCCACATCAGCTGCATGCGTCATATAAAAACAATATAAACAGTCCAAAAGAAAAAAAAAAATCAACAATGGAATGCAACCCTGTGTGTTACATACATGGCCGGTAACCAAATGTATAGGACAAGTGGGCGGCAGTAGCTCAGTCTGTTGAAACTTGGCTTGGGGACCAGAATGTTGCCGGTTCAAGTCCCGAAACACCTGGGCTCTGCCGAGGTGCCCATGAGCAAGGCACAAGACTACTACACTGCTATATAAAATTGATGCCCACTGCCAATACTAGGCCCCAATATTAGGATGGGGTAAATGCAGAGAAACTAATTTCACTGTGTGTACATGCATGTTACCAATAAAGAGGATTTAAATCCTCCAGATTCTCTAGCTATGCTCTCAATAACTTGGCTCTAAATCTAAATCCACATCTCCAGCAAGCCCTTAACAGTTTGTCACGCATTGAATAGTGACCCTATAAAGTCTGCATTTGTACCTTGGGAGGTTCAAGTAGAAGCTGGTGAAAGTCCTTGAGTCTGGGTCTGACAGCTTCCAGGATGCTGTGGTTGACCGAGAACAGAGGATGGGACATTCCTGGAGGACAATCCATGTGGCCCTCAAACCTACAACATAAAAACCCAGCCTTCTTAAAACACATTTCAGACTACAAACCTACAAGACAGAAACCCAACCGCGTTCATATTATAGACTGGAGGAATATAACCGCTTTCTTTTTGGGCTATTTGTCATTTTATTTAGCTAATTTAATAGTCTACCTCTACCTTCTCGAGAATTCAACTAAATAATTAACCTGTAAACGTAATTCAAAGCCGGCGAGAATAGGAGTCTTTCGCAAAATAGGTGACTAAATGACAATTAAGCCGTCTTAAGTAATTGCTGTCTGATCCGGTTTCCCACAGCCGTCTTGTCTGTAGGGGAGGAGCAGCCAGTTGTTGGAAGACCAACAACCTCAACTAACAAATTCACTTTAAATTTAACATTGAACAGTGGTCGGTTTCTGTGGAACGGAGCTCTTTGTCTCCACAGAAACCGACCACTGTTCAATGTGTTATATTGATCAGTGTATTAAATGTTATCGTATATAATATAAGGCTAATCAAAGCCTTTGTGTCAAATTAAAAGTGAATTGGTATTCCAACATATTTTTTGTGTAAGCCAATGTCCTTAAAGTACACAGTCAGTAATAAGCACACCTCGATAAAGCGTTCTAAAGAAGGGAGCAAAAGGTACACTAAACATGCACACCTGAACTCGGAAGATTTGGCTTTTCACTTGGTTCAGTTTGGGTTCACACAGGACTGACTTGTTGTCATGAGAACCAAACAACGTAAACACTTGTCACACTGTGGAATGGGCGTGTCTATTGGACAGAAAAGCGGAGAGGAAACTCCCAATGCTTCCTTGTTCGGGATGATAATAAGCAGCTTTGTGCAGCATTGGGGTTTTTTTTTTTTCTTCCTGGTATTCCTACAAATTCAAAATAATAGCAGAAAGGACAGTATCAGCGCCTGACGAGAGTGGTGTCGAGTGCATGATTGCACCACCTGATGCACCATGTCTGAATGCGACTCATTTCAAGAAGAGTTCATGTATACATGTTGAATGGGCATCCAGTTTGTGGCAAAAGTGTTCGTTCAACCAAACCGTGCATTGTATTTTGGTGGCAATAAACTTGACTTGCGAGCCTCGTTTTCAAGTGGACCAGAGTTGGGCTGTTTGGTCCTCCTTAAAATCGCATTATAAGCTACAAACCTGACTACAGACACTGAAACCCAACCTCCCTAACCTTATCATAGAGTACAAACCTAGATCCTCAGCTATATCACTTTTGTTATTCAGACTTACGCCGGTCTCCTCGTCTCAAACAGCGTGAGGAGGATCTGAATAACACTGACAATAGCGGATTCATTCTTCTCCTTGTCAAAGATGTTAGCCAGCAGTTGCTCCACCGTCTCCTGCCTGATGACAAAGAAATGCAAACAAAGGATGTTATAAAAGAAAAACACTGAACACACAATGGAGCTGGAAGAAAATGACTGACTTAGTAATAGGAGGATCACAGACAAACGACAACTCTACAGCAGAGTTCAAACCATCAGTCTGTAAGTGATACCCGTCTCCCCACCACAGTCACTAAGTATTTAGTCAAATTCCCCTAGTTGGAACTGCTGCGTCTGTGCTCGATGAGGTCAAATCATTTTCTAATGAATTGTTTAAACAAAAGACACTGAGATGTTGAGGGCAATCTGTTAGTAGTCACAAAGCCTGTTCCATTCACTTGCCAATTTTCTTTCACCACAGTCCTGGAAACAATACTGCATGTTGCAAATCAAATGTGCCAAATAAAAAAAATGCATGTCGAGTGCAATTAGATGTATTCTGACAGTGTACAGACCGTCAGAATACATCTAATTGTTTTGCGTGTACACAAAACAAATACATAACAACCAAGATCATAAAAACCAGCCTCTTTGTCAGACACTGCACAATGCACATAGCGGTGTGTGTGTGTGTGTGTCATTAAAAATACATGCATAAAAACATTATTATTATATAACCGAAAGCGTACTTCTCTAGTGTGGCCAGCAGGGGGTCTGGATCGGAGCTGCCCTGAACCTGGAACATCTGATCTCGACTTAGTCTGATGATCTCACACAGAGACTGGGAGGCGTTGGAGTGTCTCTGCTCAGGCCAAGATGGGCCATATGGAATAGGCAGAGGGTGAAAATGTGAGAAAAAAAAAACTAAGACTGCAACCAAATACACTTATCAATTCAAAAAGTATATACAGTCTGCAATAAACCACAAACGGTGTACTCCGTTCCAAAAGCAGATGCTTTGATTTGTTATAATGCTAAAACAATGTCTCCTTGGATTATTTAGATTGAATTATTTGACACATTCCATAAATGACTTACGTCTTCGTCCTGACTAGACTGTACCATGTCCACCAGCCTCTGGATCACCTTCTCTTCATTCAGCCACTGTAAGGGGGAGTTAAATACAATAGGCAGGAGTTAGGATAAACAAAGCTACCGCATCAGGACCAATAAATACATAGATACCAAAAGTCATTATAAAAATAATGAAATCCAACACTAAATCACAAAGCAGTAATGCTATTTTAAATATCAGCACCACATTTAAAATCAAGTAGTATGTTTGTAGTATTTGGTTTTAGAGATAAGCTGTGTTCATATTAAAACGAATGAGAAACATACGAAGTTTGTCAACTGAATTTTTCTCGACAAAGACAAAACAAGGCCTACTTGTTAAAGTAAACTACTCACATTAAGCACGTCCTGTCTCAGCTGCTGTGGTTCGATACAAGTCAGCATCCTGAGCAGCAGGTCCATGATGGCCGACGTCCCGATGTGTTTTATCACCAAGTCTACAAAGTCTTCCCGCTTCCTCAGAAACTCTACAATCTAAAAGATACACACACAAACATTGAACAACAATAAGGTGACCATCTGTAGAATATGGACCACTTGCATCCAAAGCCAACTGCAAGATTTACAACCAACAAAAAGTGTTATATTTTGAGAGCCCGACACTATATGACCACATTTTGATTATACATTCCATTTAGTTGGCAACTGTGGTATAGTAAAAATATTACACTCCAGGGTGCGCTTTATCCATCATCATTGGCAAAAGTGTGATGTGGTAAGGACCGAGGCCCCATTGAAGCAGACACCCTCTCTTGTGTAATATTGCTTGGATCCGTCTCAAGAACACCTACATCCACAAGATGCAAGTGCTGGCCACCAATTGGTTTGTACCTGTTCAGGCTTGCGTCCAATAAGAATGGAGAGGACTTTGGAGAAGAAGCTGGCCAGCAATGGATTGAGGGGGGGCTCGTTTTGGAGAAAGCCGTACAATTTCATCAGTAGGCTCTCGTCTTCCCCCAGACGGTCATTGATCTGACCCACGTCTGACGTCAGCAGCTCGCACGATATGTTGGGGTACCTGGAGAGTTAATGCAAACGTTTCAATGCTTTAAATAAAAAATGTAATTAAAGTAGGTACAATCAACTGGAAACACATGACACTGTTGTCAGGTGTATTCAATTAAGCCATCCAAAATAACATGAATACTATGCATGAAGAGAGCCTTACTTGTATTTGACCTTCTCCTCCACATCAGCATTGGGTTCCTGTGTGATGAAGGTGACCAGGTCGTCCATGCACTGCGGCCTCAGCAGGAAGTCCACCAGCTTGTGGTTCTGGGCCTTGCACTCCTGGAGGACATCCTCCTCATCCATTACTTCTGTCAGCGTCACATCCTCCTTCTCCAACAGCGTGTCGATGTGAGACGTGGTGTGGAGGTCAAACTTCCAGAACATGATGACTCTAAACACAAGACAATGTTACAACCCCATACATTTCCAAGTTACATTAACACAATCAGAAAAGGCCATATCAAGAAGGGCTGACGTGTGATTGCATTTACTTACTACATAATTGAAATGTTATTATTTTTTAAAGGCTGTAAGATCACTGTTTTGGAGGCACACACACACCTTCAAAAGTAAACAACCAGACATGATTTGTAAATGTTGATCTTCATACATTGTTAACTTGGCCTAAACCATGTTAGGGAAACCATATATATGAAAAGAGAATCTGGTACATGCACCAAGGCTCTATGCATTAGGTTTCTTTGGTATGCACTGTGGTTATTGGAGTTTAACCTTAAGATGGCAGCAGAAATAACTGTAGAATAAAATGGGATATTGCATATTTTTGTGCAGCCCTTTTCCATGCCCACCTGTGTGAGTGTGGAGTCCAGAGACTGGAACTGGGGTTAAAATGAGAAGGCGTGTTCTACTCTTTGGGAGTTGTGGCCCATTACAGGCTGGCTTGCTGGGCAGACAGTGGTGACAGGCAGATGACACAGCAGCACACATACAGCAAGCGGTGGCACCCAGCAGCTCCTCAAAACATCAACCACAAACACCTGAGAGAACAGTACACAGAGAAACAAAGTGTTAAGAAATTATACTAAATGCCTGTACAATGTCTTCATGTCTTAATAAAAAAGTAAACTAAACATTTTATTATTTTGTTTAAATCAAAGAAATTAAAGATTTCCAATTTGTTTTAGACTGTTTCCTTTTTGACAGCCTTTATCTACCGGAATACGTTTGATGGAATTGTGAATGCCACAAATCTAAAAAGACACTTGTATCTTGTCATCTGGAGATACAGCCCAAACTTAACATGAAATCCTCCAATGCTATCTGCATGAAATAATCATGTTCAGTTTGAACACATACATATTGCTGCTTTAATTCTCTTTACAAAAAATAATTACATGGGAGGACTCAAGATAAAAGTTCCAAGGTAAAGCTAGTGGGATAGGATAGTGCTATAATCTCCACGGCAGTCTATGGTAAATAACACAAGTTGTTGCTCCAATAAATGGGATACCGTGTGTTTGGTTAAAGATCTACAATCCGTACCATCTCACTCCTCTGCCATGCTGGCTCACAGCAAATACCCGAGACTATCAGTCAAGGATTATTTGCATAGTTTGGACAGCATATGCTTCAGATTCAGAAGGTATCGTTGACCTTGCAGACTTCATATCGTGGAGGTATGTACAAAAGCACCTACAGGCGAAAACATAACCTTCTTCCATCTTCGATGGCGGAGGTAATTACATTATTGTGTTACTGTACAACTACAAACAAGCAGAATACAATTGAATCCAGTGTTTGTTTGACTGCCTCCCTATAGTCTAAAGCTATTGCCTCTGGCTGTGAATAAATGTTTCAGTCAGTCAACTTGGAGACGTTTAGACCAAAACATATGTTAAACAAAGTTTCTAGTCAGCCCATTACTCACACCTATCAATTTATCAAGCCTCGGAATGTGTATCCACACGTTTTAAAATATAAAGGAAGTGAATGGCACTTGGAAAAGGTACGCTGAGGTGATGCCTACGCCATACACTGAGTGGGAAATCAGAAGACTTCCCATTAACACAACCATGTAGACTTCCTAATTTCTTAGCTGGGTGACATCTTCGGCGTGTCTGCCAAGCCCACCATAGAAGAGTTAGGTTAACACCAGCCGTCTTCCCCATTAGGTAGTTGGCTTCATTGACACATACACCTCATTAATAACCTCAAGTCCCTTTTTCCCCCCCACACTAACCAAACGGTTTGATCTGTAAGGTGACGATGTTACGCTTATGATTATTGCTTATGATTGTGTTGCATCCGAGGTGTTGGGAAGAAGACACGTTACACCTGCAACATTAACGCGTCCAGTGTTTACACACACACACACACACACACACACATAGGGCTATTTTTAAGTATAGCTGTATTCTAAAAGCCGATACCCATTATTGGGGAGAGCCAGAGCTCCTCCTGAGACATTGTTCACTGAGGGTCGGCCACATCATATTCAACATTGTACCTCTCCGATTATTAGCGTTGGGGACGTGGGGTCAAGTTCATATATTGCGAACGGGCTAGGGAACGAAAGTCACGCCAACGACCCCATTTCCACATTAGTTGTACATCGGTACAATGGCGTTAAGAGTGGCGGGTTTGTCACGGTAGAAGGCTGGACGCGATGTAACGCTTAGCGATGTGTCGCGTTGACAGCTAGCTCCTGCTAAGCTAACACAACTAACACACACACACACAGTACATGGCGAGCGATTTTAAGGGCTAATAAACCGGTGTGGGTCAAATCCAACATAGCCCATTTCCCCCCCCATTAACGCAACACGTAAAATGTCAAACAGCGTTTGTCACACTCGCTCCCCGAGGATTTAAACGTGGTATACTATTCACAGTTGTATGTTGTCAAAGTAACCTTTATATACTGCAACAAAAAAAAAAAGCAAGATGGCAGAAGTGTGCTCCTCGCTAGCCGGCTATAGGAGACTGGTTAGCTAGCTGGTCGTCACTTCAACGGCTCCTCTACGGAGAGAAGCGCCTCAACCGAGAGAGAGAGAGGGAGGGAGGGAGTGTGTTAACCTACCGATTAAACAACAGCAACACGACACGGATCCGGCGTGGAAGCTCACTCGTCCGTTAGCCCGACCGCCGCGACTAAAGACACATCCGTGTCATAACGCGCGGCTGCGTTTGTACCAAAAATATATATGGTTTAAAACTGATGTCTGACGGGGCGCCAAAACCGTAGAATATCTTGAGGGTACTTTTCAAGATGGCGGCGGCGGCGTCGTCAACTTCACAACGACGACCCCCCCCTCCCCTTCCCTTTCCCCCCCCCCCCAACTACCATTTACCTATCACCCGGAGACAGTAGCGGACACCCTATTGGTCAAAGTACCCGCCAATCACAGAACACGGCGCGATTTGATTGGCTGGTCGCGGATGTGCCAGTTCACGCCGTAGTTTTGCGAATCACAGTACAATAATAATAGTAGTATTATTAGTAATACTTTCTAAATACGGCCAAATACGGTTTTAAAACATTGGCACAATATAAAACATGTAATACTATTGCGTTAATGTAGGGATTGTACAATATTTTATTTCGTATAACAAAAACCGTTGACTCCAACCATACACATAGACGCACCAATAGATCACGATAACCCGTTGTTTATAAGAGACTGGTTAACAAAGATCAGCGCCTTTCAAAACATATAGCTTATTTACAGTTATTAAGTGAATGTTCCTCAATAAGGAATAATGATCGTCAATGCAAAGCAGCTTTTTATTTGTTTTCATCTAGATTGCTATTGCAATTATTTAAACGAAACACAAAACGATTTGTGTTTTTCTGCACAAATCTACAAAACACAGCTCTGTTCTATGGCACGATGACATTAATTCGGATTATTGGTCAATTATAACTGGGATTTCCAAAAAATTACAAAGGAAAGCGGCCACTAATATTGACATCTAGACAATATTTATTTTTAGGGATAAGCATTACTTGCAACTATAGAGAAGGTCGGTTGGGAGAGCGGACATGGTGGTGTTTCTGTATATTGTTAATATCAATCATGTCATTATATAAGAATGAAATCAGAAACACAATGAAGTAAGATAAACGTTTATTTTAGATGTATAACACATGTTTTGAGCTAGTCTCATATCTGAGACAGGCTTATTCCTATAGATCAGACAGTTAACATCCAACATCCATGCCAAAATGTGAATGGGATCTAATGACATGCCCTTAGCCTCAGCCCCAGGGGGTCTAGAAGGGAACAACTTGGAAGGGTCATTTTTGGCAGGACTGTGTATGGATAGGGGCCTAAACTAACAGCAAACATTCTGACTGTTCTTTCAACTCAGCATCCAGTCAATACAACAAACCAACAACACATTCTTTAAAATAGAACCTTTATTATACAAAAATGCTTTGGATTAAAAAAAAAAATCTCAAAAATGACAAGATTTGCTTCAAGGAACTTGGTTTTACTGGCACAGTGGTTTAAGCTTATACATCTAAAAGAGTTGGGCTGCCATGACTGCTATTATAATTAAACGTTGAATCAGCAAATGTTACCTAGCAACAAGAACATTCCAGCCAATTAGCAGCAACAACCAGGTTACTGAAAACTCAAAAGTTCCCTTCACTTCACACCCAAAAGCAGCACAACTCTTTGTATACACACACACACACACACACACCAATGGGTTTTGGTAGGAGTCACAACAAAAACTAAAATAACAGACCAACGGTGACGATGCAGGACAAATGTGATATACAAAGACCTCTTGGAAAATATATCTTCTAATAGTTCCTGTAGCTCCTACATAATCTGTGTTCAATCTGCGTTGTCCATATGTGAAGGCGTGTGGACACATCACTGTCCCTCTCCAATTGATGCAAATTATGCCAAATATGCAAACCAAGAACGGGCCAACACGAAGACATATACAAGTACAAAACACATCCAAAGACATTTAGAATAAAAACAAATCTACCAATAGAAATATAATCTACAATAGATGATTTTTTACTGCAAATGTAAAATGTATTCGAAGGCTCTGCCCGTATACTGCTTTGCGGTACTTGATGTGACTTCCTGTGTTAAAATAAAGTCTACTGATTATTGATTGTAGCCTTGTTGGACTTTGATACCAGCGCACCAAAAGCCCTGACAGTGACTATGTGGAGCCTTAAGCCTTTGAGGCCTCGCTATAAGAACATGAACTGGAAAATGAAAGAAGTGAACTCTATGCTGTTGTGACCCTCTGTCCCGAAAACAGAATTCACCCAAACGTTGGTTCTCCGAACTGCTAGTGAACGTGAGCTGGGAACAGCACACTGTAGCGCAGATTAACATCATCCAGCCTACGGTGATGTGTTGCAATAGTTACAAGGTCGCACATAACAAAACAAAACACAAACATTTTCCCTGTACATCCATCTTGAGTTTGTAAGTGCCACGATTGTTCTCATCGCTCATCTTGTCATAATAACAGTTGCAGGGGTGACAACAGATGCATTGGATAAGTGCCGGATTAACATTCTGAGCAAGTCTTCATCAGTGGTTGGATTTCTGATTTGATTCATGATGGCAACAAACATTGGATCGTCTGGGTGTCAGCTATTATTCAGCTGGTGGTGACATCATCCAACATCACTTAATCAGCCGCTGACGTCATCCAACATCTCTTATTCAGCCGGTGTCCTCTGACATCACTCAACTGACACCAATTGACACCCACGACATACAATGCTGAATGCTTTTGAATGACCACGTTTTCAAAGCCCCCTACATTTAAAGAGCGACCTCAAATAGGCGTCTTTAAAATTGATATTGCATACTTAAATAAAAACATACATATATGTTGCGACGTACACACAAATACAATTTTGTATTGTCAACAAATGACTATATGATTATTTGTTTTGTTTTTTTGATGAACCTAGAGCTCTGTTGTCAGAATGAAAGTTGCAATTTGGACATTTCTGTATTATAATAATGCATAATACATGATATATAGTATGGACACAATAGCAGCCAACATACTCGTTAAACAGAACACGGTGACAACAATGAACTGTGGCGATGCGAACAGGTTCTAATTCACAATAAAAATCCCTACTCAACTACCTAATTACAGTTATGTACAAACATTACATTTCATTTGGTATTGTTTTGTCTTGTTAATTACCAAAGTTAATTACCAAAGAACTTTATATATATATATATATATATATACATATCTGGTGAAACAGACATTATAGCAATCGCCATGTGGTGAGTTGAAATTGGCATTATGTGATGTCACTTCTCAAAGTCACACCCGCTGGCTCTCATCTGAGCCAATCACAAACAGCAGCATGATAATGATGATGATATAATGTGTGTGTGTGCTGCTGTCACAGTGGTTTGATTGTAGTGTTTGGATGGTTCCTCTTTAATACTTTTAACACACGCTGTACATGCTGGTTGAATGTTCTTTTTTTTCAAAGTCTCATCGATTGAAATTCAAGGGACACACAACAAATGTAAAATGTGAATATGTTGAAGTCTTAAGTGCACAGAAGATGTCACACATTTAGCTTGGCCCGATCTCACCCATTCAACATGCAAGCATTAGCCATGCTTTCCACCACTACTGCCCTGACCCAGGATGACAACCGCTGTCACCGTACAAACTATATCCATCGTTCAACTATTTATCTATCCAAATATCTACTGAGCAATTTGTTCAAAACCCTGTCAATGTGGCCACTTGTGTCACATTTTTCAGAACTATGCCATCTATGCCATAGTAGGCTACATCCGCCGACAGAGAATGAAGACAAAGAAAATCCTCAACATGGGTCATATGTGAATATTGTATATAGTTCTCTGCACCAGATCGCCCCCTGCAGGAAGCTGAGAGGACGAGAGAAAGGCCAGCAGAGAAGCTGGGAGATGAGGGAAAGGGAGATGGGAGAAGCTGGGAGATGGAATGCTCGGAAGAGGTGCCCAGGTCAACCCAAATGTCAAGCAGCATTCAGCAGAGCGGTGCTGATGACCTCTGTTTTCCCGTCCTCGTGGGGATGGCAATGCACAACACAGTATAAATAATCCACCTGCTTTACCAGCTGTTCTTCACCCGACTGCCAGTAGGTGAGCCGGGTAATTTTTTCTTTTCCGACTGGCTGATGTGAGTCAGCGCGGTAGGCATTGGCAAGGCAATTAAGTCCCCTCCTCCTTCCAGCAGTAGACAATGAAGCGATATCTTTGCAAGTAAGCCATAGATTTGCCACCGATAGCACCCGATTCATTCTTGTATATTGTTGTATTTTGCTTTGACTCTATATTCTTCAGGTTCTCCTTTGGTTGTGTGAACAGTCCCAGCACCAGCAGTCACATTCCAACAGTTTTATCCATGAGCTTGGCTTGTTGTTGGCCACCTGGACGCGGGTCAGGAGGAGTCGGTGCAGGGGGAGGGCGGCGGCGGACACAGGTGGAAGTAAGAGCGCTCCGTTGAGGGCGAGGGCGGGCAGCTCTCCTCGGCCGATAGGTACTGGGAGCGCGGCGTGGGCGGAGGAGGGTACGGGTCCGAGTCCGAGTTCAGGTCCATGTAGTACTTGCTGTGCTTGGAGTGGTGGCCGCCGTGGCCCACCGCCACCTTCCAGCGGCTGGGGACCCCCGAGGCGCCGGCGGGGCCCACGCTGCTGGAGGGGAGCCGTCGGGGGCCGTAGTCGCTGTCGCACACATCCGTGCTGCAGGGGGTGGTGGGCGGGGCCGCGCCGCGCACCGCGTGGTGGTAAGGCCTGGGGACAGAGGAGAGGGGACAGCATGTCAAAGGGCCAGTGTGGGAAGATCGTTGTGGCCTCGACAAAACCACGACCAGATGTCTCACGGCAGCTGTGTTTACTATGTGTAATTAATGCTCTATGTGATGAATGAATTTCCTCTCTGGAGGACAGTAAACATCTAATCTCATCTAATCTAATCTAATCAAGGGGAGAGTCTGGGGTTGGAGAGGCAACAAAATGTCAAGGGTTGTTTAGGGTTTAGTATTTGCCAACAAACCAGAGGAGGAAATATGTCAGGTGGTGCACAATCCCCAATCACATCCTCTAGAGCAGGGGTTCCCAACTGCCGGGCCGCGGACCGGTACCGGGCCGTGGAGGTGTTACTGCCGGGCCGCGAAACAGCTGTGTGTTTATCATCATATTTGACTCAAATAATTTGAGTATAGGTGAACGGCGGGCGGTATAATCTATATATAGAGATTATATATATAGTATAATCTATATATATAGATTATATAGCGGTATATATGGGCGGTATAATCTATATATATAGATTAAATATATATCGGCGGCATAACGAGACTTTCAGTTGCACGCGCTACTAAAGAGACTACGCGCTAGTGACGTGTCGGTCGCGAACGAGCCGACTCAAACAGTCGGCTCTTTTAAGTGAACGACGGGAGCCGGCTCGCACCCGCGAACGAGCCGGGGTTTTTACGGTGCTCCGCGTACATGCGCGTTTATACTGAAATCGAGCCCTGCCGTTTTGTTAGGGGTGTGTGTTGACAACACACTTTGACAACCGGTCCGCGAAAATTGACAACCGGTCCGTGAGATATTTTTCATGTATCTGCCGGTCCGTGGCACAAAAAAGGTTGGGAACCCCTGATCTAGAGGCTCCCCACTTAGTGGGTGATTTAAAAAAAATGCACCTTAGATAAATCACTGACCGTTCATCAGATTGTCACCCACGATGCAATATGATATTGTCCTCATTGATCTATTCGGTTGTGTTATGTGTTCCATGTCATTACTTGTTTAATTGTCTTTCTACTACTACTACCACCACCACCACTACTACCACTACTACTACTACTAAAATACTAAACTACTAAAAAATAAATCTGCTCACATGTTGTGGTTTGGCAGGTAGATAGTAGTTTGCTGTAACACTTGGTTCCACAGTAGACTACATGAACACCCGACCCACTCTTTCTAACAACTATCTATATTGCTTTCTATACATATTTTGAAGAAGGACATGTTTTGCTTTATAATGTTTAAAATATGGTTATTTGGTAGTTATTATAGTATACAGTTGTGGAGTTGGTGGCTGGTTTAACCTGTGGGCCCTGATTAACAAGGACCTACAGGTGGGCAGCCTCACCAGCTACCATAGAGTAATCAGTCTGGACTCAGGTGAGTCTGCTTAAACCAGCTACCAACCCCCCCACACACACTCTACACAACAGTATTTAGTTAAGTTTTCTTAAAAAAAAAATGATGGCTTTTTTTATTTTTAATGCTACCACTATCCAATACTTTTGTGACACCAACATTTCCCCTCTGGGATTCATCATGTATAAGTCTTATCTCATCTTTCTCAGCAGTTAGCTACTACACACTTGAACTTTGGAGCCTGGTTTTGCCTGACAATGGGGTGATTGGTGAACGTCGTCATATAGAGTTAACCATTCACCTCAAGCAGCCACGGATAGTTGATTGGCAGGGTTACCGCTTGACGCTTGGCTACCTTCAGTGCTCTCCACTTAGGGAAAGCTGATCCTACATCAACCTGACTTCTACATCTGTCCTTGAGGAAGTCCCCCCATACTAATGCTGCCTAATGTCTGTTAAAAAAAACGGACAGGGTGAGCTGGCAGGATGAAATTCAAAACAAACAAAACAACACAGAAGTTGCCATGGCCACAGACGGTGAGGAAACCGTTGAGGCCGACATTCAATTTAACAACCCCTTCATAGCAGCTTAATAATGACTGGAGAATGCTGGAATATCAAGTTATACAGCTTTAAAGATTACAATATCTGCTTACAGTCCACAACTGTGCCCTATAAAGATTAATTAAAGATTAATAAAACGTCCAAAGTTTGAGAATCATCTTAGGGGTTGAGCATGAACTTCCTTACTGTGTAAGGAAGTCTTTCACAAAGCATTGTGGTCTGACTGCACCCTCCTCCCATGCTGTGTGTGTGTGTGTGTGTGTGTGTGTGTGTGTGTGTGTGTGTGTGTGTGTGTGTGTGTGTGTGTGTGTGTGTGTGTGTGTGTGTTACCTGTATGATCTGGTTGTTGACGGGCTATTAGAGGAGTAGAAGACCTCTGCATTGTAGAGGGATCGATCGGTTGCAGGGGAGGGCGGGGGGTTTAGAATCTGTGCGCACAAAGAAAAATACAAAATCAATGTAAAGCGTATTATACAGTAGGTGTGTAAAAATCCATACACAGAAATGGAAGCAATTTAAGTAAAATAATGTTAATTAAGTTTGGATTATAAATTGGCAATTTGAATGAAAATATATTGAATATATATTTCAGTAATGTAGAGCCAGAGATCATATCAGTTATAGTATGCTTTTGTATTTAACGTGTGTGTGTGTGTGTGCGTGTGCGTGTGCGTGTGCGTGTGCGTGCATGTGTGCGTGTGCGTGCGCGTGTGCGTGTGCGTGTGCGTGCGTGTGCGCGCGTGTCCCCTGCGTACCTGGGGATAGAAGGCTCCCTTGGTGGATGAGGAGCTGCTGGAGGAAGCCCCGGTCACATGGTTCCGATCGTAGAGCGGTGCCCCACTGCTGCTGCTGCCCAGCAGGCTGACCGGGTTCATGATGGATTTACCACAGGAAATACCTGCGCGTACACACACACACACACACACACACACACACACACACACACACACACACACACACACACACACACACACACACACACACACACACACACACACACACACACACACACACACACACACACACACACACACACACACACACACACACACACACACACACACACACACACACACACACACACACACACACACACACACGCCAATTTCAAAAGTTGTTGTCTCGCAGGTCCAGGTTGAAATTAAAGTTATCTTTTAAGGGGGCAAATAGTTTGTTTCATCAGACGTGGTAATGTCTTATATGACCCTCAACATAGAACTTTTGGCCACTGAAAAAACAAGTGTAAAATCCTATGTTTTTGCCAGTCTCCGACCACCAGTTAGCGTGCTCTACTCTGCTCCGAACTCAAGTCTCGTTCTATTCATGACGTCAAACTGCTTTTTCAGAGGCACTTGGACGACGCAGACACTGACACATTCACACACAGTGTGTTGATAGGGATAAGCTTCTTGGATACACAAAGTCGCCCGTCAGCCGTAACCCATGGGGATAATAACACCTCCCGCTCCGGCCGAGGAACTCTCAGAACAAAACCAGAACAACATTTGTTTAAAGGTCACAGTGTTTGAATTCTGGCTGAAACACTTTTAACACTTTAAAATAAACACCCAAGGCCTGCCTCACACAGAACGCTTTTAAGCAGCTGGGGGCAGCTTTTTTTTGGTACTTTTGTTATCAATGGGAACCAAGTGCTGCGCTCGAGTGTTGTGCTTGAGTCACCTTTTTTTGCCCTGAGCGTTCCTGGCGGAGCGCCCCGGACGCCAGTTTGAAAAATGTGCCAGCGCCCAACGTCAACACGGTAGGCTCAGAACCGAAGTTGCTTTACAAAAGTAAAAAAAAAAATAAAGGTGCAGCACGCTAGCGCTCGGCTTTTGTTTTCATTAGGCGTCAACAAAAAGCTCTGCATCTACAGCGTACCACGCTCGCAATAAGGCCATCTCCATCACAAAGGGACCGCAACCACCCATCTCTTCTCTCCCCCCCCCCCCTGCGGTTTGGTCGCCGGTTACGCAGTATCCGTACAAGGTTCTACCGGGTTCAAGGACAGTTTTCTTCGCCAACTGAACTGCTAGGAGTGCTGCCACTATCATTACATCGTCACCCATATTACATTTCATATATATATTTTTGCTGGACTTTCTGACTCATTACAGCTAGTGCCCTGTTCTGCTGCTGCACTACTGGCACTTTCAAACGTTTTCTGCACAATTCACCATATGTATATATCATCTATATATCATCATCTATATCATCAGTCCCTTTATTGTTCTTTTTATTGTGTACAGTATTGTTATAGTACAGTGTATAGTATAGGTTATAGTTTATAGTATTGCATATCATCGGTAGTAAAGTATAGTGCTGTTTGCAGCATAGTATTGTTTTTAGTCTTGTATAGTTTAGTAATAAATGCATACTGCGGGAGGGAATAGGGGGGGAAAGCATTCCATTGTGCTAGTATCCAGTCAAAGGTTGAGGGGAGACCAAGCGGTCCGAGGTGCCTACCCTGGAAGGTCCCGTGCTGCGAGGCGCTGGGGTCGATGAAGTTGAGGGGCACGTGGGGCGCGCCGCTGATGTACTCGTGGGGGAAGGAGCCCGTGGTGCCCTTGTAGCGGCGGCACACCAGCCGCTGGCACACGAAGTACACGATGATCACAAACACCAGCAGGATGATGGCGATGACCGGCCCGATGGTGGAGGAGCTGGAGGGGAGGCCGTTGGCTGGTGGGGGCAGGAACTCTGCTCATGTTGAGAGGGGGGGGGGGAGGAGCAATATGAGCAGCAGTATGATATATAGTATAATATGTATATATACAGTTTTCGGACAGTACAGAAAAAGATGGATCAGTACATGCATGATATTGAATACATTTTTTAATGGTTCTGGACTAAATGATGGACCCGTGTGAAGTTATAATACAATGCCAGTTGAACTAATCCGATTGCCGTTACTAAAGTCTCCAGGGCATGCGTTTGTTGTGCTTTTCACGGTACATACCGCAGCCGAGCTCGTCGGAGCCGTCCGTGCAGTCGGAGTAGCTGTCACACTGCTGTTTCTTGGTGATGCACTGGTTGTCGCCACAGCGGAACTGGTTGGGAGAGCATATCACTGGGAGAAAAAGAGAAGGCAGGGTAAGAGTTCGTCCACAGATCCAGGATCTGTGCAAGTATACTGTTCAAGTGTAACCTCGGTATCTTGGTGTATCTGGACCTACCCAAAAGCAGTTCAACTTTTGATGAAAGAAAATAAATACTGCAACACCATATTACAATGTGTAATGATTTTCTTCTTTTCATTGGCGCCCAAACCCACGCTAGAAAGATCCAGAGTACAACACTGTCTGGAAATGTTCAATTGAAAAGCTATGAAGAACCATGTCCATGTTTACATCCCACCGCAAAAACACATTTTTCACTGAAACACTTTTTAGTGTTTAAAACTCGTCCTTAGCCCACGTCATCAAAGAGAAAGCTGCTGCACGCGTTCGTGATGCGATCAGTGGATGCATTTGGTGTGTGTTTGCTTGTGTGTGTCTGTGTGCGTGTTTTCCTGCGCGTGTGTGTGCGTGTTTTCCTGCGTGCGTGCATGTGCGTGTGTGCATGTGCGTGTGAGCCTACCGTCACAATCGAGCTCGTCCGAGTGGTCGGTGCAGTCGGGCTCTCCGTTGCAGCGCAGCGCTGCGTCCACGCAGCCCCCCTTGTCGCACTGGAACTGGGAGGCGGCACACACGGGGCAGCCCTCCTCGTCACTGTTGTCGTCGCACTCGGCAAAGCCGTCGCAGCGCCACGCCTTTGGGATGCAGTCGATGTCCCCCGTGGAGCAGGTGAACTGCTCTGTGGAGCAGGTGGGGGGCTCTTAAGGGGAGGGAGAGAAGGAGGGTGGAAGTGGTTGTGAGACACAGTTGAATCAGAAGTGGAAGTGGGAGATTTCGAGCCCGGTTTGTCTTGTCCGTTTGTTTTGTTTTGTTTGTCTGTTAGCAAGATAACTCAAAAGTTATGTACGGAATTGGACAAAAGTTGGTGGTTAGATTATAATGGGCCAAGGAACAGTTGATTCGATTTTGGGTGCAGATCCGGATCCGAATTAGGATCCGGGGGACTTTTTGTTGTGCCGGAGGAATGCGATCTACTGCTTGCGTTCTAGTATGCTGCTGTAACAGCCACATTTCCCTCACAAGATAATAAAGAATCATCATAAAGAATAAATAATAACGGTATTTCCAGTTTCGCATAACAAGAGACATGAGTGCCATGAGCGACCTCTCGCTACCGGGTTATTAGGATTATTTTCTGGTAAAAAAAAATTGATTTCATTGACTATCAATCTTTTGAGGTATTTATTCGATGTAATCCAACAGAGAGGTTGCAGTGAATGAAACACCAGCTGTGTTCACGCCATGTAAACCAGCAGCCGTCCTGATGTGGTTTGCGGTGTGTTCTCCACGTACCTCCACAGTGGAGCAGGTCCTGCAGGAGCACCAGGTGCATGGGACAGGAGCAGCGCGGTGTCCCGTCCCCTTTGGCGATGCAGATGTGAGAGCAGCCACCGTTGTCACGGGAACAAGGATGGGCCGCTGGGATGAAAAGACGAAGACAAAAAAATAATATTCACCCGGTGTTAATAGGACACGGTCAACGTCCTGATCCTTCACATAGAAAAAAAAGGGTTTATTTTTCTATTTGTTCTTTTAAATGACACCATCAGTCCATGCCCGTCGGGTGATGAGGAACAGAGAACTTTGGCCCCTAGCCCAGAAACACTTCAAATCTACTTTATTAACTGGCTTGTAGCATGGGTTAAATGGGTCATGGACCAAGCTGGTCAGTCTTAAAAACCTTGTTCTAGGACCATGTCAGCAAACGTAAACTCATGGCTGCGCAGAGCTAACCATACACTTAAACATGACCAAGCCACCACCAAAGTGGATAGAAGTGGACAAGCATACGTCGGTGCCTTGTTTCATACCAAACTCCAGCAGGTCTATCTCTTCCACGGCGTGTATGGAGGTCAGGTATGAGATGCGGCCCTGGATGCGGGTGCGTCTGTCGCCGGTCAACTTGTCCACCCTCTCGATCATCTGCTGTTGGCGGTCTATCCAGTACAGGTGGTCCCCCAGGATGCTGAGCCCCATGGGCTGCAGGATGTTGGAGTCCTGCAGGACGATACGATTGGCTCCTGGTGGGAGAGCGAGAGAAAGACCAGAGTGTTACGGGAAAACAGTAGGTATTATTTTGCAACCAGGTGGGAATAACAAAACTTATTGTAGCATTTTGAAATAAGTGAGTTGTGGTGAATATCTTGCTCTTTTAATCAGGCCAGAACACACAACTCATAGTATGTATTCAGTGTGATGTATTATTTTTAGGTTTTTACTTATTTGATCTGCAATACATTGATAGTTAAAGGCACTATTGATAACATTTTATTTAGGAGAGTAATTTTTCCTAAAAAATCCAATATTATGATTGTTAATTATTAATTAGAAAAATGTTGACGGGTCAACATGTTTTGTTTATTTGTGACACCTGACGTTTGGGTCCCCGCTTCTAACAAGGCTTGTGAGCCAATAGTTAAACAACGTTTGTATCACATGGTACACATGGTATCTCTGTGTCCTCAGCGATGAGTCTTAGTAGTTAGTGAGTTTGTTTCCAGTTAGTGTGGAGAAAACTGAAACATTTGAGTTTGACAGCAAGTGCCGGTACCAAGTGATCAGCGACAAGAGTCGGAGCAGGACGAGGGTTAACATCGGTTCAGCTTTTAGCTCCAACATGAAAGATTCATCACTTGACATGCCCGTGTCCGTCTGAGTCTCCACCATGAAATATGAAGGCTGTGCCACCAACTGGCTACCACCAGGGGGGGGAGGGAGAGTGTGACATCTAGTGGCTGAATGCTATCAATGTTATTAAATGTTACCAATAGCACACAGGAAGTCATCACCATGCATTTTTCTAATATATATTTGTTCAACATCAAGCAAATGTATATAATATGTTACACACTAATACTTTTTTTTTATTATCAAAGCTCTCGCATCTTGTTCTCTCCATCCTGCATCTAAATAAGTGTACATTATTTATCACAGGAATTCCATAAAATTAATTATTTTTTTCTCATTTAATATCTCTTTTGTATTTACAAAAGCAATGTGACAGCTCTCTTCTCAAGATAAACTATAACCTTCATGGGGGCAAAAAAAGGGAATAAAATAAAAGCATAAATCAACATTGCCCTGGCAGGAAGTGTTTTTACCGTTGAGGTCACTGCTCTCGATGCGTTTGAGGTCGGCATCCACCCAGAACAGCTTGGCCAGCCTGTTGTCCAGAGCCAGCGCCACGGGTCTGATGAGCCCCGTGGTGAACAGGGACTCCCTCTCTGTGCCGTCCAGGCTGGCCCCCTCGATCTTGGCCGAGCGCTCCTGCACCGTGGTGAAGTACATGTACCTGCCGACAGGAGGAGGTGATGAGCTACAGCCGGGGTGGTACAGACACACGGACACAGACACAGACGCACACACACAGACACACACACAGACACGGACACGGACACGGACCCGGATACGGACACGGACACGGACACGGACACGGACCCGGACACGGACACGGACACGGACACGGACACAGAAACACACGCGCGCACACACACACACACTTTCCTTTCAGGCCTTTATTTTGGATTGTGGCTGGTGTTGCAGTTGTCATGTTCATGGCTATGTGAAAGGCCTTCCAATTTTCCTACCGTCTTCTGTTTTGCTGTTTTGTTTCATAAATAACTAAATAAATACACATAGTGTATAAAGAGCAGATCCATGCAGAGACAAGCCCAAAACACACGGCCGTGTCGAGACAGATGTAAAATAATGTTTTAGATATTTAAGATATAGATAGATATATAAAACACTCGAGTCCTTCCACGATGTGAGCGGAAAAACATGTTCCCACTCAGTGTGCTTTGCTCAATACACAAACAATACAATTCTATTGCCTTTTTCGAGACTCCCGCTACAAATATGAACCGATTTAGGCTTCAAGCGTTGCGCTCCTCACCCCTTCTCGGCGTTGACCACTATGGCCCGGGGCTTGTCTGTGTCATCCTTGAGGACCACGCCCACGGCGTGTCCGTCCATGCGCTGGGCGTTGATGGTGTTGGAGCTCTCGCAGGTCCAGTACACGTGGCGGCTGTACGAGTCCAGGCTCAGGTCGTGCGGCTGCTTCTCCGGCGGCTGGGCCGCCCCCCCGCTCACCACCGTGGCCGACTGCAGGGAAGGAGGGAAGGAACAGCACACAGAGGGTTGTTAGACCTGATATGTTAGATATCATATTATATATATATGATATAAAGTTAGGGTTATATAATAAATAAGTGAAGTAAAATAACAATTCAGACAGGGACCAACAGGGGTCAGGTTTCTGTCAGAAACCTGAATATATATATATAAAGCAGATGGGGAAAAGTAGATCCAAAATTCAGACTGAGCTCCAAAAATCAGAAATATATATATATATATTATTATATATATATTCCGATGTCCGATGAATTTTGGATCTGCTTTTCCCCATCTGCTTTATATATATATATATATATATTATTATATATTATTATATATATTCCGATGTCTGAATTTCGGATCTGCTTTTCCCCATCTACTTTTTTACCCAGACCTGACGGCGGCAAGAAACATAGCCCTTAATCTGCCTTCTCCCAGAAAGCAGGAGTTAAAAACGCTTCTATAGCGGTCTGTGGTGTGTCCAGCGGTCGGTTACCATGGTTCCTTCGTCGCGGGCCCTGCGGATGTTCTGCCGCCCATCCAGCCAGTACACCATTCTGTCCAGCGGGTCGTAGCTGACGGCCCGGATGTTCTTCAGCACGTGGATGGGCAGGATGATGTCCGGGCTCTGCTCTCCAAGAACCATGCGGCTGATGCTCGCCTTCTGGCTGAACAGCAGGAAGCTGGAGGGAGCTGCAGAGAGAGAGAGAGAGAGAGAGAGAGAGAGAGAGAGAGAGAGAGAGAGAGAGAGAGAGAGAGAGAGAGAGAGAGAGAGAGAGAGAGAGAGAGAGAGAGAGAGATGAGAGAGAGAGCCATGCTTTGGTTTGAATCAAAAACAATGCATTGTAAAACTCCTCGAGTAAATCTGTTTTCAATGTTTGTAAAAGGGAAAGCTGATTCATCGGTAAACTGATGAATCGGTGTAATTCGATTGTTGTGCCTCAGTTCCCCATCTGGTCCACATTAGACAAGACAACATTTGATTCAGAGGTCCAAAATCAATTAGATATGCCCAACACATGTATTTAGAGCCTGTGTCCTATGAAAATGATTTGACAATATAATAATCCTTAATACAGAGGGTCAGATACATTGACACACTGTCCTTATTTATTATTTTATTATTTCCTTAATTTCCCTCGGGATAAATAAAGTCTCTTGAATGAATATTAGGTATAGTGGAGTATTGCAACAACCCTGGAGCACACAATGCATCTAGTTCAGGGGTTCCCAACTGCCGGGCCGCGGACCGGTACCGGGCCGTGGAGGTGTTACTGCCGGGCCGCGAAACAGCTGTGTGTTTATCATCATATTTGACTCAAATAATTTCAGTATAGGTGAACGGCGGGCGGTATAATCTATATATATAGATTAAATATATATCGGCGGCATAACGAGAGACTTTCAGTTGCACGCGCTACTAAAGAGACTACGCGCTAGTGACGTGTCGGTTGCGAACAAGCCGGTTTTTTTTACGGGTGCTCCGCGTACATGCGCGTTTATACTGAAATCGAGCCCTGCCGTTTGGTTAGGGGTGTGTGTTGACAACACACTTTGACAACCGGTCCGCGAAATGACACCGGTCCGCGAGATTTTTTTCATGTATCTGCCGGTCTGTGGCACAAAAAAGGTTGTGAACCCCTGACCTAGTACACAAAGTACACATTAATTACAAGATTGACATCAAGTGTCATTGAGGAGGAAGGAAGCTACGATGAACTGCTACTTTTAATAACTATCATTATTCATTATTTGGTAACTATCAGTACTTGGTGATGAGTCTTAAGTATAGTATGCAGTATTGGTATGCTTGTGTAACATCAATTCATTGTCTTCTGGTTCAGGTTCAGCCAGATTGATGGCCCTGATTGACAAGCCAAGACTAAGTTGCTTACAGGAGCTCATGTGTGAGCCTGCTAACAGGGGGACAATAAAACCTACAGCTGCAGTTGTGGCCATCAGAGTCCAGGGTGTAGTGGGACGCGCAGCGGCACTGGGCACCGGCGGGCGTGGCCAGACACAGGTGGGTGCAGTCTCCGTTGTTGTGGGAGCAGTCGTTGGCGCCGTCCTGCCTGGACGAGTGGAACACCAGGATGTCCAGCATCAACTGCAGCTGGCCCTGGGGGGGGGGGGAGGGGATGGCATCACATGTCCTCAATACACTTTGAATATTTCAACACATTTTGAGTTTTGAAATGCGCTTTCCTTTTTGGCCCCGTTTACATGCGAAATCAGAGGGCCCTCAGAAGAGCGCATACCTCCGCAAAACCAAAAAGTCCCCTGGATCCGGGTTTGCGTAAAAATCGAATCAACTGTTCCTTGGCCCTTAAGTAAGGTTTTGTCCAATAACAGAGAATTTGTTTAGTTATCTTGCTGACAGACAAGATAACCTCCGGCGAAAACATAACCTCCGGCCCGTCTATGTCTATGACGAATCCAATTTGATTTGGATTTGGCGCATCGAACAACTGATACTAATGAACTAATCTTAAGGCAACCGGTTTTACACAGGATTTAATCCGAGCTCTCTGGGGGCCCTGCCTCATACAGAGAAACACACACACAAGAGGGACACACACAAGGGACCTTGGACAAGACAGGACACCCGACAGACCAGAGCAGGCTCCTCACCTGCAGCACAACGGTCCGGTTGAGCCCGCTGCGCTTGTCCGCCCGCTCGATGCTCCGCAGGTTGAAATCGGTCCAGTAGATGTAGTCCCGATACTGGGTCAGACCGAAGGGCTGAGGGAGGTCGTCCACCACGATCTCCCTCTGAAGACCTGGATGTATATATATAAATAAATACAACTTTACTTATATTTGGCCATTTAATCTAAAATAATAATCATAAATCTGTTTTGTTTAGTTGAGTTTTGAAGTAATTTTCGCTTTTCAAATTTCATTGTACTTGTATAATGACAATAAAGGCATTCTGATTCTGATTCTGGGGGAGAACCAGGGCTATGAGACACCTGTATACACACACTGGAGGACATAGAAACTCAAACTGTGTGTGTGTGTGTGGTGTGGTGTGTGTGTGTGTGTGTGTGTGTGTGCGTACCCTGCATGTTGGTGCTCTCGATCATGCAGGTGTCCAGGTCGGTCCAGTACAGCCGGTGGTCAAGGTAGTCTATGGTGAGTCCGTTGGCCCGTCCCACTTTGTCCACCAGGGTGCCGATGGTGCTGCCGTCCATGTAGGCCCGGGCTATACGGGGTCGGCCGCCCCACTCTGTCCAATACATGTAACTAGAGGGAGGAGGAGGAGAAAACACTGCGTTACAACCAAAGACATAGCTTTCTTTATTCATTTTTATTTGCTCTTTTTAATCAAGACATCATACGTAAAAAAAAAAAAACAGAACTTCAAATGTCATTTGTTTGATACTACATAATCAGATGGGATTATGGCATGGCTGAGACAGACAGTTACTGTGTGTGTTTGTATATGTGTGTGAGTGTGTGAGTGTGTGCGTGCGTCTTGTGATAAATGTGTGTGTGGGAAAAGGCCCTGGAGCCTGGAGCATTACTCAATGACACCTGGATGAGTTACACGCAATGATTAGGTAGCGAGTTCACACCTCTCCCACACGCACACACATACACGCATTCTTTAAATCAGAAACATCAGACTTTTTTTCAATACTGGTAACTATTGTAGTTAGCCCATGACTTGGACATATAAAAAAAAGCAGCATTCCACTTGGGTGACACAGCTCCACTCTAGTTACCTCATCCTGCCCCGAGAGAGAGTGCAGAGGCAAGACAATGAGGTCATTGCGTCACAAAGTAAGACAATAAGCAGGTGTGGTACGTCTAGGGCCATTGGAGCAGCTCTGTTTATACTGCGTGACTTTCCAGGGAATTACTGCTTTCTCGTTCCCCCACCCTTACGAGCCTGTGTGCGCACGGCGACCAAGCGTGTTTTCAAACCGATACAAACGTAAAACAAAGACACACTCTAACACGCAACATACAGCTAGAAGATATGGTGGTGTGCCAGTTATTACATGAGAAAGTGCACCACTTTGGAGGCACACAAAACAAAATGTCGGCGTTTCTTAAGTGTTGGGTTTGCTTGTAGCTGTTTGTGAGGCAGTGATATTGTACGTAGTAGTCATGTGTCCACAGACGTATCCTTACCCATTGGCCGGATCCAGCGCTAAGGACCGTGGGTTGTCGAGCGAGCGCGGGTTCTCCAGGTCCTTGCACACCAGGATCTGGCGGTACTGGCCGTCCAGCCGGGCCACCTCGATGCGGTTGGTGCCCGTGTCGGCCCAATAGATGTTCCGGCCCATCCAGTCCACGGCCATCCCCTCTGGGTAGTCCAGGCCGAACTCAATGACGTGCTCTAAGGAGCTGCCGTTCATGTAGGCTCTGCTGATCGTCTGTGGGAGAGGAATGTGAATAGTTCAAGAATTTAGAATCACAATACCTTTATTGTCAAGTACAACGTAATCGTATAGCAAACCTCAAGAAAACAACAATGAATGATGAACATAAATATTTTTATAAAACTTAATAAAACAGTACTGTATATATATACACATGTATTGCGTTGGCCCTATATACACGGCAGTGCAAAAGGGATGATTTGACGACTTTCATCCCGCTTTGTGTAATTACATTGTGGGTAGTATATGCAAATGACCCCACCCAAAAAAAGCAACTTCACACAACAGACCTTAGACTGTATATCAGTCCAGTAAATTCTGTTCTCAGAGACGTCAAAGTCCAGGGCAGATGCCTCTTTGACTCCTGTCAGCGGGATGGCAACGTCGTTACTGTTGGTACCCAGTGAGATGCTCCTGATGTTATCCCTGGAAGGACACACACACACACACACACACATTTTAACTGACCGTAGCTGCCGCACGCCACGGAGAGCAACCTTGACATATACATGCGTTGACACTGTGTGAGGCGGAGGTTAAGGAGACCTGTTGGTGAAGAGCAGGAAGGCCTCAGGCACCACGCAGGTCTGCAGGTCCGACAGCAGCTCCAGGCCCATGGGACAAGCGCAGCGGACCCCCTGGACGTGCCAGAAGCACAGGTGGCTGCAGCCTCCGTTGTCAGCCGCGCAGCCGTTGGTACCTGGACAGGAACACCGGGGCGGGTCATGGTGGGAAGCACGACTACCTGCATTATGACTTAGCTGCTGTGGCTGATGCTTGTCGAGGACTCCTCTTTACTCATTTGTGACCTGTTGTTTGTTTATCTTTTGAAAGACACCTCCTGTGTCTGAACTGGTAAATATGTGGACATCGCGCCCGTCACGTCAACCATTGGTAACGATCCATATTTGGCAGTAGTTATTATTATATAAATTATATCATATATATATATATATATATATATATATTATACAATAATATTATTATTATTATCATTAAATCTATAATAACTTCTGAATTAAATAAACTGGTCCATCCTCCGTCTATCCTCCCCTTTCTCCTCACCATATGCCTCGGTGACTTTGGTGGCCTTGAGGCCCATCAGGTCGGGCAGCTGGTCGATGATGATCTCCCGCATGGCGGTGGTTTTGTGCACCCGCTCGATGCTGCGCCGCTGCCAGTCGGTCCAGTAGATGTAGTCGCCCAGCAGCGTGAAGCCAAAGATGTGGGGCAGCTTGTCCTCCAGCAGGGTCAGTCTGTTGGTCCCGTCCACGTTGACGACCTGCAGAGGGGGGCAAGGCAGAGGTAGAGCAGGTTACCCCCGGTTAAGGAAGGACAGCTAAGACTAGCTAGTCCGTCCTGCGCCTTTACACATGTCTGAGAGACTGGGGCGCTTGTGGTTGGCGTTAGGAAGTTCGGTCTTAAGATGCGTATTCGTTATGGGGAATGATAGTCACAGAGTGTCTTCTGCTGTATAACATCATCCTCTTTTAAAAATAGATCCTCCACATAGTGTGTCATACTCTCACACATTGGCCCTGTAAACACCAAGGAAATATCTAGATTCCACAACCCTTTTGTAATCTAGATTGTATCTAGATTATTTTTCAATCTAGATAACATCTACATTATTTTGGAATCTAGATTGTATTTAGATTATTTTGGAATCTAAATAGTATTTAGTTTTTTTTTCAATGTAGATACCATCTAGTTTATTTTTCAATCTAGACACCATCTAGATTATTTTTGATGTTGAGTAATAGAATTGCAGGGGCAAAGAATCATAGAATCATAGTTAAATGTAAGCACAGCACGGCGATGTTTCAGATACATTTGTATATGACGCCCCGTTTGTTTTATATGGGTTGACAACCAATTTATGAGCCAAGCACATGATTCAACAGCAAGAGATTCTGTCTAGACGAGAACCTATCTTCAGTCAATCTAAATTGAGTGGAGTACACTACCCGGTTTTGACGCATGTCAACACGTTGCCAAAACCGAACAACTCTCTTTGCGTCTTGATCTCACTACGGTTTGTCAGTCACGGTTTGAAGAGAGATTGAAAACATTTAAACTGGGTTAATGAAGGTAGAGTCCACCATGCATTAAGGCCAAGTACGCATGTCACCGACCATGTCCCCAGGCCAACGTTACACGTCGTTAACCATGCTGTCACCAATGTATTTTGCCAAATATGTATGTCATCATCCATGAGTCCTTGATTAACAAGGACTCACAGGTTAAACCATCCATCACCACACACACCCGGTTTCCTCATCTACCCGTGTCCTTGAGGAGCTCTAATGTAGCTATTTTATTGGCTTGTGGCAGCGTCGACGGCTACAAAAACATGTTTTTTTTAAATGATTCCCTATTGTGGCACTTCACATCACGTCATTCTGCCCAAGAGACCCAGGCATGACGCCGTCTCCTCAGCCAACTCAGCGCAGCGGTGGCCACTGTAACCTGTGGCATGTTGCAACCAAAGATGTGGAAAGAGCATATGAGCCCTTGGCAAACCACGATGCACACGGACAAGACACATACTAGGATAGGCTGGAAGTGGCATAGAAAGAAAGATGGGAGGGGGGGAGGAGAAAGGGTAAAATTAGCAAGAGAGGGGTCAAGGAAGGAGGAGAAGAGGGAGGAACGGAACGGAACTCAACTTAAGGGAAGGCCCCAGAGGAGTTGAACGATATGTATGGAAGAAGAGAAAGTACTGACAAAGGGGAGGGGTACAGGTTGGCCATCAAACTATTTTAAATTGAATGAGAATAGCAGAAAAAGGGGTGTGTTGTTATAGGGGGTAACGCATGGCTACCAACACACAGTGGCTTCTCTGTTCACACACACACACACACACACACACACACACACACACACACACACACACACACACACACACACACACACACACACACACACACACACACACACACACACACACACACACACACACACACACACACACACACACACACACACACATATTGCAAAGTGTAGAACATATAGGATTGGTCATGGATACCTGAAATAAAAGTCCTTCATACATTACTTCATTACTACAAATACATTACTATTAAGTGAAGAGTTGTTTTCATTACCATTTAATGTTCAGAAGAAAATCAATTAGACCGAGAGGAATGAAAACCCTTGAGCATTTGGACTAAAATATGGTTAAGAGAGGAAAACATACCCGACCCCCAGCTCCTCCTTCACCGCTCCCCTCCGCCTCCCCTCCTACTCCACCCCCACCTCCATCCCCAGCTCCTACGACACCGCCCCCCTCCCCCTCCCCTCCTACTCCACCCCCACCTCCATCCCCAGCTCCTACGACACCCCCCGCCTCCAACTCCAGGGGGGGGGGAGGGAGGGAGGAGTTCCTGACCCCTTTTCAAAATAAAGAAACAAGAAAAAAAAAACTATTCATTTATCACAGTGACACAATTAGACATGGCCATCCCTGTGAAAAGATGGCCCCGGTGACTCCCTTTCTCTGCCCTCTCCTCCTCTGTCCTCTGCCAGCTTTTTCAGAAAGAATTATGCGGTGGGAGACCGAATCTGGCTCCTTTTTTGTTGTATTTTGCGGTGTGAGAACGTCTTGTTTTTGATGGGCTGAGAGGTATGAATAGGGGAGACAAAAAGGCAGAGAGAGAGAGAGAGAGAGAGAGAGAGAGAGAGAGAGAGAGAGAGAGAGAGAGAGAGAGAGAGAGAGAGAGAGAGAGAGAGAGAGAGAGAGAGAGAGAGAGGAGATGGGGCGTGCAGATAAACAACGAAGTCCACATCTACACAGGGAGAAGTCAAGACCATCGCAGGACAGGCCGACACGTGAGTGTACACAAAGTACAACACATACCTAAATACCAAATCACAGCCAACCCAACCGCTGAGGAAATATGTAGACTGGTTCACATCACTGGTTTGTTTCAGACTAAAGCTTCAGTGGAACGGTAGCTTTTCCAGTGAAACCATTTCAAATCCCAAGCAAGCTTGCATGTTGTCGTGTTTTACTAAGAATTCAACTACTACTGCGACTTCTTTGACTATGAAACTGACTTTGACAGTATGCTGTCAAGACTGTTGTGTTGATACTATATCTGCTTTATTAAATTGTTCTTGCTCCAGATATATCACTCCGAGAGACAATGAACCTCCAGAGATATCCACAAATCAAAGTATATTTGAGACCATTGCCATGTGTAAGACGGTTATGATTCTCCAACAAACCTTAACAGTTTCCAGATGTATTCTGAACATTTACAAAATATTCTAAGTTAATAAATTCTTATTTGTTTAGTCCCAACACATGCTCATACCCTTTTTGAAAATGTGAGTAATTAAATGAATGCAATATGAACCGATCCTCTTCCCTTTCAGTTCACTAAAGAGGCAACCATGGTCGAGAGGCAACTACGGTCAGACAAAGCTCCATGATCAGACGATACTGCAGATACATCCCATGCTCCGATTCCTAGCTTAGAATGTAGACAAAAGGAGCATTGGTAGTTGTGAGTACCACACAAACTACAAACACAACAAAAACCTACATGGGAACTACTAGTCAGGCACACACTTTGATAGTGTTGATGCTTATTTAGTCTGCCGTGGCACTTTTAATATTGTCTCTGTGTGTGGTCCGAGTTGCGTTACGGGCCACTACAGTTTCAATGTGAACACAGTTGTGTTTACATAGCAGCCCAGACAATCAAGCCATGTTGAATGTCACCCGGGCCAAAAGCGAAGGGAAAGAAAATGAGCAGCGGACAGTCGCTTCGCCAGGCGAAAATCTTCCCACCGCATGAGAGGAGAGAGCCGGTGTCCAAATGAGAGTTACAGACGCGGCTTTGTGTTTTCGTACAGCGAGATGGAGAAAGCACGGGAGAAATGGCAGGAGACAGTGGAAACTCTGAGCAATGACAAGGTGTTTCGGGCTTTTTTTTTTTCCATCCTGAGGGCCTCACCTACACACAGACCCACACAAGCGTGCAGACACACAGGGACGCAAGCATTTTTTAAAAGGTTAACACACTTATAATGACAACAACAGGCTGAACAAAATCTTTTTTGTCAGCTTGCCAACGTGTGTGTGTGTGTGTGTGTGTGTGTGTGTGTGTGTGTGTGTGTGTGTGTGTGTGTGTGTGTGTGTGTGTGTGTGTGTGTGTGTGTGTGTGTGTGTGTGTGTGTGTGTGTGTGTGTGCGTGTGCGTGTGCGTGTGTGTGTGTCCTGTCTTTAGATGGGCTGCTGGGTCTCATCATTATCAAGGCCAGTGTTTTAAAAGGAGGCCCCGGGGTCTTGCAGAGCCATGTCAAATCGTCTTTCATGGCGCAACACAGGGACAATGTACTCCCGATGAAGGCTAAAACTCCAACAAGACCCCTGAAACGAAATCTCCGATTGAAATCTTTATTGATGGACTCTGGCCTTTGCAATGCCTGCCAGGCCACTAGCAGAGACTGTCAGAGGCAGTTGTTCATAGGGAGTGTTGAAAGAAAGTCAAGAGTGTTGTAGAATGAAGCAGGCTGGCTAGCAAAGCCATTTCATTGTCACATTGTTGATATTGAAGGTGCGGTAGGTGCGCTTTAAGCTGTTATTTGAGCCATTTGTTAGAAACGGAATAGCCGTCCGTCAGCTATAGTGAGTGAAATGCTCTGTGAGAATATCTGCTTGGGTTGACTATGCCTGCTTTCTGTATCAGACGATATATATTTTAGACTGCTCCCGGCTCATTTCTGACCAATCAGGACTCTCTTTCCTGATTGGTTTGTGGAATCCATGTCCCCTGTCATTCACAGGTGCGTGAACACAACACTTGGTGAAGAAACAGAGGGAGGGAGCAAAGAGGGAGGGACATTTTTTGGGATTGTTTAGTTTCAAAATATTGTTCCCTTCTGCTCTCACGCTTTACAACTCTCACATCGTACGTTTAGGGGGAAATAAAAACTTCCCGAACGATGCTTTCTTCTGTCAGTGGATGGCACATTCAAAACCTGCTAAAAATGCTGGTTTGCTGACGGTCATATGCTGGTACATACTGGTCCACATGGGCAATGTGTGAGGCGATTTTAGAGGATGTCAATGGCAGTTGCATTGGATGACGTAGGCCAGGAGCAGTGGCATTTTAGAGGACTGCTGTCTCTATGATGTTAAGGATCCAGATAATGTATCAGATGTCTAGCTGGACAGACATACAGACCAACAAAAACACACGGCAAGATACCTTCAAGCTCTGCGCAGGGAATGAATGAGCCAAGTGCAATAAATCTGCATAATCACACCACAAAGCACATTTTGTGTGTGTATGTGTATGTGTGTGTGAATAAAGGCAATACATCCATCAAAGTGGCCAACAGAGACATACACACACACACAAGCTCTCTCTCACACACACACACACACACATACAAGCACATTCACACACACAGCTTGTCAAAGGAGGGGGTCTGAGTGCGGCGACTTCAGAAGCTTCTTTCACCGTGAAGTGGGGTAGAGGAGGGTTTGAGGTGGGAGGGGCGGGGCGGGGCTAGGGGTGAGGGAGGTGGCAATTGAAGAGTCGGATTTCTTAAGAAAAAAAAAAGAGTTGAAAACAGAACAAGAGCAAAAAAGAGAAGACACACACACACACACACACACACACACACACACACACACACACACACACACACACACACACACACACACACACACACACACACACACACACACACACACACACACACACACACACACACACACACACACACACACACACACACACACACACACACACACACAGCGAGAGAGTGAGAGAGAGAGAGAGAGGATTTGAAAGAACTTCACACTCCACTGTTTAAATGAGGAATAGGCTTTAGTCTGCATGTCAGACATTTATCAATCCATACAATGTTAAGTGGTCCATGGCATTTTGTTTCTGGCTGGCATCACCGTGTTGCGTTTACTCCACACACACACACACACACACCTTAAAAAAAAACTTCTACTACTTTTAACAGCTTTAAAATTACGTAATGATCACCAGTGCATGATATTTGACCAAGCCTGTGAGTTTCCCTACTATCAGAGCCATCTCAGTCAATGACAATACGCCTTCAGCTTCACACCAGATGGACTTTGAAATCCACACTCATCACCCTGCCTGCATGACTTCAAGATGAGCATTTCCTTTGAACATGCGCACACGCACGCACACACACACACACACAAACAAAGAACATCTTCACTGCTCAAACAGTTGCAGCAACAATAACAGTGAGAACCTCAACAAAAGGTCTATTAACATTTCTCCTCTAAGCCTTAGCTTCTAAGTGTGAGGGGTGGGGGGTGCAGAACAGGGATAAGGGAGGTGGCAGAGAAAGAGAGAAAGAGAGAGAGAGAGAGAGATCACCAATTTCAAATGGTGAGCATTCAGCCGGTGATCCATGAACCATAACATCTAGGGGACGTGGCCCCACATCCCCTCGCTGCTGCGTGGTAAACAGCCTGGTGGTAACCACAGTGGGGCTGTGATAGTATTCACTAGTCACTCCACATGAGAAAAATGTCCATTAACAATGGACCTCACTCTAATAAGATTATTAGAGTTATTTTTCCTGGAGGGAAATTGCGATTAGTGTGGACATTGATACCAGAAAAAAAAAACTAAAGACAACATTGAAGCTTCCCCATCATGATATGGTTTATATAATTATGGTATATTGACTGAAAGGCGGTCGGCGCTTGGCTTGTTCCAGACTCATATCTCGAGGCAAACCCGAAAGGGGAGCTTGTGAGATTAAGGCTGGCTTCGCGAGGCTCGACATTATGCATATTGTAGCTAAAACCTAGCTTTATTTCACTCGACATATATATACACATATATATATATATATATAGTCAGTCAATATATATATTTTATAAAATTATTAATATACCATGTTTTTTGTTTTGTTTATTTATATATATATAAAATAATATACACATACACCCACATGTGTGTAAAGCAGGTCTGTTTCCAGCCGAAGCATACCTCTATCTTGTCTGTCTTGGCGTCTCCCCAGTACAGCTTCCCTGCTGCGTGGTCTATGGCCAGCCCGTTGGGCCAGCCCAGAGACGTGTTGAGCAGTACCCGGCGGTCCGAACCGTCCAGGTCGGCCCTCTCTATCTGGGGTCGCACGCCCCAGTCGGTCCAGTACATGTAGCTGCAGAGGGAGGGAAAAATAGAGATATATATGTATATATGTATAATACTATGCACTTTACTGTTACAGTAGATGGCAATTTATTTTTGCTGTACTGTACTAAATGACAATACATTTGAATCTAATCTAATCAAATCTAATGTATGTATGAGTAAACAAGTAAATAAATAAAACCTGTATCAATACACACAGACACACGTCTGAGAGTGCACACACACACACATACACGCACACTCACCCGTTAACAGGATCCAAGACTATTGCTCGGGGTTCATCCAAATTTTCGGAGATCAGAATCTTGCGAGAGGTCCCATTGAGTCTGGTTACCTTGGATAGGAGATTAAGATGCGTGTGAGATCACAGACATTGTTGGAAATAGTTTGGTGGGGTTGCAAAAATAACACCCTTCACACTTGGCATTGACATGTGGTTTTTCAGATCCCATCTCATCCCATGTAGTTTTTATCCACATTGAGATCCGATCTCTGAAACCATATTCGGAGGTGGTTTCAAGTGGTCTAGGGGGCCACTTGGCCCACGTCTTTGGCCTGATTAAGGACCGCCCACTCAACTGACGTCCTCTGTGTAAGCGGAAGTAGTACTCCGACGGCATTATATAAAAAGCAACATGCATAACAAGCAGTAATTACGAGGAAGAAGAACAGGCGGAATGGGTGACTCCTGACACACGCTGCCTCATCACCTTTTGGGCTAAAGAGCGAGCGGAAGTGATGTACATTTTTATTTGCATAAAGAGCAGGGGTGAGATCGGATCTCAAGTGGTCTCATCAGACCACATTCCTAATGTCAAGTGTGAACGCACCCACTAACGTCGTCCACCTGGGATCGGATCTCCCAAATCACATGTGAACCACATGTAAATGCAAAGTGAGTGAACGACGCCTTAGATACTAGGCAGATTGATGACATCGATTTTTTTTGCCTGACTTTTGACTTTTCCCGCCCATCAATACATTGATTGAGAGAATGCAGTAGAAGAGTCAAGATGAGAAAACCACAAAAGTATCATATGTCATTAAAGGAGACAACATTTTCTTCCTCACCATCATAAAAGACAAAAGCCACACATTGAAACATTGATAAACATCTTTCCGAGGTCGTTGACCCGAGTGACCGGCTGTTGTTTTCTACAACGTGCAGAAGTCGTCAGTGGTTACGCTGGGGGAGACGCTAAGACACGGACGGACGGTACCTCGATGCGGTCCGTGCCGGTGTCGGTCCAGTACAGGTTGCGGGCCACCCAGTCCACCGCGATGCCGTCCGGGTGGTCGAGCTCCGTGTTGACCAGGGTGGTGGCTTCGCTGCCATCGATGCGAGAGCGTCGGATGGCCTTGACCTCGTCGTCGGTCCAGTACACGTGACCCTCCACGGGGTCGTAGTCGATGGCGATGGCGTGCCGGATGTCTTCCACCTGGCCACCAAGAAAACGACGGCAAAGTCAAGGCAGTGTGTGTGTGTGTATGTGTGTGTGTGTGTGTGTGTGTGTGTGTGTGTGTGTGTGTGTGTGTGTGTGTGTGTGTGTGTGTGTGTGTGTGTGTGTGTGTGTGTTCGTATCTGTTCCAGGTCGTTAAGCAGATACTTTTATCAGACTTACAGGTATTACTTTATGAGTGCGCACATAATAATAATAATAAATGGAACTTAAATAGTGCTTTTCTAGGACTCAGAGTCGCTTTACAGGGAGGAGCGATGGAAGTGGAACAGACAACAGACAAACAGCAGAAACACACAAGGAGGGGCTAAGAGAAGGCAGTAGAGAAGAGATGAGTCTTGAGGCAGGATTGTGTGTGTGTGTGTGTGTGTGTGTGTGTGTGTGTGTGTGTGTGTGTGTGTGTGTGTGTGTGTGTGTGTGTGTGTGTGTGTGTGTGTGTGTGTGTGTGTGTGTGTGTGTGTGTGTGTGTGTGTGTGTGTGTGTGTGTGTGTGTGTGTGTGTGTGTGTGTGTGTGTGTGTGTGTGGTGTGTGTGTGTGTGTGTGTGTGTGTGTGTGTGTGTGTGTGTGTGTGTGTGTGTGTGTGTGTGTGTGTGTGTGTGTGTGTGTGTGTGTGTGTGTGTGTGTGTGTGTGTGTGTGTGTGTGTGTGTGTGTACCTGTAGCACTATGTCAGTGAAATCGGGCAGGTCTAGTGAGATTCTCCTCAAGTCGGTCCGCCGGGCCAGCAACAGAACTTGCTCCGCTCCTGTATCAGTACCAGTAACAGTAAGTTAACAGTTAAGACACACGTCTGGTCTCCTGGTGAGCTGTGGAATGCAGACTGTTAAAACACATTGGGGATCCTATCCACCACATCCCAACAGATTGTTAGCAACAACTTGGATTCAGCTAGTAAAACAACAACCATAACTGTTGGAATCCATCTTCTCACAATGAGTACAACAGATGGTCACTGACAAATGTACGATTTTATACCACATATAAAGCTTCAACGTGACATGTTAATGTACACTATAGCCTGTTGATAATAGCATATATCAAGATAGAATATAATATTTAGGATTGACAAAAATAATGTATTAATTATTTAGACAAACGTTTATTATTTATTCTATTATATTTCATCAAAAAAAATGATGTCAATGGGATGTCAACGCCAAATAAAGACTGATTTGATGTCAATACGACAACATCCAGGGGCCTACTGGGCAGGCTTTCATCCCCCCTGGGCAAGGGTGAAAGGGGACCCGGAGAGAGAGTTTTCAAGGGATCAAGTGTGAAAAGGGGGGTTGGAGAGACTTTCAAGGGACCGAGTGTAAATAGTTGTATTTGTGTACTGGCCAATTAAAGCAACCTTCTCAAGAACCCTCGAGGGGGGGTTCTTTTGTTTTGCCGCTAGCTCTGATTTAGAGGGAACAATTATATCACAACACACACACACACACGGCTGTAGCTTTTGTATTGACTCTGACTACGTTATATATCATTTAGTTCAAAGCACTTTCTTTCTCCCCCAGCTTTTCTTTTCTTTGTTGTCCCTAGGTGTCACTAGCCTGCTAATATATCTACCTCTGTCTCTCTTCAAACCTCCCCTTTCCCCCCATGGATACACTCTTTCTTTCTAATCTCTCACACTCTGAATGTGTGCAGGACCAGACGCAGCCCAGCTAACCAATCCCAACTGGGCATTCCTGATGCCAATCAGATGCGACGTAGAACAGAATGTTGCCGTCTTTAAACGGAGCCACTGGACCGGGGGCCGAATAAATTAACACTGCGAGAGAGGGAAATGGAGAGCAAAGAAAAGGGGGAGGAGCAATGGCTGTGATCTTTTCCTCGCTTCACTTAACTTGAGACTTAAGAACCCCCCCCCACACACACACACACACACACACACACACACACACACACACACACACACACACACACACACACACACACACACACCTGCCACCACAATAACAAATGCCTTCAATTTAACCAGCCAAGCACAACAAATTAAGAGGCCTGGGTGCTTGCTCATTGTCATTCACACACTCAAACCAGCACACACACACACACACACATTTACAACAATGAGGTATTGTTGTGTTAATTGTTAACAGCAGCTTAGAGATTGGACTACATCCTTCATTCAAACTCAATATGCTCACATAGCCTATTGGAGACACACACACACACACACACACACACCCACACCCACACCCACACACACACACACACACACACACACACACACACACACACACACACACACACACACACACACACCCCCACCCACACACACACACACACACACACACACACACACACACACACACAAGTATTTGTGAGCTAGTCCGAAAACGGTCTAATTGTTTAATAACTGTGGGATCAATATGGCTGCAGATCCGTTTCGGCCACTTTAGCATCAGAGCTCTGATTGAACAACACCATACTTAGAAACAGTCCCTCTTGGCAACATTGTCTGATCATAATGCAGACAAATCTATGTAATACAACAAATACACACACATGTCACACAATTTTACTGAAAAGTATCAGCCAAAACCTTTTTTTGGGGGATTTGGTCACAGCCTCCGTTTGCCTCAGTGAGCGATACATGTGTGATTGTTTGTGTGTGACGTGTGTTTTGTACTGCGGCTTTGTTCATATACTCATTGTCCAAGGAGGTATTGAGGTCGCGGTTGCATGTGATGATTGTATGTACCGGGTTTGCACGTTTTCCCATCCAGTTTGAGCTGTACTCCGGTGGGGCAGGCGCAGCTGTAGAAGGGCTCAGCTGGAGACAGCAGACAGAGGTGGCTACAGCCACCGTTGTTGTCACTGCACGGCGTGTGGACTACAGAGGTGGGGAGGAAGATAGAGAGACAGACAGACAGACAGACAGACAAACAGGAATAAATAAGAAATACTTATTTAGAGGTTAATTAGCATTATAAAATCTGGTTTCTCTATATCAGACATTATTTACAAAGAATTAAAGGCCAAAAAGGCTTCCCATGTCCCCAACACTTTTTACAGCGTCAGAAACACTGCACATTGTGCACACACACACACACACGCAAACGTACTGTAGGGTTGCCTCTGGGGTCCCAGCACTTGGATGTCCATCGGGGAGTAAATGCCGTTCAGAATCTCCCGGGCCTCGGCTCCATTGTGCTTGTTGCAGGCGTGGATGGAGCGTGTCTGCCAGTCTGTCCAGTACAGGGTCTCCCCAGACAGCGTCAGGGCAAACGGGTGGGTCAGGGTGCCCTCCACCACTGGCTCACTGGTGAGGGAGGGAGGAGGGGTTAGGTAATTATACACATGTGATGTAGAGTGTCCCTCCATTACCATAGATTTACTTGACTACTACTGTGATTCCTTAGTCGTTTCCTAAGTTGCCCTGTGTATGCGCATGTGTAAACAGGTCAGGATGAGCTTTGGTTGCCGTTGTGACATTTTGTGTGGTGAACCGAGTAGTTTCCTGTGTGTGTGTGTGTGTGTGTGTGTGTGTGTGTGTGTGTGTGTGTGTGTGTGTGTGTGTGTGTGTGTGTGTGTGGAGCTAAGCAACAATCCCTCTCAAGGCCTACAACCTGAACCCACTGCCTCACACACACAAACACACACACACACAAACAGGACACAATCAAGACATGTGTGGTTAGAATACCAATGAAGATGAAACTTCCCTCCTAATTAATCTAATTTCGGACCAGATCAAAAAAGAACTAGCTACACTCAATCAATTTATCATCAGTGACTTTTACTCAATGTAATATTTGATAATACACTCTCCATCAATTGAACATTTCCAGGAGGTCCACTCTGAACTGACTGGCAGCATGTTATGTGTTTTGATTTGTTATGTGTTTCTCCTATTTTGTTCCATCCATTCCATATCTTTTTGACCACGTCCAACCTATCTATTAGCAGAATTCTCCATTAAGAGTGTGGTTTAGTGTGATCCGGGCCTTTTTTGGCATCAAATTACTTTTGAGATCTTCTTACTTCTAAATGTTTGAATATGCTGGAACACTAAATCATCGACGGTGCTGGGAAATGCTGCACAACAGAGAAAAGGGCAGGTCCAAAAGAATCCCACTGAACCTTGACCTGCGGCTCCCCGGCATGTCTGCTCACTGCCGTCCAAAACAACTATAGAGGAACACCGTCGTAACTCTTGACAACAGGGCCCAGGCGCTTGGCGAATAGGAGTAGTGAGAGAAAGACAGAAATGCTATGAAGCTGTGCATTGGGCTAGCGTATGTTTTGATTGGGGCCTCCATGTGTTTTTGGTTTGGATCGCCACCCCCCCCCCCCCCCCCCATCTTTCTCTTTCCGAAGTAATGTCAGACTCACACTGCCGATTTAGTGCGCGTATGGGGGAATGTGTGTGTGTGTGTGTCTATTTGTCTAATTTCCAAGTAAGGATTTTCTTTTCTTTGAAATACCTATGACTTTTATATCTTCAAAAGAGACCATGAGAAAAGAGGCCTTGAGAAATCGGTCTCTCTTATGCCCCCTCCATCAGAAGGAACACACAGTTCAAATCAAAACGTACCGTGCAGATCCATCCAGGTTAGCCTTGTGGATGAAGCTGAGCTTGGCGTCGGCCCAGTACAGCTTCTGCTCCACCAAGTCAATGGTCAGACCATTGGGCCAGTATATGTCTCTCACCACAATCACTTGCCTGACAAAGGGAGAACAACACAATCCAAGCGTAACGTCAGTTCCAAAGCTTGCATTTTAAAAGGTCCCTCCAGCGCATGGCGAAAGGAGTCCTGGCCGGGAGAAAAGAGGCTCCTGGCTACATTGACACCGGAGCGACACAAAAGGTTTAGCAGATTTCAGAACTGCTTTCATCCACATTTTCATCGGTTCCGTGACTGCCAATTTGGGAGTAGATGTGGAATATTCACAGAAATCCCTTCACTAACAATTGAGGAAACGAAGGAAAGACGTGTTCTAAATACAACATTGAAACCTTGACAGCGTAATAAAGTGACATTACATATCTATATGCTGTATATAATGTTTGCTCACATTTATTGAAAATGTACTGGCGGGTATGAACATAGAGTTAGTGGCATACAAAAAAAGATCTTTGTCCAATAGCAGGAAGAGAAGGTAGGAGACACGTAATGGGGGAAGCGTAGTGGACCGATGGCTCTAGTCGGGTCTCATGCACTGTACCTGGTGCTGCCGTCCATCCCTGCCCTCTCTATCCTGGGATCCTCCCCCCAGTCCGTCCAGTACATGGAGCTGGAGCACAGAAGACACTCAGTCAGAATCATGAGATTAAACAAGACGAGACGGCTCATCTCAAGGGGTTAACCTTCAAGTACATCTCAAGTCAATACATTGTGTGTAGTTCTCGATCACTTGATCATTTGACTCGATCGTCTGCAAAGAGCGTGTTGAGCAGAATGAAATAGACATATAAATAGCATTGTGTGTGTGTGTATGCTTGCGTGTGTGTGTACAATTGCAGTCTAGTGAGCAACTAAGAGATTTATAACAACGGAGAAAGAGGAGGAAACAGAAGATAGTTAACCGAAGAGCCTTAAAAAACGTGAGGCCTCAATAAGCTACATAACCGTTCCACATGAGCTCACAACCTGTGAATGTTCTCTGCGGCTGTTAATCAGTGGCAGGATGTCCAAAAGACACAGCAGCTTTTATAGGCTTTTATAGGTCAAAAGGAGGAGAAATATTCTGTTGTTTTCAACCTACTGGCAGTGAGCAACCATAGATCTTCTGTGACCTGAGGAGTGCAGGTATGTTCTGGGACTGAACAGTCTGAACTGCTCATTTGTATCAATATAATAATTGGATATCAGAAAAGAATGTTGTAGACAGAGAAAGCAGAAAGGTTTTTACCCGTGAGCAGGGTTGAGAGCTATTGCCCTTGGCTGGTCCAGGTCTTGCCAAAACAGGACTTTCCTGGAACTTCCATCCAGATTGGCCACTTCGATCCGATTGGTTTCCGAGTCTGTCCAATAAAGCTTTCTGCCCAGCCAATCGCACGCCAGGCCGTCTGGACTATCCAATCCCGACACAACAGCAGTCTGGCCTGTCCCGAGTGCCTCTTTAAGAGCTTCAGAGAGGAAAGAGAGACCTGATGAACATGTGTAGCAGTAAGAGTGAACATAACAATCAGAACAATCAAGGCCAACAGCTGCATGTGTGCCATTGTTAAACACGTCAAGGAAATGTGCAAGGTGAAGATTCTACATTCAGAAGGCTCTTTAACCGTGTTTTAAGTCAGCCATTTCGATTTTCTAAGCGGCAAACTCCAATCGAATGAGTGAAATCAGCTGGCCCAATCTGCCTGTATGCAGCTCAAACACAGCAGGGACTGAGTGTATTAACCAGGACTCAACTACTAGGTGGACTTAAGTCTAATAATTGTCTTGGCCATAACAAACACATAGACTCAGTTATTATACTTTTGAAAAGATATGTTAGCATGTGATTGTGATTACAAAAAGTCATCTTTGGTAAGAATCTTCCAAATCTTGAATCTTCAAAAAACATACACAGGTTGGATTAACAGGTTGTAGCGTAGTTCAAATGTTCGTACAAATAGTATAGTGCAAAGGTTGTATCCAAGCTTTACACCTTGATCTGATCTGGTGAGCAAACAGAGAACAGCAGTTCTCACCAGTATATTATACAACAAAGAACTTGAATGTGTGTTGAATGTGATCCATTCAACTTTTCATAGATGATCTGAGAAATGTGAATAGGTAGATGAGCAGCAATACGATTTAAAGATGCTATACGTAACAATGACACAATCGCAAGACGAGCCGAGCTCAAAGTGATATGAGACGAACGCAAGATTAAGACTCCAAGATTTACCTTTACAGCTCTGGTCATGGAGCTTTTTAGGTTGGATAGAATCTATTACAATCTCAGTTGATCCAGTTTGTTTGCTTGCTTCCATGGCTGCAGTATGCTGTGTTTGTGTGCCAACTAGTTTCATATCTGGCAACCCGGGGTACTCGGAGAATAGTAAACACACAGACCCAAACAGACGTTCCGACCCGGCATGGACATTTCAAACTGGCTGTAGCATTGTTGTTGTTGGAGAAGCCAGTAATTAGACTTGGCCCGTTTTCCTTAATCTCTGATGACCTATCATGGTCATTTTCTGATTTAGTACAGCATATTTTTTACATATACTGTAGCACATTTAACATTTTATAAAAGTTTGAAATGGTTATAATATTTAACAGTGTTGTTAAATAATAAACTGTTAAATCATTGGTTGACTTTTTCACTCTGTATTTAAGGACCATACCGGTCTGTGTGAGTTAAACCTCGTAACCGTCTCTCCTGGCTTCACTAAAACATCTGTTACCAATTCTGCCAAAGAGCATTTAGCGTGAGCACATTCTCACCACCATGTATCAATAGTGAAGTTATCCTGGTGCAGTCTTACAGGGTGAATAAGTGAAAGTGCGAGTGGAGCAGCCTTACAGGGTGAGTAAATGAATACTGGAGTGGTGCAGTCTTACAGGGTGAATAAGTGAAGGTGGGGGGTGGAGCAGCCTTACAGGGTGAATAAGTGAAGGAGGGGGTGGAGCAGCCTTACAGGGTGAATAAGTGAAGGTGGGAGTGGAGCAGCCTTACAGGGTGAATAAGTGAAGGAGGGGGTGGAGCAGCCTTACAGGCTGAATAAGTGAAGGAGGGGGTGGAGCAGCCTTACAGGCTGAATAAGTGAAGGTGGGGGTGGAGCAGCCTTACAGGCTGAATAAGTGAAGGTGGGGGTGGAGCAGCCTTACAGGCTGAATAAGTGAAGGTGGGGGTGGAGCAGCCTTACAGGCTGAATAAGTAAAGGTGGTGGGGGGCCACCTTACAGGGTGAATAAGTGACGACAAATGAGTAAGTGGAGCAGCCTTACAGTTGGACGACTGGTTCCAGTGGGTCTGCTTGATGGCCTCCTCGCTGACGTCGGTCCAGAATATCAGGCCCTCGGTGTACAGGAAGTCCACCGCTGCCGCGTCCTCCAGGTCGCTCACCACCACCGCCGACTCACCCCTCACGCCGTCCGCGTCCACCAGACGCACGTCGCGCCGGTTGGCGAAAAGCAGGAGAGGCGAGCCTGGGAAAGACAGGAGACGGGGGGGAGACAAAGGGGGAAGATTGAGTGCCGTTGAGAAACATGCAACAGAAAAGCGGTCAGTTTTAAATCACTTAAACTTCTCCTTCAGCCACTGCTCTACTTCTAATGAGGTCCTAGATACTGAGAAGTGAATAACATGAAGAAGAACAGAAGAACAGGCAACCTCATTTGTGAGTGATGTGATCAACAGATTCAATTATATTATTTTTTTGGTTTTTAAGGCACACAAAGTGATGGATATTCTATTCTCAATTCAAGTCTTCGAGAAAGACGTTGTAATAAAAACACCTTAACCTTTTAAAGTGACAATGTGAATGATTTGCTAACGTTAACATGCCCCCCCCCCCCCCACTCACTGCTGTTGCCAGCACTCACTCAACAACAACCAGCAGCCAGAGTCAACGCGCTTGAGTCGTGTCAAAACAGACAGACAGACAGTTGTTAATTTCTCTCCCTCAATCTAATTCATCAATAATCCTGGTTTTACCCCTCTTCCCGCCGTTTGCTTTTTTCATACATACACAGAGGTATTTTTGAGCACAACTAAGTGCCATGGGTCGGGTACACTAGTGACTAGTCATTGCGGTATTTATCAGGGTGAAATGTAATTATTTACATGAAGAAAGACGTGGCATCAGTCCTTCTCCAAGCATAATAAGAGAGGGGGCAGCAGGCAGCTGCAGCCCCAGCTACTGACACAGGGCTACTGCCTCGGTGCTACTGACACAGGGCTACTGCCTCGGTGCTACTGACACGGGGCTACAGACACGGGGCTACAGACACGGGCTGCTGACACGGGGCTGCTGACACAGGGCTGCTACTGACACAGGGCTACTGCCTCGGTGCTACTGACACGGTGCTACTAACACAGGGCTACTGACACGGTGCTTCTGCCTCGGTGTTACTGACACGGGGCTACTGACACGGGGCTACTGACACGGTGCTTCTGCCTCTGTGTTACTGACACGGGGCTACTGACACGGGGCTACTAACACGGTGCAACTGACACGGGGCTACTGACACGGTGCAACTGACACGGGGCTACAGACACGGTGCTACTGACATGGGGCTTGTGGTGAAGGTTTGTGGCAAAGGGCAGGCCGGCACTGTTGTTGTACAACCCCGAGCCAAAACTCAATACCGTAGGCCTAAGACTCACTGCCTGCCACCGTCTGTGGTCATAGCTTTGTCCGATAAATACATTGAAAAAAAGAACATATCTGGCATATTTGTAGAGCACATTGCTGGGTAGCAATGGTCTTTTTGTGACAAATTTAACCATACACTCACAGAGCCGTCATGGTCGCTTACAGAACTCTTCCGCTTTCGCTTGTGGGTATATTTGGACAATATGCATATTATACAATGGCTATGAATGAATGTATGTGTATCCTGAAATCCAGACACTGGCTCTGTTGGCTTGTTTCGTGAGAGTGAAATAAACATCAGCGGGCTTAACTTCACAGTGTTTTTGGTTGTTTTGTTAATAGAAGCAACAACAAGTTGATTATAATTTCATCACTCATTTCAAGACCTGATATTTCAGGGGATGGTGTGATCTTCTATAAAGGTAAATTACATTACTGATTACAGTATGAGTTAGTGCAGTTGGGCTCTCTCTGCGCACCAAGGTCATTCTAATGGATCTTGAAATGTTCACCCCACACCTGAGTGGCAGTATGTAGTCATAAAAGTAAAAACAGAAACAGAAAAAACGTTCTCCTTGCACCTTCCAAGTGTGTGTGTGCGTGTGTGCGTGCGTGCGGGGTGGGGTGGTGGGCGTGTGTACAGTGTGTGGGTGTGTGTGTGTGTGTGTGTGTGTGTGTGTGTGGGTGTGGTGGGTGTGTGGTGTGTGTGTGGGGTGGTGGTGGTGAATAACACAAAGGAGTTCAAGTCTGTCTAAGGGATTTAACATCTGGGTGCGAGAAAGGTGCAAGAAGGCACAATGTGGGTCTGTGCCGGAGAAACAGTGGTCGTACGTCGACCACCACGCAGACAGACATACATACACACACAAAGCAGCAGCAGCACACATGTGGTCGTGCTTTGCACAAGCCTAACCTAGAAATCTCCCGGTAATATGTGGAGGAAGGAAGAGATTTTCTCTGCACCTCCCCAGTTGGGACCAGAAGAATGTGCGTGGCATGCACGCCGCACATAGAAATGCAATTAGCCTGTGTGTACGAGTGGACCTTGCGGAAATAAGGTGGTCTCCTACATACACACTTTCACTTCTTTCTTTCCTTCTCCTCACCCCTCCTCCATGCTCCAAACTTGTATTCAACACACATTGCTTTCTTTTTCATTCCGTCCAAATTGACCTCCTCCTCACACCTTTTCTCTGTTATTCTATCACGACTTCTTTCTTTATACTTTTCCCCTTATCCTTCTACTCAGACTCTGTGGTATCCACACAGCAGCACAGTGTGTAGCTGTTCCACACCAGCAGAAAATGGTGAGACAAAGCAGAACACATTTTTGATATCTTCTGTATACGACCCTTCTCCACCTAAACACACAGTTTAAGATATCAATACTCACATCCTGGGCGGTTCTGCTATCTTCGTCACCCACTCAGTTCCAGTCCGTTTAAAATTGTACATTACCACAGACTTGAAAAATTAAACCACAGAAAATCAGTGCTCGACACACACACACACACACACACACACACACACACACACACACACACACACACACACACACACACACACACACACACACACACACACACACACACACACACACACACACACACACACACACACACACACACACACACACTAAGCCTATGGGTGGGCGATTTAATATAACCCACCAAATGTTATAATATATGGTTAATTGCTCCAACAGTATTCACAGTATTCTGGACACTATAGCTTTATTGGTCTTTGCCGATCCAACCGGGGGAGCTGACTGAGTCATGTAATGAGGAAAATCTGTTAGTTTGCATGCTTGTTCCAGCGGTGAGAAGCAGTGCATAGAGAATGATCAAAGGAGAGCCGACAAATTAAACAACTATTAAGCCTTTGTAGCAGGATGTGTGATCGCTGAAATAGCTGTGTAGTCATTCACTTTCTTTTCACATCTGTCTAGTGTGCCGAGCGTGTCTCTGGTAATGGCTCGGCAGATGTCGGGTACCGCAAGAACCAGGACGAGCCTCTTCGAATGCCACTTGTTGCTGCAATTATCAAGGCTACTTCTTGATGTGCACTCACTGCATATTAGGCGTTGGCTCCAATATGCTGTTCTTTTTTTGTTTATTGTATATATTATTTGTATGGTATTGTTTTGGAGATGTATACTGCAGGAGGGAATGAGGAGTAAGCATTCCAATGTACCTGTTGCAATTGGCCAATACAAATATCTAGTATCTTTAAAGGTGTGCTTCGCCACACACACACACACACACACACACACACACACACACACACACACACACACACACACACACACACACACACACACACACACACACACACACACACACACACACACACACACACACACACACACACACACACAGAGTGATGTTTGCTTGGTCTGCTTGACTAGTAGTACTCCACTGTTTTGGACAGCATGTGTGAAGTGTGCTAGATATCTTCATGGACAGCATGTGTGAAGTGTGCTATATCTTCAAGTGCAATGTGTTCTCCCTCCTCCCAACATTCTTTGAACATCAAATGTCAAGCCCTGCTCTCTGACACCTATGTGTCTCTGATCATAAGAGCAAACTACGTCCTTTCCAAACACTCATCCCAGGATTCTCCATGTACTTGATTGGTTTACCTTGATGCCTAGTAAAGTAGGCCCAATTGACTCTAATTTGTAACATGAGTGCAATTTTCTGTTAACTACATAGAATAGCATGTTCCGTTGTTCATGCTAGGCCATACACACACATTTGGAAAGCTATCATGCAGCCTATTTCAAAAGGTAAAACCTTAATCCTTTTTTCCTCCTGATCTGAAGGCAATATATAGTCTTATTTCTAGATGCCTTATATATCTGTCAAATGGTAGTGCACGTCTATTATCACTTTATTAACTCTCTTATATGTGTGTGTGTGTGTGTGTGTGTGTGTGTGTGTGTGTGTGTGTGTGTGTGTGTGTGTGTGTGTGTGTGTGTGTGTGTGTGTGTGTGTGTGTGTGTGTGTGTGTGTGTGTGTGTGTGTGTGTGTACTCTGCAGCTGTGAAGTATGAAATATGAAGGTTTCTGTTTTATTATTTTATGAAAGATGGCGGTCACTGATACATGGACACTTAATAAGATGCAGTTACAGCGGAAACGTATAATATTAAAACATTACAGCCGGTGGATGGTGAACCACACTACTTCTTTCAAGTGTCGTGTGTAAAACTGCTTTAAAGAGTTAGGCCAACCTACACCGACAGATCAGTAAAATGCATTTATCTTCTTTAGAGCATTGCTTTATTATTGACATATGGGCTATCACACAGTAAGAGCACTGGACGACTCCAGCTTCGTATTCTTCAGATGTATACGCTCTGGCAGTATTGTATCGATTGATCTCTCAAGACATACGGATCATTTAAAAAAACTCAAATTACAAATAAGTAAACACTCCCAACACACCTAAGGGTAGCCCACCCTTAAAAGACTACGGGATGCATCGGTCTAAGGTCGCATACTACACACCCGCCTGTATGTAAAGTTGTTATAAAAGGTATACAGCGGTGAGAGACACATACGCGAATGTACATGCACGTATATGTGTGTAAACATGTCTTATAAATCATATCCGAGCATTTCACTGTGCTTAAAAGTCTTGTTTGACACCCGACACCGACAGAGATTATTAAAGATACCAAGGCCCAGACTGGCCAAATAGTTAGTTGATGCTCGCCTGTGCAATCCACATGTAGTATGTTGGCGGACACATAACAACTATTGTAAAATAAATAAAACACATGATGTAGTAACATCATGTGTTTATAAATGTCGCACACGTCACACACTTTCCTAGACAGCTTCTTCGAGTTGAAGAACTGAGACCCTAAAGGGAATCAAAAAAACGTTCCACTTTCTCTAAACTTGTGTAGGGCTCACGTCAAATTAAATCACAACGAGAACTGAATTAGAATACTAATACTAATATTTGGACACCTTCTCAATGTGTTAACACATTGGTTATTACATAAATCCTAGTAGTAGTACTAAATCCTAAGTGTCTCCTAGAGGGGGGGCTCCATGTTCCCATCGTGTCGCCGCTACCTTCTCGAAGGGCTTCCCGAACAAACAAGTCGACCTACCGTCCACTATCCACACCAAGCAGCTCCACAGCACCGCCAAGTCCTTCAGTAGTAAAACTCCCATTGCACGTCGTCGTCGTCGTCTTCACCTTAAATCCATACGTGTGACTCCATAACGCTATATTACTCCTAAAGAAAAAGGTGTACAGCAAAGTAATAAACCACTGCTCCGTTGTGAAGAACGCTTCCCAAAAGTTTTATTGTACGGATCACCACCAACGATACTTTTTTCTCGCGCTACTTCGTAGTACTCCGTAGGGCTGAGTGACGTGACGACCGAGCGAGCGTCAGGGCGCGAGCGGAACTGACGTCACGGCGAGCCATTTTAGCCTCGGTCCCGACACTACATCCATGGTCCCGACAATACATCCACGGTCCCGACACTACATCCACGGTCCCGACAATACATCCATGGTCCCGACTGCTCGAGCTGCTTTAAATGCGGTCTAAATTAATGAAGGTCCCCAAGTCCGAGCTTAGAAGAATTACATTTTCATTTTTGAATTTGTTGTTGATGTTGTTATAATAAAAATGTAACCCATCCGAGATATGTCACTACTACACTTAAGACTAGTAATGTTTACTTTAGTAATAACAATGTACTACTTACATACCTTCATGTTTACTTCACTCACATGAATGGAACATCCTCCTATCCTCTCTACACTACAAGTCGTTTTTATATATATTGTAAACGAATCTATTATAATACACTTTTATTTATAATAAATATTATGTAGGTTGATTCGATTAATGTTACTGAACAGTAATTATTAGGCATATATTTGATCTATTTGAAGATATTTCCCCATGTCGCTTGTAATCGGCATATAATAGCACGACTAGTTTAGGATACATGCAATTGTTATAATGATGATGATGATGATGATGATGATCATTTCATGTTTCAAATTTTTGTTACATTTTTTTTATACATATTATATAAGTATGGTTTGCATTATCATGAATATTATTAATACATTATATTGTTGTACTTTTGACACTGACTAGTGGTTGAAGAAAGTTTCCACTTAAAAGTATAACCGTTTGCTGTTTTTTTTTACCACAGATATGCCTACTTCCTCATCACTGACTGACCTCTGTTAATCACTAATAATTCCTCTCTCTCTCGCTTGCACGCACCCACACACACACACACACACACACACACACACACACACACACACACACACACACACACACACACACACACACACACACACACACACACACACACACACACACACACACACACACACACACACACACACACTTCTTCGTTTTATACCTTCACACACTGAAGGTATAAAATGTGCATATTTCAAGATTTCTCACAGACACCTAGAACCCAAGCCGACCTTGCCATGTTTTCCTCTCTTTGTGGGATCAGATCAGCTCACAAACTGGCCTACACTATAAAGGCTCTGTAAACCAAAAGCATATGTGCTCCTTTCTTGTGTGTGTGTGTGTGTGTGTGTGTGTGTGTGTGTGTGTGTGTGTGTGTGTGTGTGTGTGTGTGTGTGCATGTAAGAGGCGAGCACTGATTTTCCTAGATAATAAATTGATATAAAATATATTTTTTAGTACTGGTTTAGTACTTTACTATTAGCTGTTGTTATGGTTGAGGACAGAAAAAACTGGAAAAGGTGTGCAAGTACTACATGCACACCTCTCGTTGACTACTACATCTGATACCCAATCTTCTGGGTACAATTACAATATTTCTAAACATTCCTCTATTCATTTCAAAATTGTACATTACCACATACTGGAAATTCAAGTCTGGGGTAATGTACAATTTTGAACTGACTGGAACTGACTGGGTGACTGGGTGAATTTTTGTTACTCCTTGATACTCCTCGACAAATACTAAGTCAAGTAGGTAGTCAAGTGTCCGATATAAAAGTGTAAGGTCTACATGGTACTGCAGCCAAGCTCTGTGTGAGAAGTACCAGCATTTCCCTGGAACAGGAAAAGGTCATGCTCAGAAATTGTACTTGGAAGTTATTAGAGGGCCGTTGCTCAGGAAACCCATGGCCGGATCTCGTTCGGGTCACTGTGTTCTCTTCAGGCCTGGAGCACGTCTTTGCTATTTGCAGCTAGATTGCCCTGGAGGAAACAGCTGGTCAAAACGTAAAGGTAGCATTACACACGCGTCTAGTTCCCTCTTAGGGTCAACCTGGGTTTAATGGGCTACCACCTAGATGTGTTTTCCAGAAGGTATGCCAAGGAAGATGTGGTAGGGCAAGGTGTCTCTGGTCTATCTTGGTGGAGTTGGGTAGGGTTTGGCACAGGTTTACTCCACCTGTGCCAAATATAAATTTACATAATCTACCATTCTCCACTATCTCCCGTTTAGACACCATGTGGCAATTATGTCAGGAAAGGTAAATGGTAAACAATTCCTGAGAGGGACACAACCAAGCACAATCCCCAAGTTTCACCCAAGTCAAGTCAAGTCATGTCCATTCAAGTCAAGTTAATTTTTATTAGGGCTTGACGGGACACATTTTATGACACTGTTTCACCCAAAGCCCTCAGCACGACACATGCTAGTTCTGATGGATAACACACTAATAAATCATTGTAATAGTGTGGGCCAGCCAGCGATAACATTTTCTGAAAATACATCAGGGGATTCTGAATAACGTTGGAGCGTCGGCCTACGTGCCCACATGTAGAGCTTCACATTAGGGTGTTGTGATTGTGGTTGTACTGAGATGCTAAAACAGAGTTTGCTAAATCAATAACAGTTGAAATTGTCAGGAGTCAGGAGGAATAGTAGGTAATATACTCATGAGAAGAGCTGTATTATTAACCAATCAGACTACTAAACATATCTGACATGCTTTGTCCGCTCTACGTTACTAAAATACTTTTTTCCAAGGGCTTCCATCTGATTTAAACTAAAACTACCCCTATCTGGAAAACCCTGTTCTTTCAAGAGTTGCATATGTTGTACTGTGGACGGACCATATTTATTGACCATGCATTCTACTTCAATTTTGCCCCTGGGATGAGACGTCATGTTTGCATCATTTTTGGATCTACGGCTGTTGTTCCAACTGTTGTTCTCTGGTCATGTGGCACCAGTTCTCTAGGGCTGTTGTTCTAATTGTTGTTCTCTGGTTATGTAGCACCAGTTCTCTAGGGCTGTTGTTCTCTGGTCATGTAGCACCAGTTCTCTAGGGATGTTGTTCCAACTGTTGTTCTCTGGTCATGTAGCACCAGTTCTCTAGGGCTGTTGTTCCAACTGTTGTTCTCTGGTCATCTAGCACCAGTTCTCTAGGGCTGTTGTTCCAACTGTTGTTCTCTGGTTATGTAGCACCAGTTCTCTAGGGCTGTAGTTCCAACTGTTGTTCTCTGGTTATGTAGCACCAGTTCTCTAGGGCTGTTGTTCCAACTGTTGTTCTCTGGTTATGTTGCACCAGTTCTCTAGGGCTGTTGTTCCAACTGTTGTTCTCTGGTTATGTAGCACCAGTTCTCTAGGGCTGTGGTTTCAACTGTTTTTCTCTGGTCATGTAGCACCGTTATGTCCCGTTATGTATTAGACAATAACTCATACTTTGCCATGCACAAGTTTTTCACCTTTTTATTCGGGATGACGTGTTAAATCCACTGAGGCCTCTATCAGCGTCCACGCAGCTGAGTTGACCTCATTGCTGTAGGACCAACAGTGGATCAAGTCAGCTATTGTCGTCGCCAAATGGTCATGGAAATGATCTTTTGAGAGAAAATTGTGGCGATAGCAAAGCATTGTGGAGGATTTAATTCAGCTGAATGAGAGAGCACACAACACAGCCATCCATAGCTTGCCGGAGCACTCTCTGAAGCTGCTCTTCGCAGAGGTATGCATTGAACCTGAAAGCCTATACCTTCAAGATGACCAAGATGACATACTGTGACAAAGACAATGGCAACTCATGCTGACCAAAATTCAAGATAACTTTATTTATCCCGAGGGAAATTAAGGAAAATATGGACCTAACAAAGCTCACTCAACACGTATTTAAAGACAAGCACAGCTCACAAATGATCAGACCATCTCCACTAAAGCCTCCCTTGTCCTCTTGGGGAACTGACATACCCCTCCCCTGGTTGGGTGCAGGTATAAAAGCACATGGACATAGTGGCGGGTACCAGTCTTAACCCTAACATAATGTCAGTAGCCCAACTGCATAGATTTCACAGCCCTGGACTGTAAAAGTTAAATAAAAAATAGAACACTGTGTTGTAGATGTATAGACCTGTATTATACCATCAATGTCTTAAACTGCCTTGCACTGTCATCACAATTCCCTACCTCTGTAGTTTAGATATGTATTGTTAACATACCTGAATTATATTTTTACTGTACTTACCGTATACATATTTATTAACTGTTGCTATAACTGCATACCCCTGCTCACTACCCGTTGATACTTGTACACTTACCTGTATCTAAACTGTATATACCTATATCTGCACATATATCATTCCTACTCTAGAAGTTATTTTATACCCGTTTGTATACCTAGTAGACTGTTTTAACCACTGTACATTGTATATTACTATACTTCACTGAACACATTTGCACTCTTATTTTCTTACTTAATCTTACTACTTATTTTCGCTGTAATGAACTTGTGCTGTGCAATGACAATAAATCGGAATCGAATCGAATCTAATCATGTACAGGGAAATCGGTGTTTTGGAAAGCCATATTTAAAATTTACAAAGAAGCAGTCTGCAAAACTAATCAGAAACCAGGACATGACGGAAATAAGTCAGGGAGTCAATGCAACCGATATTTAGTAATGGTGGAGGCAGTCTAACAAAACAAAAAACATGTTCCTTCACTCCAGCCCCATAAATAGGAGCGTTGCGATAATGAACTTTAACGAGATCAATAACATCAAACCCACAGTGAAGGAATGTAGTTGTGCCTCTAGCTCTACGATGCAACGAGAAACGTCGAAATAGACCTCCAGCTCGCATGTTGTCCCTCTCACAGGGTAGTTGTAGTCATTTAAACCAGAGCACATTTATTTATCTTTAGCCATATGTCATGAAATTGGAATAGCCGACGCAGCGCTATTTTCCTCGTCGATAGCCATGGCACCTGGTGTCGACGTGAGCAGCGAGCATTTCAAACTAGCAAGTCGAACAACATACATCCAGTTATGTCAAATCCATAAAACGATGGAGCTGCATGCCAAGTAAAATGATACGCGTAACCATAAAAGCCAAATTCCAGAACATCGGTCAGCGGGGCAGCGCCTCCCCCCGTCGCCGCGTTGCAATTGCACATTGTCTAACGCAATGAAACGTCACAAAAACACGTACTTCGCATCATTTAATTTTTTGGCAAATAAACTTATTGCAATAGTGCATCAACACAACGGTAAGGTTATTATGGCAATATTATGACTTCATACAATGAGGAACTTATTGGACAATCAAAGTCAATAACAGCTTGAACACGAGCCAGCGTTATTTCTATGATGAGGACAGTGGAGTTTACATTTAAGAACATGAGCAAATCTGAGAAGATCAAATGTAGTCTGGGGAATGGATGAGAGACTAGCTTATATTAGATATTATTTTGGGATAGAGGGATGTGACTGAATACATTTTCTCCTACACATTCGGCCTACATTCTGATCATGTCACACATTGTTTTCGGAGTCAATCATAATAAAGGTCAAAATCATAGCAAAAACACAGCAATAACACAATTTGGTAGATGACAGGAAGAAGTCATACCCGATTTGCTATTTCTGAAAACATGTCACTTCCTTATGACAAATGAACACAGAGTAAACAATTTTTTCCAGAGCAGTATGATTAGCTGCAAACTAAACTTGTATGTCCCACATAATCATACTTTCACATACAAGTCCTTACACCGGTACATCAATGCTCTGACATAGTACATGCAGAATATCAAACACCAGTCGATCAGAAACACATGTCACTCAGACTACAATCTCACTAATCTGTATTGCAAAGATCTACACTTCCAAACGATGGCTGTTTTTCCTCTGGCTACACGATGTATGTGCTTCAGACAAACTATGGCACTGCCCCATGTGGAAGACTTAAATATACTGTACATCAATGAGAAGACGAAAGGCAATTTGTTTTTTTTAAAACCTTGGATAGAAGCAAATGCACTTAAAGTTTAGGTTTGCATCTTGGGGAACTGCTTTTGATGGATGAAATGACTCGAGGCAAATAAATACATTGAACATGTAAAAACACACAAGACAACATGAAAAAAATGTAAACAAAATTATTTGGGTCAGAGCTGGGGACAGAGTCAACAGTACACACGCAACGTTCATTCACAATGAACCTGAATGAACACCTGAAAATATTAAGCGGAATGCTTGCAATAAGATGTCAATATCCTTTGGTGAACATTATCCACATTTGAATAACTTGTTTCGAAACAGTCATAAAACCGTTTGCTAGTGTCCAGGCAGGAATGCAGTTCTTGAAATGTTTTGAGAAAAAGCCTGTGCTTAAATGTTCAATAAAATATAAAACTGATTCAGAAATGGTGAATGCGTCCACAAAATGCATTATTATGAATTCAAGTAAATATAACTTTTGTGTATTATCAAAAATAAGATGTTACACTCTGATTATAGAGATATTATGTACAGCAAAACTTTACAAAACAATGGAATGGAAGAGTCTGGAAGGAATCACATTGAAATAAAAAGGACACATAAAAAAATGTTGAGACATGTAAACACCACAACGTCCACTTAAGACATACCGTCATCCCCGTAATGTCGGGGAACGCACAGGGGAGAGCACGCCTGTGCATTCGCACCATAATTCCACACTTGTTTGGAGGGGGACACTAGTTGCTAGTCCTATCCACAGCTCTAAGAATTGTTGAGATATGTCTGTCCGTCCAACAATTGGAATCCACTCTTTGCCTGTTTGTTTTCACACGTTTTCCACACTGCTCATCACCAGACAAAGGCACACGGCCTTTAGAACAGGTTAGAGCAGACGGAACAAACACATATAAAGACAATCTTCCACATCGTGGTCCGTCCCTCACATTAGCTCTGCGTCTGTGTGCGCATAGCCAAAGTTTGTATGGTCTGGCCATACAAACTTTGGCTATGCACACATACGCAGAGCTAGTGTGCAAGAGAGCCAGATAAACAAACCATTTCCTCAGTTGGGGGGGAATACCTCAAGAATTAAGCGTCCCATTAGAAAAATAGTTGCAGATTTCTACCCTGAATCATAGCAGAAGTGCTAATAATTCATTACACTTGATCGTTCTTATGAAAGACATTTCGTCCAGCTCTGTCAAGTGTGGTTAAATGACACATTTTAGACTGTACTTGCGGATAACAGCGTATATGTTAGTGAAATGTCAGTTTAAGCAACCACAAACCTTCTATACACACCCCATAAAAATAGAAAACAATTGAAGCCAAATGTATGATGTATCAATGTAAAACAAATATGACTTAGTGAAAATACGAGTTGGCCCACAATTAAGATGAACATATTGTACACATTATTTGTGGTTCAGCACTTACCCAACAACTATTACAAGGCCCAAATCTAAACCTGTGTATCAGTCAAGGCACCAGTTAATACAGGGACTATCCACAGCACTTGTCCAGGACAATTGCATTTGAACTTTAAGCATTACCCTTTTCAGTTCCTCTGTGTGAATTAGATTCTATACGAGAGGTCTCCCACACAAACTCTAGTGTTAACCATGGAAGGGCCTCTTAAATGTACTCAATCGCTGTGTCAACTTCTGTAAAGAAAATAATCAACAATGCACTCGTATCATATATTATGCCTTGTAAATCTGGGGTAGGAAGACCATGAACCCCAGTTCCTGAGGAAACCTTAGACCGCTCTTCATCACCGAAGCTCTCCCAACACTAAAACAGGACACTTTAGCCAGCTCTTGGTCACTGAAGCTCTCTCAGCCCTCTTCAGTAGCGTCACCCCATCTCCCATCTTCACACACCAGAGTCAGTGTACATGCCGTTGATCAGGTAGTCGACCTGTGTGTAGTCCTTCCTACGGTAGCTCTCCAAGGCCTGCATAACAAACACCCCCACCGTAACAAGGAAGAAGAGCACTCCGAACAGCAAGACAGCTAGTAAAGAAGCAGTGTCTACCAGCTGGGCAACCTCAAGCCCAGACTTGGCACCAACTGGGTTGTTTGGATTAGAGATAAGACTAGTAACACTACGTGTAGTAGAAGTAGTAGTACTGGCGGTAGACACATCAACAGGGGGCCCAGTAGTGACTGAGATCTTGGGTTCAAGGGCTAAAGAAGGAGACTGTGAGATTGGCGACTGGGGGTTCTTCTCACCTGTGGCAGACATGGCTGTGGTTGTAGTATATGTAGTAGTGGTTGCTGGTATTGTCTGCGGTGGGGCTGCTGTTGGGGTTGGGGATGATGTCGTTTTGTTTAGTGTTAATGCAGTGTCACTGGTACGTGGAGCAGCTGATCCTGGCTGTGACACAGAAGCAGCAGTATTGTTGGGCGCTACAGGTACAGCTGGCCTAGAAGCACTGACAGTCGCAGTGGGATCACTAGATGGATTGCTAGCGTATTCTGGAATGGAATCAGCTGCAGACACATTTAAGCTGGGAATCGAGGAAGGGGATTTGGTGGACGGGGACAGGGTTTTCACCATAGCTTCAGTTGTTTGTATAGTATGAGGAACTGGTTCGGTGGGTTGCTTTGAGGATGGCACAGACATTTTAGAATCGTTGGGTTGCACATTGGGTTGTACAGTAAAATCGAGCTTTCTTTCTTCCATTGATGGGTTTAGTGGTTTAGTGTCATTCCATGTTTGGTAAGACGTGTTCGTGGGGCAGAGAGATGGAGGTAGCGTTTCTTTGGGAGAGGATGGTGCCTAATTTCAGAGCAGTGTGGTCATTGTGCTCTGACATGTTCAAGCCATCTGTGGATTGAGGAGCGGAGCCATCCGGGTTGGAGAAATGACTGGCTGGCTGTGTGCTGTTGTGGAAATCATCAGCACCTGGAAAAATAAATAGCTGAATCAATAAAAGAGTAGGTAGGGAGAGTAGGATTTTTTAGTGGAACTCAGAACTCAGTTCATATTATACAATTATACTCAGTTAATAGTAAATTCTGAAATCTCTTGATCAAAACATAATTCAAGTTAATTTACAGGATGCATTTTGAATTAATTCACAAACATTTCTCTATGTAGCTCATGTCACTATATTGTTATATTAGTTAAGACTATAAGTCAGTTTAAAACTAGTTGCATGAGCAAAGTTAATATTGCCAATATAAGCTATTATTATGTGGTTCCGCAAATGCAGCAAGTAGAAATAACAGTAGACCCTGCTCAGTGTCCTAACATTAGGTAGGAGAAATTATTATTATTAATATATTATTATCGCAGCCATATCGGTGAGCAGAGAAGTTTGTTTTTAGATATCTACCACTGGATGTTGGATGAATAAGGAAATAGGCAGGAGGTAGAGCGCTACGTACCACTGAAGTCTACGTGAACTTGGGGAGTAACATTGAGCCCAGCCAAATGGCAAATCAATTCCATCACACTATAAAAAGACTGTTGTGTTGTTCATAAACTGAGATCACAACACATGCTCTGGTCTTTTATGATTTAGTCTAAACACCTGGAGTCTGTGTCCGTTTCACTTGCTGCTCATGGTTCTCATTTGAACTTCAACACAATTTCGGAACATAACTCCTTTGCACAATTCCCTTGCTTTGCCTTTCTCTAAGCCTCGAGTCCAACTCATTTATCAGACCAGAACATACATCATTTGTACATACATTTAACCAACTTTTCTACATGGGCATCAAACTAAAGAACAAAGAAAATGCTAGCTGCCTACTGGAATGTTATATGCATTGGTAAGTACAGACTTGTGTTTTGTACCACATATTGTGCCATAAAGCCTCTGTGACTTATGAAGGTGAAGTTTGGTTGTATGTTGTTCAGCATGACAGAAAAATGAAAGAGCAATGAGGGCATTGGAAGAGAATGGAAAAGAGCAAAACAGATGAGATGGGGGAAAAAGGGGAGTGAGGAGGAAAGATGAAGGGAGCTACTTGGTTTGCCAAGGAATCTTTTGTAGGTCGTGAAAGCATGGAAAGAACACACACACACACACACACACACACACACACACACACACACACACACACACACACACACACACACACACACACACACACACACACACACACACACACACACACACACACACACACACACACACACACACACACACACACACACACACACACACACACACACACACACACACACACACACACACACACACACACACACACACACACACAGTTTAGGTTCTTCATAAAAGATATACTGCACAGAGACACCTCCCTGTATCTCTCCAAATCTTGTAGTTTTTTTTTAAACAAACTATACTAACATACTACATATAATACATACTACATTACCTGTCTATGCCACTGGCCATCAAATTGCCTTGCAAAACCTCCAGTTACCAATATATTAAATGTGTCCACTCAAATCGACCTTTATTCTGTGTACAGACAAGCAACATTGGAGACGACGATAAAACTTTACATTTGATGTTTGAGTCACAAGGTCAAATATGGTTTAGCCAGACTTGTATGTACACTTCAGGGAGCATTTGATGAAACATAAAGCTACAGGGAGAGCAAGACGTTGCTCTTGTTTTTTCTGTAAAATAGCTTTTCTGTAAAAAGTTGTTACGTTAAACACCGAATACCAAACTGCAGAACTAGAGGAATTCTACTTAAAGTGAATATTTTTTGCTGGTGCAAAGTTTGTTTACAGCTATGTAGCAATGTGAATGGGAACAGATAGGCCCACTTGTAAGCATGTTGTCATTACAAATGGACGCAGTAACAGTAGTGTGTATGGCCATAAATATTGAATTCCTGTAAGCCACAACAGGGCTGACTTTGAACCCGATTTAAACCATATAACCACTTTGTTTACCTTCCCACCTTACGAGCCACTGACTTGACCGTGTTGACATAATACAGAAAAGGTGGACCCATAATTACTTCCATGACCTAAACTTATACCAATGATTTCTTCTCATATAACATTTGAATACATACGTTTGTCGATCTTGCTCCTCTTGTTTTTAAACGCAGTACTTAGTCATGTGTAGTCATTAGTCACTTTAAAAAAAATGTATTATCAACAGCCAGAAAGGCAGAATAATAAATTAATAATTCTTAAACTTCTCCTCACTTCACTATAATGGAGCCATTGTCACATTTAATAAGCCGTCTCTGGGAATATATTTTCCTTTATCACAGACAAGAGTCATTCTGTAACCAGTTCACCCCTCAGTTATGCACTTACATGGCGGGGTGCAGTTGGCTTCATGGTGGGGAGATACGACAGCAGGGCCAGAATCTCCAAATTTTGTCTCCCTCTTGGCCACTGCGGTGACTTCTGGGAAAAACAACAGTAGCGGGAAGCAGAGGAAAAGGAGGACTTGGGGTGGCTGGAGCAGGGAGGGATAGGAAGACATAATGGTGGAGTTGGGGAACGCATACACACAGACACATACACACCCACCCACAACAAGCACACCCTTACATACGAAGCTGTGCAAGAGCACACACACACATTGACCGTGACTGTACAGGTAAGCCAACCCTGTACAGGTCACCTGCAGGGGAACGATGGAGGCGATGAAAGAGAAGGGGAGGCAGAGAAGAGATCAGTTACCATTAATGTTCACGCAAACAGCTTCAATGTTTGTAACAAATAGCAAATTGGTGTCATTTGGTTAAAACATGTCAATCAATGGTTTTTTTATGTCAGAAAAGTGGGATGGTCAGTCATCAGTTTTTTTACGTAATGTTAAACACCACAATTGTATTAATGTATTGCCGCAAATTGATTGGAGACTTCAGTAGCGAGTTTTCCAAATGTTCCCATTCCTAACTTTGCAAATCGACCACCAGTGCAAACATTGTTGTTTTTATTACAGGCCTAAAAGTTAGACGTGTATGTAAATAACGAATAATGAGAGCCCAATAAGAATATTAGGCTTGTGGAAGATCTTGAACGATAGTAAGTAGCAGTCAAGTTAGCCCTCCCTAAATGTAAACACCCAAAGGGGTTGGACTGCCAACGTGGAGGACTACAGACAGCCTAGCTACACATCCTTAGCTGCACTATATTTCAGCTTGAGACTACTTCACATCAAGTTAACTAAAACGCTGGGCTCTTCTTCTTCTTCTTCCAACCCACTAATGGTTGGTTACTCTGAGCTAACGAATGCCGATACGACAACGATGCTAACCGTGACCGATAAACAGCTAACATCGTGGCATTGCTCTGAGAAGAGAAGTGAAACAGTATTATTAGGAGGTCAACTCCATGTTAAACACTAGGTTTCTTTATCCTTAACGTCGTTCGAGCTGTTAACTAAGCAGCTAACAACTGACACAGCTAGCTTGCCTCCCTTAATGTCACACAAGCAGCACAGTTTCGTGACTTACCAGTTGTTGATGTCTTTTGGTTTTCACGAATTTCGCCGTTTATAAGTAATAGATTGTCTCTGGTGGTCTGGGCTCTCAGGACAGACACCTGCTGTGTGTGTTCAGCGTGTCGCCGTGCTACATGTGACCCATTGAGGCGGCGACAGGAGAGCAAGTGACCGTTGGACAGTGTGTCGCGTGCGCTTCATGCTTTGACCAGGAGATGGCCCCACCACCACCACCACGAATGATGTGTTTGTTTTTTAATAAAGTTGGTACAACTACAATGTAAGTGTCAACAATGAACATATATATATCATTTTTTAAGTAATAACAAAAAGCTATATATAATAAAGATAGCACAAACAACATATAGCCAATTGCAATCCTATTCTCTCTCTCTCTCTCTCTCTCTCTCTCTCTCTCTCTCTCTCTCTCTCTCTCTCTCTCTCTCTCTCTCTCTCTCTCTCTCTCTCTCTCTCTCTCTCTCTCTCTCTCTCTCTCTCTCTCTCTCTCTCTCTCTCCCGCCCCATCTCTCGGGTCACACTTTCACTTCCCTTCACTACCGCACCAGTCACTCTAGCTTAGGGTAATACTATTTGACGGCGATCGATATCGATATCAATAGCATATCGATACTATTACAGTTGGCAGTATGGCTACTTTGAACGCCTCTGTTAGACTTCTCCAACGTTCAGTGTTCACCAGCTTGGTCCAGACGGCAAAGCTGTCATCCAAACCTGCCAAACACAACATCTCAGCTGGGGTAAGTGAGTGTATGAGTAAGTGTACGACGAATAACGAAGTGTTATAAGTGTGTGTGTGTGTGTGTGTGTGTGTGTGTGTGTGTGTGTGTGTGTGTGTGTGTGTGTGTGTGTGTGTGTGTGTGTGTGTGTGTGTGTGTGTGTGTGTGTGTGTGTGTGTGTGTGTGTGTGTGTGTGTGTGTGTGTGTGTGTGTGTGTCAATACCGAAACATCTAAACTGGCGATTCATATTCTTTAATGAATCGCCAGTTTAGATTTTGGACTGGGATTGATAAAAAACATATGATATATATTGTATATATATATATATCATATATATTTTATATAAACATATATATTATATATATATATATGTATTTAATATACATATATATATATATATATGTATCATATATGTATCATATATATGCATATATGCATATATGTTTTGGTCAATCCCAGTTCCATTGCTTTGTGTCGCATATCTAAAGGGTATCTGAGGACATCTCGAGCGCTCAGGCACGCCGTCACACCACGCGCCATTATCAAGCTCAACTGCCACACGTAGTTCGACAACACGACCGAGAAGAAAGCGCAATCATTCTATAAACGTATCATGCGCACATAATCACAATTTCGACGACGAATTTCGTTAAGGCCTAGTGTCTATGTCGTACTTTTTAATTTTTTTGTTACATGCAAATGATACTATTTTAGGGACATTGACAGGTGACTTATGACTGCAATATGATTACAGTTCCCGGAGAGCGTTGCACACTTGAACTTGTGCCAAGTGTCTCTGACCTTGCCGATAGACGGCAGACAAGCTGCATAGGCGTTTCAAACTGCTGAAAGATAATAAATCATGCAAATGTATCACCCAAACAGAAACGTGGTTATCTCAAATAGTTGATTTCACCCCATATTTGACTAATATTTCTTCACAACCTGTGGCTATAACACAGGTGATCAACTTGTTATAAGCTGTCACTCAAAGCCTTTTTCCAAGTGCTATATTGTTATTATACTGACAAAACCAAATTGAAAGCTTGTTCAACAACATTGGGAGAGGTTGATACTGCAGAATCTGCCAACAAATTAAATGTATCTGTGTGTGTGTGTGTGTGTGTGTGTGTGTGTGTGTGTGTGTGTGTGTGTGTGTGTGTGTGTGTGTGTGTGTGTGTGTGTGTGTGTGTGTGTGTGTGTGTGTGTGCCTCCTGCCCTGCAGGAGAAGGCAATAAATAGCCCCAGTGCAAATTCTATAAACATCTCTCTGTGTGCATGTCCTCCTTGCAGGAGCAGGTGATCGCGATGAGTGCCATGTTTATCGCCATCCTGGGGCCCTCTGGCTGGGTGTTGGCTCATCTGGAGGACTACAAGAAGAAACAATAGAGCGCGACGAGGAGGAAAGCAGGATGGGAGAGAGGGAGTGAGGAAGCAGCACATCCCGGGGACCCCTGCACTATTCTCCACCCTACCATCCAAGCCAATGAAGTCATTTGTGTGGCATGATTCCCCTTTATCGTGCCACAATCTGTGTCAGCCTTTTACCAAACATGTAATAAATGGACTACTACTACCTTAGCTCTAGTCTACCTTGTGTCTACCTTGTGTTGAACTAATGGATGTTGCATTAGATGTTGTATTGGTATGTTATTATTGTGTGTCTACCTATGGCACTATGTGACACGGGACAAATCAAGACAATAAAGGTATATCTTATCTTAAATTATTTATAGTTTAATGTCGATGGCTCCTAATCTGGCAGCCAAAATCGGTTAATAGAAAGTTTAGAATAAAAGCTAGTTCTAATGTGAATGTCGAATTATAATTTTGATCATTGATTATTTTTGTAAATTAGTTAGTTATTAACTTTAGTTATTATTAAAAGTGTCCATAATGAGTACCTTAACACTGTTTATTCAGAGGTTACCACAACAGGCAAATAATGTTTATCGACAAGATGATGAACACTTAAAACCACTTAAAGAATACAATTAAGGCTATATGCTAAACTATTGAATATACAAACTATCTAAATTATTATGTAGATTATGTATATTCGCATATATGAAACAGCAATCGTTAAAACCTACTTAAAAATACAAAGTCCTATACATATTCAACTCAGTTACTTCGATATTGCACTGTATGAATGTGCAGTTTTTTCAGACAGACAGACAATAGAATGGTAATCATGTAAAAAAAAGTGAATATATTTCTACACACTTTGTAAACTGTACTGGAATATACAGTACATTTAAACATACATTTGGAAAATACCTGTCCAGTTAAACATTTTAAACACTTGCCTTTAAGGGCTTTTTAAAACGTATGTCCAATCCTACATATATTGTAAAGTTTAATATATTAAAGTTGTTACAGGTACAGTGTATGCCCACACATTGCATGGATTATGGCTGATTCAATATGTATCATGTTATCAACGGTTAGATCCAGCTCACCATTAAGAAGAGTCCAATTATTCAACACTGCAGAGTATTACTCTTATATAACTCTTGTATTACTCTTAGTATTACGCTTCAAACTGCACATCCAATGTATGCAGAGTGCCAACCCTGCCTGCTCTGATTAAACCCATCCGTGTAACCTTCACATCTCTTCCAACCATGCCTGTTAACAGCAGCTCTCCTCTTATAGATCTGTGCACTTGGTAAGGTGCTAGGAATTTATTAAGTGGCTCAGAAAAGGACCATCTAGGGTCTGTTTCATTGGTTGGGCTAGAGAAACCAATACGAACCACACCTTAGTCTATCTTTTTACTTACCATAGACATATATATATATACACTTCAGGTCTTGAGCAATCCAGGGAATGTCCTTTTATTGTTGAATTCAAGAAGGGCAAAGCATACAGATTGCAATAACATTCCATAAATAACATAAAATACAATATAACTTAACCTCTAAATAAAACCCTGATAAGAACAATGATAACCATTTTGAGAGTTTGGAATGTTTAGTAAACAAATCCCCCTTTTCCTTTTCTTCTATAAAAAAAATACACTTGTATGACCTCCGAGTTTACCCTAGGCAAGAGCCACTCATCTTCAACTGGTACAGGGTGGGTCATAACCCCCCCCCTGGAACTTAAGCCTTCTCATCTGTTATCAGTGTACTCAACATGCAGGCATATGGAATCCATTGTAACAATTCACACTAGCCAACTACCTCAGTTGACTTAATGCTCGGTTAATGCAATCCCCCTTACCGGGTGTAAACATTCTCAAGAACTGGCTGATACTACTCTTTCTCCCCTTGCTTTTAGATATATTCAGGATCATAGACAACATAAACAACCCGTACATTTGATTCTTAACATTGACTATAAAACATTACTCACATTGATCTCATTATATATAATATATTCCATAATATATTTTATATTATATATTTTCTATATTTATTTTTATAGCGCAATTCTGTGTTTTACTGTATTCATAAAAAAGCGGATGGGTAAGGATCTCAACTAACTTTGACACAACGTAAGTGTCATGTATCTGAAATGATCATTTGTGTGTGTGTGCGCCTATATGTCCTGAGTGTGTTGCCTAATTTTCCTCATCGCTGTCTGAGCCGGGCGGTGGGGCTCGGGGCTGGAGTGGGTTGTGGATCAGCCTATGCAGGTCCTCCTGGTTCAACTCCCGTATCTGGCCGTCCATCCCCAGCTGCATGGGCTGAATGATATTGTTCCTGTAGGGTCACGGACCCAATGAGCAACACAGAAAGAGACAAGACATTCAATCAATTCAATTGATTGTGTTCACTTAACGTTATACAATTAGATTGAAGATGAAAGCAGTGCAATGCTTCATCTGATCCACTGACTTTGTAATAAGCAACACTTGTTTTAAGAAACCATGTGCCGAAATGAAAGCACATTACACCACATAAACCAAATTGGCTAATGTGGAGGTTAGCCTGCTGTTGTACTGTCCCGGGGAGAGAGAGGAGGAGCGTGGCTCTCAACATTCAACTAGAACTAGACAGCTAGGTTTGTGGCAGGTATTAATAACTGAGGGCGGCAGTCTAGCTCAGGAGGTAGAGCGGTCGCCTCACAACCGGAAGGTTGCTGGTTCGATCCCCGGCTCCTCCTAGCAAAAAAAACTGTCGAGGTGTCCTTGAGGAAGACGCTCCCCGGGCGCTGTATGAATAGCTGCCCACTGCTCCTAATACTAGGATGGGTTAAATGCAGAGAACACATTTCACTGTATGTCTTCATGTATGTGACCAATAAAGAGGATTCAATCCTCACAATTTGTTGTTGATCACCTGTTTTTTTCTTTTAAAACACAGCAGTAGCGGGAGCCAAGGGCGGAACGCGGAAGTTGCAGAGAGTGCAATCAGTGGGGGATCAAGCCGACAACTTGGAAGGCAAACGTCCTGACCACTAAGCCAAATGGCACTGGGAGTGAGGATTACCCTGGAGGACATCTGTCACTCTTAGATATAGACAATGGGTTAAATAGACATAGACAAGAAGATAGATTTGACACTGGAAATTAGGATTGCATGAGAGAGGTATACAACTACCATAGACCGCCCGTCTAAACTCATCATTCAAACTAATCATGTTATGTGGTGTGGCCCTGGATCAACTGTGGCAAGGTTGTATATAGAGGGCTCTCTTCTCCTTGAAAGCAATACTGGGCACCTGTATGCCTCACACTTTGTTCCTATGAATATCTCAATCCATTGGGTATTCATTAACTTCTGCCCAGGAAGGGGCAAGGATTAAAACACACCTCTTATCTCAGTAAAGACGGAAAAGGAAGCATAACCATTCATTTTAAAGTACTAGTGTCACGGTTACGGTGGTTGGCAGGGGGCGTGGCCAAGCCACGTCCGCTGGCGGCACACACGCACCTGTCAGCAATTGCCGTGACTGATTGCTAATCACCTCACCTGGGGTATATAGACCCTGGCTTCCCGTTACCCCGGGGTTAGGTCGTACGTAGTGCTGCATGGTTGCTACTTTGTACGTCCCTGACCATCCGCCTGTCTGGTACCTGTCGCTACTTCGACTTCCCGGTATCCAGACTCCTCCCCCGTCCCGGACTACTCGCCGGTCTACTACCTGCCGATACTCCGCGGATCGACCTCCCGGTATCCAGACCCCTTGCCTGTCCCTGATCACTCTCTGTTGTCTGTGTGCTTTAAATACAACTTTATGTTATAGCTCCACTGTGTCTTGGTCTGTGTTCTGGGTCCCACCCGAATTAGCTTAATGTGACAACTAGACCCATCTAAATGATTACATCTCTTCTCTCCCCTACCGTCCGGTCGCCGATTAAGCAGCATTCGTACACGGACTACCAGGTTCAAGGATAGTTTTTATCCACAGGCAGTGCGCCTACTGAACTGCTAGGATTTCTGCCACTATCATAACATTGTCATTAACATTACACTGTCATAGTTTGCTGGACTTTCTGGACTCATATTCATTACCCATTACAGTTTCTGCACTGTACTGCACTGTATTCATGATGCTGCTGCACTACTGGCACTTTAAAATGCTTTTAATGCTTTTTGCACAATATAACACATGTACATATCAATCTGCATCAATCACTTTATTGTTCTTTTTATGATATTTTTTTATTTTATTGTGTATAGTAATCTTATAGTATTGTGTTCAAGAATGTCACACTGCGGGAGGGAATGGGGAGTAAGCATTCCATTGTACTTATTGCAAATGGCAAATACAATTCTTGAATCTTGAATCTTTAACATTATATGTGATGTAAAGTCAAATAGGAGAGAGAGAGAGAGAGAGAGAGAGAGAGTATGTGTTTACCTTGATAGTTTGTCAAACATGCTGACCAGCTTCATGGCTTCATACTCCTTCTGTTCGTCCGTCATTCCCTCCATGGGGTTGGGCTGCTCCTCTTCCACCACACCTGTCACCGGGTTTATTCTGGAGAGAATGGGAGAGAACGGGTCAACCATAAACCAACGATTTAGCATAAAAAAGAGCTCTATATCAGGTACGTTATATATGTCAAAATAATCGTTATCATGAGAGAGAGAGGTGTAGATGTATGTAGATCCTGTCCTTTAAGTGTGGATGCATAAATATATTGCATATTTATTTCTGTGTTCATGCGTGTACTGGGCTGGCAGTGATAAAGATACACAGATCGACTAGCAGACAGACAGGCAGACAGACAGACAGGCAGGCAGGAAGGCAGACAGACAGGTCCTTACTGTGCCTTGGCCTCTCTGTATTCCTCCGTCTCAGAGTCCTCGTCGTCAGAGTAGATTCCAGACTCCCCCATCCCCTTCAGGAGCCCCCGCGGAGCTAGCAGCCCTGCAGCGTTACCGTAGCCTGCGTACTTGATGAACCTCGACACTAGAATACAAACAGAGACAATGCTACTGCTCAAATGGGACAAACCGTTTTTTGTTACTTTAGATTTGATCAAATCCCATACAGGTTACAAACAGGCGAAAACAAGGCACATTACATCCACCCTGAATTTGTTTTCTATTTAATACTCATATATTCTCACTAATATATTATATAATAACTAATAATAATAATTTCTCAAACTAGAAAAATATATACATTTCTTAGTTTGGCTTTTTAATTTTTTTAGTTAAGCTTTTTCTGTAGACATTGTTTTATGTTTGCAGCTATACATACTTTCAACCGTTAGGTGTCGCTATTGTTCATATTGTTCAAGATTTAAGATGTACAATGGAATGCTTATTCCCCATTCCGTCCCGCAGTATGCATTTACGACAACAATACTATACTAAACTATGCAATACAATACCAAAAAATACTATGCTATGAACAAAACGATATACTGCCTATGATATGCTTCACTATATACTATTATAAACACACTATACTATAACAATACTGTACACAATAAAATAACAATAAAGTGACTGATGGATGATATATACATATGGGGAATTGTGCAAAAAGCATTTTAAAGTGCCAGTCAATTTTATTATTATTTTTGTCCATAGAACGGACTGCAAGGTCAGTATCAAAACCCAGCGTCTGAGACAACATAGATCCATCCTAGATCAACATATAAAAAAAAGTCTATGTATTATAAAATGAACAACGGCACAAATAAACAGAAAAACGTACCACTCTCTTTGCAAAGCACAAAGACTAGTTCTGCGGCACATGTCTTGATGTCTGTGTCAATGTGTGTCATCAGACGGACAAGTTTGTTCCGAAGGGAGCTACCGACCTCGGGTCTGTTCTTCACGTCACGCAGTGGAGGCAGTACCTGGACGCACACGCGCACACACAAACATTGCAAAAAAGTGAAAAAGTGTAACGGTCATATAATTGAATACCGTGTTTAGCTTGGGGGGAATTTCTGCACACACTCACTTGAAGCCCTTCAAGTGCCCTTGGGCCTCTCAAAAACCTCTTTTCGCACTTTTTATATGGGAATTTATTGTATCATTGTACAGTATATTCCATAGAAAGGGTTGCAATGCTTTCCCAAACTAGTACACTCACATGATGTTCTTACTGTGGAATGCTGCTTTGGACATAGTACGACATAGTAGGACATTGTACGACTCAAACCATCCGAAATGCCAAAGATTCTTCTTGGTTACCGCCCACGCCATGTCAATGCTACTGCATTGCTACTGGGCCCTGGCCAAAAGTGGGAAATCCCCACGAGATAGAGCTACACCATTGGTATGTTTTGCGCCATCTGGGGGTGATCACAGTGAAGTGAAGACAACTTGTTGCTCTTACGCACATAAATGAAACACATCTACCTACCTAATGCTAATGTTGAGGGCTACATCACAAACAAACAACAAATTGTGAGGATTGAATCCTCTTTATTGGTCACATACATGAAGACATACAGTGAAATGTGTTCTCTGCATTTAACCCATCCTAGTATTAGGAGCAGTGGGCAGCTATTTCTACAGCGCCCGGGGAGCAGTTAGGGTTAGGGTCTTCCTCAAGGACACCTTGACAGTTTTTGCTAGGAGGAGCCGGGGATCGAACCAGCAACCTTCTGGTTGTGAGGCGACCGCTCTACCTCCTGAGCTAGACTGCCGCCGCCATCTATGGTTAAGATGTGTTCGTTAGCTCTCTGGCACTTCTCCCATGCCTTTATTTTAAATGAGGTAACTATAAGTGTTGTCGTACAAGATCCTGTGTTTACCCAAAGGTAATGGCTGTCTCACTTTCTCATTCTTGTCTCATTTTGTGGGGAACTTTCCCAAAGTAGGAACCCAGCAAGGAAGCTTCCTAAATAACAAGGTTATACAAAGTCTCCTCGCTATTGAGGCACAGCTCTAGTTTTCAGAGGGACAATCGAATGACAACACGCTACTGACCTTGGACCTGAGGAACTTCCTGGTCTCCCTGTGGATCCGGGCACTCTCGGTCAGCAGGTTCAGACACGGAAGAAGGGTCTCCTTCAGCTTATTCCCCTGAGAGATGGACGGTGATTACCATTATTGATCAATGAACACATCAGGGGAACACATGGAGAAGTGTCTAACACTGTGTCCACATGACGAATGCTGGCTGAATGTTAAAATACGTAAACATTTAAATCCACTATTTTGCAGGGCCAATGTGTGTGCTCTACTCGGACATACATACTCGATCAAGTCTCTTTTCCATGAACTCCAGCAGCACGTTGACGGCATCCATGTTGACTCCCATGTATTCCACGGACCCCTGCTGGACCTTCGGCAGCAGGAGCACATCCAGAGAGGGCAGGGGGAGGTTGCCCAGAAGGTTTACCGTGTGACTGAGTAACAAAAATAACAAAAGAGATGAATGAATCTTCACACAGGACCTTTTATACATCTTCTTTCTTCTGGATTAGGGAAGACTGGCATCCCGGCCTCAGCATGCGATGCTAAGTTAGGAGTAGTGGTTGGAATGCAAAGGAATCGGCCGTATTCAACTATATAGAAGCCACCTTGGTTCCATCTTGGTCCTAAGAACTAGCTGGGTTGGGGAACCCAATGCCAAAGCGTTTAGCAGCTAGCGTTGGCCCCTAGGTGAGTAAGGCCCATGGGAAAGAGTGAGAAAGTAGCGAGTTTCAATATTTAGCATATCATGCACCAACTGCTATAGTTCTGTATGTGCACACAATATCGTATGATATTATGAACTATACTATTATATCAATTATATTATATTATTATTATTATATTATGTTATAAAATATTATATTATATCAATATATTATATATATATATTATAATATATATTATTTTATAAGATCCAGAAAAAGGCACAAAGAAAGCCTAAGAAGGGGAACAGTGGAAGCCAATGTTAGCTAGGGTTTTCTTTTGCCCGGACATGAGGCTTCAGGCTTTTTTTTGTTGGGATTTTGCTTCCTTCAGTCACATAACTTTACATTACATCTCTCCTTATGTCCCGCCTTCTCGCATGCCACCATTGGTCGATCATGTAGGCTACAACTTAAGCCCTGAATCCTGGTCGGACGCACTGCGCTATCTTGCCCCCGGTGTCCTCATTTTTGAAAACCAAAATATGGTCACCCTAATGTTGGCCCATCAGCATCCATTGCACTAGCCCAGGGTCTGTCCAGGAGCGTTTGTTTGCATGGAGTTTGAGAGCTCCGTGTCCTACATTTGCCAAATCTAACACAAACCATAACATTTGTTTGAAAAAGTGGAGAAACCAGGATGAGTGAGTGAGGCTGCCAACCTATGGAACTCTTCAGTGCGTTCCTCTCCATCTGCACAGCTCATGAGACAGTGTCTCAATATGGCTCCTAGGTGTCTGTACTCTGCAGTGTCCTCCTACACACATGCACACGCGCACACACGCACACACGCACACACACACACACACACACACACACACACACACAGCTTAAGGTCAAAGTGTATTTTTTCGGGGAGTTACGTAAGCGGCACAAATCATTCAACCGTGTCGATGTTTTCTCATAATCTTTTCAGATATTTAACAGATATTAAGCCCACTTGCTGTGTCCAAGCAGGTGGAGGAGGTATTACGGTTATATATTCAAGGAGCTGCAATGTTAGATGGTAATGTTGGCATATACACCCATAGATCATTTAGAAGCCCCAACGGCCTAAATACTGCAGCCTGCCTCCATAAAAATCCTTACAACCAAGAATCCAGACACCATTTAAGTTCAACCAATGAAATTAACAACCAAAGTCAACTCTGTGAGATGTTTTGTCACAGTTTGCACTCCTGCCTCGCTTCCACATCGCTCTCCCGTATAGCCACGCCCCCTTATCACATTCCTGTCTCCACATCACTCTCCCGTATAGCCACGCCCCCTTATCACATTCCTGTCTCCACAGCACTCTACCGTATAGCCACGCCCCCTTATCACATTCCTGTCTCCACATCACTCTCCCGTATAGCCACGCCCCCTTATCACATTCCTGTCTCCACAGCACTCTACCGTATAGCCACGCCCCCTTATCACATTCCTGTCTCCACAGCACTCTACCGTATAGCCACGCCCCCTTATCACATTCCTGTCTCCACATCACTCTCCCGTATAGCCACGCCCCCTTATCACATTCCTGTCTCCACAGCACTCTACCGTATAGCCACGCCCCCTTATCACATTCCTGTCTCCACATCACTCTCCCGTATAGCCACGCCCCCTTATCACATTCCTGTCTCCACAGCACTCTACCGTATAGCCACGCCCCCTTATCACATCCCTGTCTCCACAGCACTCTACCGTATAGCCACGCCCCCTTATCACATTCCTGTCTCCACAGCACTCTCCCGTATAGCCACGCCCCCTTATCACGTTCCACATTCCTGTCTCCTCGCTCCCACTACGCACTACCGGATAGCCACGCCCCCCTTGTTAAGTCTCACCCGCAGCTGCAGCGCATCATAGTTAACGACCCTATTTAAGCCACCCCCCCCCCCCCCCCCCACACTCACACGTCACCAGATTGTTCTCCGGACTATGCAGACATTCCAGCGTTCTGATCCTGTTCCTGTTCCTGATCCACTGCCTGTCCCCGATTACGCTTCCGCCTGTTCCTGCCTGGTTCGTCTGCCCTGCCTGGTTCCCGATCCGCTGCCTGTCCCTGACTACATCTCTGCCTGTCCCTATCGGTGTGATATTTAAATAAATATCAAACTGTTCCATCTGACGTCTGTTCTCCCTGCTTCTGGGTCCCACCTCCACCCGGCCGTGACATGTTCATCACAATACATGTGATTACATGCATTGTTATCAAGGCCATTGTGTTATTAAAGGGCAGGTCAACCCCTGAATCACTTTTTTTCACTTTTTTTCACATTCAGTTTGGGTCTCACAAAGTATATGAATATTTCAGTGTCGTTTTTGACACAAATAAATATAAATATAAAGTTGTTAGGGGAAATTGTCTTTCAAATACAAGGGGGCAGTCTGCTACTTCCAACTAAAACACTCAATCCAGTGTGACTGGCTCCTATAGAACCCAATGCATCAGTTTTTTTTCAAAAATTATGACTTTTTATTACTAATCTCCTGGGTGGAAGTTCTCCTGCTCAAACAGCTGTTGAATTACCCTTTAATGACTTGGCCTGGTTAAATAAATAAAGGTAAACTCAAAATAAATCAATCACAATCCATAATTACCTCATCGACCTTGCGCTTTGCAGTGTTCAAGGTGATGTTGAACAGAATCTTCAGAATCTCCATGGCCCGTTCTGTCTGCTGTCTGCTGAGGGGAGGCAGCTCTTCTGGTGGAAGGCCTTCTGAACCGGCCCGGGCACTCTCGTATGTGTCTGGCCAACACAAGCCTAATGTGGCATCCAACTGGTTACCTGTAAGGGGAGGGAATATTCAATAATGTGTGTGTGTGTGTGTGTGTGTGTGTGTGTGTGTGTGTGTGTGTGTGTGTGTGTGTGTGTGTGTGTGTGTGTGTGTGTGTGTGTGTGTGTTTGTTTGTTTTCATGATTGCTTGGAAAGTGTGCCAAGCAAAGTTAGAAACTTCTAATCAGAAGTCCTCCCCCCCCCCCCCCAAGTGTGTGGTTTTACTTATTATACCATTTTCTAATAAACTTCTACACATCATGTATACCGGTAGTCTGTGCCGTTTGCTGCAATCTATCCAAGGAAATGTCGGTAAGGAACCATGGGGATTTGAAGCCTGTGTGTGTGAAGAAGACTGGTTACCTAGGAGACCGATGCCATGCAGCTGTTGGGCCAGCTGTGCTCTGACGTCGACTCGTAGCGCAGTAAGCAAAAAGGTGAGACGCAAGTCAAAGAAACGGACCTGGGCAGAGAACAAGGAATACTGGTGTTGAAAGATGACACTATGTTTTTGTTGAGCTAATGATGCTAAATGATATACAATAGAGATAAATAATAGATTATAAGAGATTATCAATAATAAAGAATATAAATGATATATTCAATTGTAATATGCAATTTTAGAAAACTCTGGTTATAACGTTACATCTTGTATATCAATCTTATCCAATCCAAAATCCTCCCTTCAGTCACTCCACTGTCCACACCCATTCACTCATCTGCTTATGGGAACCAGGAGCCACCCTTGTCTTGTCAGTGTTGCCTGTACCATCCATACCTCGTGGGACCATGCAGACTCGTGACACTGTTTTAGCCTCCCCGCCACGCCTTTCATGAGCTGTAACTCTGCCGCTACCACCTGTTGAAGAAATGGTTTCAGGGTATACACGGTAGATTGACCTTTTCACCGTGAGCGCGGTATAAAAAGGGCTGTTTTGACAAAAGCACCAGAATAGCAGCAAGAATACAAAAGGACGGACCTGTGCGGTTTCATTGTGCAGCAGGATGTTGCAGAGGGACTTGAGTGCCTCCACGATTACTTCCACGTCTGGGTTTTCCGACACATTGTTCTGCGACTTTGTTTCTCCCTCAGCCCCCGTCGACCCTTCCTCCTCATCACCTTCTGTGGGGAGTTCAACAACCATTTCATCCGTATGGTTATTTGGTGGTGGAGATCAAAGATGTCCCAAATACATTTCGATGTATTATCAAGTGGTAGACACAGTATACACAATACATTTTCATCACAATTTCATTGCAAATGGCAAAAGTCGAAAATATGTAAATACATTCAGTTAATTCAAAAAATATATATATTATTCCTATTTTTTTTACCTCGCCCTTGTCCTGTCTCTGCGGTGTCGATGCCAGCGTAGGTGGCGAGGGTGGCCATGGCCGAGCGGCTGATGAAGGGCCCGAGGCAGTGCTTGTCCCGGGACAGAATGCGCACTGTCTCCACACAGGCCAGCTGACAGGAGGGTTGAAGCTCCCTGCTCAGGAAGCCCAGCACCAGCTCCCCGAAACGCTGAAGACAAACACAACGGCTAATCACTATGCTGAGATGTGAAGATCTCTTTATTCGCCGACATCAGAACTGGCCTTTCACTGCTGCCTTCAAAAGACCCAAAAAAGAATTAAAAATCTAAATATAAGTAAATAAGTAAATCAAAATCTTCATGAATTCAGTGAACAATCTATAAACAATCTAAATCACTCATATGCCTAAGCATTCACAAGTGGTATGTTGACAACATATTATTCGAAAGATATTCTGTCTTGTAATATGTTTTAGATATTTATTGATATCTGAAATTGTGTGTACTTGGCCACCGACCAAATGGCGGTAGAAGTAACAGCAGTGGCTTGTTACTCTTATCAGCCGCTTGGCTGGGAACGTTTTGGTAGCATCAACATGAAGTTTACAAAAGGGATCTGAAATAAATTCAAGGTGATACTACAACTCCCATGAGCACTGGGTGTGCATTGTGTGCTTATTACTCATTGGCCAATCCACTTTGAAGGATGGGGATTTTTGCTGATGAAAGTGCACAGTGGACAGCGACTTTGGAAAACCAACTGGCTACAGTGGCTGGTGAGACAAACAGTGAATGTCAAGCCCAGTTTGATAGTATGATTTTGGTAGTATGAGCTGACACATGAAGTCTGTTCCTTCTCTTCCTGCATCAACTGTAATCCCTATTGTCACAACCAGGCTCAAGGGAAATGAAGAGAAAAGTTGTGTGGTTGTGTTTAAGCTAAAAATAACAGTGAGATGAGTCAGCACAATCAGGAGTGTAGGGAGTGGATGTGTGACCAGTGTATGTATGGAGTATTGTAAAGTGTAAAAAATAAGAGTACCAAAAAAATTATAGCTTATATAGCACCTGGGACACGGGTCCCAGGTGCGTTCCATTTGTAATTAGGGCTCCTCCCCCTTACCTGCCATCCTGCAACAAAACAAAGACAGGAACAGTAGACAGGGAGAGGAGGCCATAGAGAGGCTGTAACTATCAACAGATACTGTATCTGACGTCTGTTAGAAGATATCTTTTAGATTCAACATTTGCATAGTTGAATGACCAAATGTTATCAATAATGTAGGCTGATATCTAGTGGGCGGCAGGATGGTCAGGAGGTCACCTCATAACCGGAAGGTTGCTGGTTCGATCCCCTGGCTCCTACTAGCAAAAACCTGTCAAGGTGTCCTTGAGCAACACCCTAACCCTAACTTGCTCTAGAGGCAGGTGGGATTCAGTAACCCTCCCCTCTCCTCAAAATCTAATACAAAAGAAATTGAAGAACTGGCCGGACCAGCTACTCCCAATGGCTAGCTGTTCATGGAGGATATCAACTGTACTGTACTGTGTAGCGATACTTATAATAAAAACGTAACTTCCATCCATTCAATTGTTTCCTTTGAGAGTTTATGAATGGAATAATGTTCTGTACTACAACTACATAATATAAAACATCTGTAATGTTTCTATTAGGACAGACTTATGTGCACGCCAGTGCCTCTATGCCCTGCGGTGCCTCAGGAAAAGCGGAATAGGTCAACGGTAGCTAGTCAACGTTTACCGCGGCTCTGCAGAGAGCGTCCTGACGAGCGGCGTCACTGTGTGGTACGGCAACACCACTACACAGGACAAGAAAGCCATCCAGAGGGTTGTGAGGACGGCGTAAAACATCATCGGGTGTGCACTTCCATGCATTGAGGAGATTTTTAGGACCAGATGTCGGAAGAGGCCATCTACATCACAAAGGACCGCAACCACCCTGGGCACCATCTCTTCTCCCCCCTACCATCTGGTCGCCAGTTCTGCAGCATTCGACTACCAGGTTCAAGGATAGTTTTTATCCACAGGCAGTGCGCCTACTGAACTGCTAGGAGTACTGCCACTATCATAACATTGTCATTTACATAATACTATTGCTGGACCTTCTGGACTCATTACAGTTACTGCACTGTTCTGTACTGTTCTGCACTGTATTCATGATGCTGCTGCACTACTGGCACTTTAAAATGCTTTGAAATGCGTCACTTTATGTTCATTTTTATTGTGTATAGTATTTTTTGGAATATTGTGTTTTACAAATTCATACTGCAGAAGGAAATGGGGAGTTAGTATTCCATTGTACTTGTTGAAAATGGCAAATAAAAAATCTTGAATCTTGAACCTTTTTTTTAAATTCACATTTCACATTACCCACACAATGTTGATCAAAATGTTTCTTATGAACAAATTAATATACACACACCTCTCTTTCAGACTCCCCATCTTTGCTGAATGTGAAGCACTGGGCGTTCTGTGGGGGGGGGGGGGGGGGGGGAACAGCGACAGGAAGGAAGAGGGAAAAGGGAGATGAAGAAGTTGACCAACATAATGGTATTCATGCTACAGCTCCGATCCCATCAAGATTACATAGTGAGGTCAATTACTTTCTATATAGAGTCTGTGGTTGAAATTACGACTGTGTGAGTGTCATTTGGAACAGGTATTTATCTAAATCTGTTGTGAACAGTTGTGTACAACATGAATGTGTAACACTAGTATGTTGAACAATTTTGTATATTTTGTACATACAATTTTTTTAAAATTATTATTATTTAGAAGCCAATGTTATTTATGTGTGCACACTCGTGCACATTTGAATTAGTGTCTTTGCTCTACTGCGTGTGTGTGTGTGTGTGTGTGTGTGTGTGTGTGTGTGTGTGTGTGTGTGTGTGTGTGTGTGTGTGTGTGTGTGTTTGCACTGGCTTTAGACTGTAGTCGAACATCATAGACATCCACACACTAATACTAAGCCCTTGATTGGCGGAGATGAGCCAGGAGCCTTTTAGATAGAGTAGAGATTTGACTGAGCCACAGCATAGTCTATTTGTGCATCAGACCAGCACACAATCCTATTGGTTAATCCACTTCTACAAAGCTAAAAGAGGTTAAACTCGTTATTTTTTCACTGCTGTAAAATTAAAATTAAAATAAATAAAACACACACATTTTATATATATATATATATATATACATATTTATTGGTATACGATTTTATCTCCAATGTTTGGTAGGCCTACACTTGTTGTTGTTATTGATGTTGTTGTTTTGTCTTACTGTTATCACCCAGCACTCCATGCTGGGTGGTAGAGGTCAGGTTTGCGTGTGTTGAGGTGTAACCTTTGCAGGTGTTTTTAGTTGCAGGGGTGCTTGTTTGTTTAGGTGCAGCCTACTGCTAATTGTGTTCAATTGCAATAGGCCTAAACAAAACATGAATAACACATCTGGCCCCTGCCTTATTTGTAGCCGGAGAAACGATACTCTATGAAAGCCTATACAGGCTACATGTTATCCATCCACCACTGACCACACCATCAGAAGACAGACAACAGTCACGCTGCTCCTCGTGTATCGCCTAATAAGCCATATGTGCAGGAGATAACGCGTAATAACGTTTATTTTATACATTAGAAAAACACACAAGTAACGCCGTACTAGAAATAGGATTGCCCATACCGAACTGCGTTTATAGGTTATAGATCGGACTTCAATCGCAATTTAGCTGAGATAAGATAAAATGCCAAAAAACGTGATTTACGTTACAGTAGGCCTACTTAATCAGTGATGGTAAAGCTTACCTCCTTGTTATATATCTGCAGGGCAACCAATGCAACGTCTTGATCGCCGGTCTCGAGTTGATCTATAATGGAATTTAGATCCATTATCATCGTTGTGATCGGTTTGTACGTTGAACCGCTATGCCTAAAATCGTGTATCTCAGGCAAATGCTACCCGTAATGTCCGGCGAACCCGACCTGTCAACGCTAGTAATCCTTGGCAACTCAGACGCCCGGGGATTGAAGCGATTAACAGATGCTTTTACCACAGCCTGTACCAACCTGGGTCAATGCAACGAACGGCCTAGCGGGAGATGTAGTTTAATTAAGAGGAAGAGGTCCTTTCGCTCGTAAAACTGGTTCAATGTATTTATACTTCGTGTATATATATATCCGTATTGTAATGTTATTCAGCTTTGCTGGTACCGTAATGAATGAGGTAAATCAAATACAATAAAAACAGGGCTCGTCCGGGATTTGAACCCGGGACCTCTCGCACCCAAAGCGAGAATCATACCCCTAGACCAACGAGCCAACTGGAAAAGTTCGTGCCTTTTACAATATTTTTACAACAATACGTGTTTCACCGAGGCATCTCGTCTGCATGATACAAATGCATATATGAATATCCACTAGTCTGAATCAAGCAATGGTAATCATAATAATATTAAATAATGTATGTTATATAGCATTTTAGTCGTAGAGGGCAGCAAATAAGCCGAACGTTCCTAACTCATCGCATTGATATGGCACGAAGAAGAGGCGCTTTAAGTGCGCATGCGCAAATGTCTATGACGCCGGGTTCGAAATGTGGAACATATTACAACAACTCGTAGGCATTATCAACATGCGGGGACATTGTAATTACTCTTTTTAAGACTACATGCTCGATATAATGCTCCATCACAGCCCCGAAGTAGTGAATTCCATGACATCTGAACTTAGTAACGTCAACCAATCGTTGGCCTTCTTTGACTTGGAAACAACTGGATTTGGTGATTATTTATTTATTTATTATTATTTAATTCACTCAATTTTGTACCATTCGTGACGTGATGAAGTGTTTTGTCTGAATCGGAGTGTTTTGTATGTATGTTTTCTATCTAAGGTAAGACGTGTGAGATAGTCCAGTTGGCAGCCGTGAGCGGAGGTAACTCCATCAACCTGTACACCGTCCCCGGGTGTCGGATGCAAAGCGGCGCGGCCAAAGTGACCGGCTTCAGGGTCCGCAGACACCGCTTGTTCCTCAACCGTCAACCGGTGCTCACAAACTCTCTGCGGGAAGTCGTCGTGTCATTTATAGCCTTTCTCCGCATGCTAGGTCGTCCTATACTCATCGGACACAACATCCGCCGCTTTGATTGCCCGGTCCTCGTCAGAGCACTGGACCAACTGGACCTGAGAGTTGAATTCCAGTCGACGGTCACCGGGTGCTTGGACACTCTGCCACTAGCACGGGACATTTGCAAGGACTACGGTTTCCGGAGTTTTCGACAAGAAAACCTGGTTCGAGAGCTTTTGGGACTGGACTACGACGCACACAACGCCCTCGAGGACGTGCGTGCATTGCAGTCACTTTACTGGACGCTGCGGCCTACATCTGAGCTGATCAGTAGACATTCCTTCACACTGGAGACAATGGTCCAATGCAAGCACATTTCAAAGACTGATACGGATATATCTAAAGCACCAAGCCAGTCCAGTCCGCGCTGTGGGAGCACTTAAGGGTCACAGGGTCACAGAACACACCGCAAGCAATCCAGGGCCCCGGATAAGTATTAGTTGAAGTGCTGCTTCAACCCCCCCCCCCCTTATTTTTTACACGTCTGCCTTTGTATTTTGTACATTTTATACGTCCTTTCTAAAAAATAAAGCATCCATTGGTTCACCATGCCTCCATTGCATTCTCCAGTATACTGTTTAGTACTGTTGGTATGCTACTTTATTGACCCCAGATGAGAAGTGTGGGTGCCAGCACCAAGCACAGGAAAGTAGATCTAAACTAATTAAATGTCTGTAAACATTACGGGTAGTACTGTGTATATGCAAAAAAAAAAAAAAAGGAAAAATGTACATTGACAAACAAAAATGAAAGTATTCTACTTTCTTACTTACATTCATTCAATTGTTTTCAGTTCACTATGAAGATATTGGCAACTTAACAACTGAGCCCCTCTAACAGTGGAATGTGTACAACATAGTCACATGTCTATCTGTACATTTGAAGTCACTGAGCTTGAGGAATTGCACACTTGTATTTATTAATTGAATAAAGTTTACACTTTCTAAAATTCGTATTTTTCTTAAAACTCATACATGTGTTCTACAGTTGCCGCAGTGAATGTGGTGTAAAAAAAAAACAATCACACATCCGTGTCAACAATGTGTGAAGTTGTGCAATGAGAGTGGCACACCTGTAGAATATTTTCTCAGTATATTTTTTACATTTTTTTTTTCTTCAGTAACCGAAAACTGCTACAATCTGCCGCTATGAGTCTCAAATGCTGTTTTTGCTGACAATTGGCAAGTTTCTGCAGGCTCTCACTTTTGCACCGAATATCTCATGTTTAGTGGGTCTGAAGAGCCAAGGCAGGCACTGTTCGGACATCACGGAACCCGGAAGCCAAGCAAAGGTTTTCAGGTGACGTCACACCAATGGAACGAACGCGATGAGATGAAGGGCAGGAACTGATCAAATCGGTCAAACAACCCATAGTTATCAAAAATGATTCAACTCATAAGGTGATAAATGCAAAAAACAATCAAGAAAACCGCGTTATGAATGGCTGGCAAATCATCTTTCTGGTGGAGCCGCATCTGACAGGGAGTGTGCCCGAGTGTAATGCCGTTATGTTTATATATATATATATAGATATATATATTTATATATATACACCATTTGAAATGTTATATATACATATACACATTTGCAACAAGTACAATGGCATGCTTACATCCCCATTCCCTCCCGCAGTATGAATTCCATGAATTAATTAAATTCATTCAACTCATCCATGAATTCATCCATTCAACTCATCCATGAAACAATACTGATAGTAGTTGTGTTTGTGGGAGAGAGAGAGAGACTATACTAATTCGACTGTCCCAGGTGCTCAGTTGCTTTACTCCCATAATAACTTCATACGGACCCCCGCCCCACTGGCCTTTTCCGAAATTTAAATTAGCATAATGCAAAATTCGTGCACGTGAACATATCGTCCAGGTTGTTTCCGGTTTGATTGGAGGCGCGCGGGGGGCGTATAAAGGTGAAGGGGAATACCTGCGCCACCAATTTGACGTGATTCAGGTTCAGGAACCACGAGCAAGTGTGGCAATGTCAGTGAGGGTGAACTGGCTCGTTCTCGCTTCAGTTTGCGTTAATTTAGCGTTGGCCCGGCCATTTAACGGAGATTATGACGCAAATCTGGAGAATGAAACATTTCCCTTTCAGGACCTTGGATTTAATTTTCGCTGTGATTCCAAACCCCGTTTTTCTGAGGTCAACATAAACGCCGTTGCTCCCGTTTTGAAGTTCCTCAAAGGTAGGCTAAAACGAAGCTCCTTAATGTTATTCACACTAATACTGATAATAATAATAATAAATTATATTTATAAGCGCACTTTTAATTTACGTAGACAAAACTCAAAGTGCTAACCAACACTCTGGGCATAGGCGGAGTCTGACATTTGTGCTGGGGGGGGGGGGGGGGGTATTTTGACTGTCGTCAGTCCCACATATAGCAACAACCCCTGAATGCATTGCGCGATAGTGATGTGTCGGTCGCGAAACGAGCCGGCTCAAAGAGCCGGCTCTTTTTAGTGAACGACGGGAGCCGGCTCGCACCCGCGAACGAGCCGTTATTTTTTTTTTTTACGGGTGCTCCGCGTACATGCAGTGACTGAATGTCACTGTCATGACTGCATGTCATGCTGTGCATCACGTGAGGATAGATAAGGAGGGAGGGCCGCGTGTGCTCAGTGCTGATAGCTGAACAGATGGAGGGGTGACACTTCACACGGTGAAGGGTCAGTTTGCGTCGCGCAAATAAGATGAGTGAAAGTAGGAAAAGAAGCAGCATTTGGCTGCATTTTAACAATTGTGCAAACACAAAGGCAGAATGCAGAATTTGCAACATGAAGCTCTCATATAGAGCAGGGTCCACAAACCACCTCCACAGGCACTTGAGAACTGTGCATCCAACAGTTCAGTTGGAAGAAAAAAGGCAGGTCAGACTGCCTGCTTCTGCTTCTGTGTCTACTCCACCTGTTGTTGCTGCAGCTACAGGATCTACCACCCATGCATCAGGTACCCAAAAACCAACAGCTACACAGACCTCAATAAGCCAATTGATATGCAATGAATGGCAATAGCAAAGGCAATGGATGACCCCAGCTAGACAGAACATAGTGGATGAAGAATTGGCCAAAATGATTGCAAGTGATTTCCAACCATTTTCCATTGTGGAGGACAAGGGATTCCGAAGCTTCACACAGGCTCTCAATCCAATGTTCCTCCAAGCAGGAAAACACTCTCAAAAAATCGTTCCGAGACTGTATGATAGAGAACGTGCTTCACTGCAGGCCAGGGTTAAGGAAGCTACTGCAGTTTGCCTTACCACTGATTGCTGGACATCAAGAACCATCACCTCTTTCATGTAAATAAAAGGTATATGTGGTAAAATAGAAGAGCCGTTTGGGAGCCGAAAGAGCCGGCTCTTCTTGGTGAGCCGAGCCAAATGAGCCGGCTCACTCAAAAGAGCCGGAATTCCCATCACTACTCTGCAGTCGTGACCTCCGTGAGGAGTTTGTTCCACCAAATTGGGGCCAGGACCGAGAAGAGCCGTGACCGTGTAGATCGGCTGGCCACACAGGCCCTTAAGTGAGGGGGCAAGCAGATGGCCCGAAGAAGTCGAGCGAAGTGGACGAGTTGGGATGTAGGCCTTGACCATTGCCTGGAGGTAGGATGGAGCAGTACCTTTTACTGCCTTGTAGGCTAGCACCAAGGTCTTGAACTGGATGCGAGCAGCTACAGGTAGCCAGTGTAGAGTCCGAAGGAGGGTAGATGTGTGGGAGTACTTGTGGCAGTTGAACACCAGGCAAGCTGCAGCTCTCTGAATGAGCTCCAGGGGCCTGATGGCAAATGCCGGGGCGCCAGCAAGGAGGGAGTTGCAGTAGTCCAGCCGGGAGATGACACCTGCGCAGCCTTTTCAATGAGAAAAGGCCAAATCCTCCTGATGTTGTAGAGGAGGAATCTGCAGGAGCGTGTCACCGATGATATATGTGCCGAGAACGACAGTTGGTCGTCCAGGGTCACACCCAGATTCCTTGTGATCCGAGTAGGTGTCACCACATCATCATCAATGGTGACAGCCAGGTCTCGGTGCGGACAGCCCTTTGCCGGGAAGAACACTAGCTCAGTCTTGTCCAGGTTGAGCTTTAGGTGGTGCATCGACATCCAATTTGAGATGTCTGCTAAGCACGCGGCAATGCGTGTTTCCACTTGCGTGTCCGAGGGGGGAAACGACAAGATCAGTTGGGTGTCGTCAGCATAGCAGTGGTAGGATAAGTCATGGGAGTGGATAACGGCACCAAGGGACGTTGTGTGGAGGGAGAAGAGAAGAGGACCCAGGACCGATCTTTGTGGAACCCCTGTAGTCAGTCGGTGTGGTTCTGACACAGACCCTCCCAGTGCCACCTGGTAGGAGCGACCCATCAGGTAGGATGCAAACAAGGCGAGAGCAGAGCCCAAGACACCCATCCCATCAAGGGTGGAGAGGAGAATCTGGTGGTTCAGTGTCGAATGCTGCAGACAGGTCCAGGAGTATCAGGACCGAGGAGAGTGAATTTGCTCTAGCAACATGGAGCAACTCAGTTACTACCAGAAAGGCAGTTTCTGTCGAGTGACCAGCCTTAAAACCTGATTGGTGGGGGTCCAAGAGGCAGTTCTGGTGGAGATACAAGGACAATTGGTTAAAGACGGCACGTTCAAGAGTTTTGGATATGAAGGGCTAAAGGGACCGGTCTGTAGTTCTTGAGTTCAGAGGGGTCGAGTGTTGGTTTCTTCAGGAGAGCGGTGACTCTGGCAGTCTTGAAAGCAGCGGGAAAGCATCCAGATGTCAGAGATGCGTTGATGTGTGTCAGGAAGGGCAGGAGTTCAGGCGCAGTGGACTGAAGCAGAGGGGAGGGAACTGGATCCAGTGAGCATGTGGTGGGGCGGCTGGATGTGATGAGGTGAAGAACATCATCTGTGGAGAGGGTAGAGAATATCAGGGGGTAGAACAGAGAACGAATCAGGAGGTGGGACGGCAGAGAGATCGGCAGGGGTGAGTGTGCGAAGATTGCGATGGGACGTCACCATCTTGGTAGGGGAAGAGTGGGAGGGGGGGGAAGGGAGGAAGAGGGAGAAGGACATGAAGAAGTGGTCGGATAGATGGAGAGGAGTAACTGAAAGGTTTCCTGTATCGCAGTGTCTGGTGAAGATGAGGTCCAGCTGGTTGCCGGCCTTGTGGGTCGGAGGAGAGGGGCGGCGGGAAAGGTCGAAGGAGATGAGGAAGGAGAGGAAAAGGGTCCAACTTCTCAGTCAAGATGTTGAAGTCGCCAAGAAGGATGAGGCCAGAACCATCATCAGGGAAGTGGGAGATCAACATGTCAAGCTCCTCCAAGAAGTCACCAGCTGGGCCGGGTGGACGATAAACAACTGCAATAATGAGCTTAAATGGAAAACAAACAGTTACAGCATGAAATTCAAATGAAGAGGGGGAGAACTGTGGAATGGAAATCGATTGGATTGTGGCATCTCTACAGTCCTTGGAGCGATGGCCAGACTTCAGACAGCCGAAACACAACTTCTTCTCTTGAACAAACTTGATTCGTTCTAAGATTGTCTTCTGCATAACCTTGCGACACTTTTGTAGACTGTGTCCTGCCTTCTCACAGAAGACACAGCTTGTGGCGACGGCTTTCTCATCTGAGCTGGTTGCTAAGACCCTTGCTCCAGGACCTCTGCTCCTTGAACCCTTGTCCAGAATACTTTCACTTGGCTTCAGAGCATGAAGAGATGTTATTGGGCTGCAAGAGATTTTGGCTTCACGTGTGAGGAACTTGACAAACTGGCTGAAGCTCGGGAACATGCGAGTTTCTTCTTCTGTGGCTATGACTTTCCTATTCCATTTTGAAGTCAACCAGTCTGGAAGTTTAGTGAGAACTTACTGCTCCAGAAGACGGCATCAGAGAGCAGTGATTAACAACATTAAACCAAGTCACGCGAAATCAACAGACCAGTACCACCGCCTCGTCTTGCGACTCTGGGGGTGTGAGAAAAATAATACACATCTGACAAAGCAGCAGGTGAGGCAGTGTTTTCAGGGCTGATCCAAGTCTCAGTAAGAGCAAGGAAGTTCAGGGCAAGCAAGGATGCATAGTCTGAGATGAACTGTTTTCTGCACTGCCGACTGGCAATTCCAATGCCCCCCAGTTACCACTAGCTTGACATGGGTAGACAGAGTAGGGTAAATTAGGTTTGTGGGATCACGGCAGCGCCTGGATTTGACCCAGCGTCTGTGTGACCTCCGCAAAGAATTGTGTACCGCAATGCCACACATGGTAGATTACAGTACAATAAGATGCCGACCTGAGAAGAAGTCGAACTTGAAAAAGTCGACTGTAGCCTTATTCTGCCTTGTCTTGAATTGTGCAGGCCCCTCTCACACGATTAACAAGGCAGTTGACCTAGATTGGGTGAAACCACCTTCAATGGGCCACAACACTTAAGCACTACCTGACCACTTGACGAACATGACCAATGAGTGAAGCCCAACATACTTGCAACACTCTAGTAACATTTAGTATCAACCTGACAAACTCGAGTTACAGATAGTATCACCTGATAAACCTGACAAACTCTAGTTACAGTTAGTATCAACCTGATTAGCAACACAAATATACTCAGACTGTTCCAGATGGGTCAAGAAGTTCAGTCCCTCCAGTAGTTGAAACAAACACAATCGTATCGAAGGCAGCTGTGAGGTCTAAGAGCATAAGAATGGCAGTCACCAGAGTCTGTAGTGACCAGGAGGTCATTGAATACTCTTAGAAGACTCGGTACTGTGAAGCGCTTTAAAACCGGACTGAAAAATATCCAAAATATTGTGTGCATGTATAAAAGACTGCAGCTGTAAGAGCTTCGAGATGGGTCTGTAATTAGAGAAGACAGAAGTGTCCAGATTAGGTTTTCTTTATCAGGGGTGCCACAACTGCTTGTTTAAAATAAACTGGCACAGAACCGGACTCTAGGCTGCTATTTATAATTTTATGGACATAAGATCCAATAGTCTCCCATATATCTGGGTCTGTGGGACAAGATGAGGGTTTTACTTTAACAATGTCACTAAGAGATGACAATGACACAGGTCCAAACTGCTGGAAAACAGCAGTGCATGTGATGTCAATGGAGGGGTCAAAAGAGGGTGGTGAGATACAGGCTCTCATAGTGGAGATCTTGTCTATAAAATAGCAGAGAAGTTTTTCACACACCTCAGTTGAAGCTTCAATACAAGTGGATAAAGGATTAACATAGCATCAATGGTTTTAAAAAGAACACAAGGTTTGTTTTTTGCTCTGATACTTTCTCCAACTCTTTTAAAATGTCATGAGTTAATGAAGCTTGTCCTTCTTCCACCTGCGCTCAGCCTGGCGGCACTCACGCCTGGCAGCACGAGTGGTGTCATTTAGCCAGGGTTCAGATTTATCTCTTGGGCGCATGAGTTTCAGGGGAGCAACAATGTCAAGCGCTCCAGTGCAGGTAGAGAGAAAGGCTGAGGTTAATTGCTCAGTGTCCAGGGAGTCAGAGGACATAGTATCAGACTGGGCTATGTTTACAAAGGCAGGGGAGAAACTAGCAGCAGTGGAAGGTTTCATCATATGGCTGTGACGGACCGGAGCGCATGATTTAAGACTATGACGGGGCAGAATAAAATCAAAAAGCACAGGCAAGTGATCTGATAAAGCTGCATCACACACATTGACATTTGAGATTGGCAGACCATGGGATAAGATTAGGCCAAATGTGTGCCCATTATCTTGGGTATGTAAGTCTTTGTTGTACTTGGGCGGTCGGTAGACCACCGCACATAGTACAGGATTAATCTGTCCCAGCTCAAACAGGCTCAGTTCAAAGGAGGAGAATGAGATAGACAGCGTGGGTGTGCAGTATAAACTGCTCCTAAAGACAGTCGCTATACCTCCTCCATGACCCGTGGTCTGGGGAGAATTAATAAAACTGCAGTCCGGAGGCAATAGCTCTGTAAAAGCAGCAGACTCACCCGCAGGCATCCAGGTTTCTGTTATAAAAAGCACGTCCACAGCATGTGAAGTCCTTGATGATGAAAGTTTTGTTTGCGATCGATCTCGCATTTACCAGCGAGCCTTTGGTTGGAACCGGGGGAACGGTCGTGTGAGTTTCACGGCCCAGCGACCGAAGGTTGCGGTGGTTCACTCCATCAGGGGGGGGGGGGGAGGCGAGACCGCTGGGGGCGCAGGACATGGAGCTCTTGAGTCGGGTCAGCGACCGGTACCAGCCAGGAGCCGACCATGGCGAGGGGGTGTTGGGAGGCCAGGTGGCGAAAACAAGGTCCATATTCCGGGGGAAAACGGCGGGGGAACTGAGCCAGCTCAGAAGAACACGTTAGCCACTCTTTCACCCGACTAGCCGGCCACTGCGTGTGCCTCTGCGTTTCCGGGGTAACGAGGGCCCACCCCGCAGTAGGTGTGCAGGTACATCCGATAGAACCGGGGGGGGGGGGGGGGGGAGTTTGTGTGTCCACCCTGGCCAAACTTCTCAAAAAAGCCCACCTTTTCCTTGATCTTAAGCAGCCCTTGTTGGTTGTAGACTAACAGAGTCTATGGTCCTTGTCAGCGAGCAAAACAGACACAGTACAAACACTATTACTAAAGCAGAGAGGCTTGGACGGCCTGCCAGACAACCCGGTGCCATCTTGCTCCACACACCAATATGATGTATGACTCGTATCGTGAGAAAATAAGTCATAAGATCATACATGTAAAGTGTTATTTTAGACCTGATTTCAGCTGCTCTGTTCGCCGACTGAAAGGGGCGTAAACGAACATATGTACGATTCCTGCGAAACAAAGTGCACTGTTTTTTCATGAATGCGTTGCTGTAGGTGCTTGCGCAAACGCACTTATATATAGCTTGATGGCTCTGAAAAAATGTCTGTGGAAATATTCATAATAACTATGAAAGTAAAGATCGTATACATTCACTGAAGGGCGATTGTGATTTAAACCAGGGAAGGTTCACCCAAACAGATCAAATGCAGTCGTGGGGTTGACTTCCTCATCCTGGAAAAAAAGCACTAGTTACAGAAACACTGACGAATGAAAGAATCAAAGACTTGGTTGAGAAAGGTGCCCTAGAAATGGGGATTGTGCCGCTTCCCAGTCAAACCCGGAAGGAAACTGGGAAGTTGATACACCATCTGACACCAAAGAAATCCATCCCTGTGGGGACTTTGAATGTTCCAGGCTGGCAAGGCTGCTACCATTGCCAAAGAAATGGTGCGCTACAATCTCTCTGTCCTGGGCCTGGGAGAAACAAGATGGACACTGGGGGGGGAGGAAAAGCTGCCCAGTGGGCAGTCTGTTATCTACTCTGGCCATGAAGAAGATGGAGCAAATCACACGGAGGGAGTAGCCATCATGATGACTAAGGAGACCAGAAAGGCCCTGATCGCATGGGAACCCATCAGCTCTCACCTCATTACTGCATCCTTCAGAACCAACAACAGGAGAGTGAAAGCTCACATAATACAGTGCTATGCACCTACCAACAATGTACTTGATGATGTCAAGGCCAGTTTCTATGACCGCTTGAATCACCTACTTGGTAGGGTTGGAGCCAGAGACCTCATTATCCTGATGGGTGACTTGAACGCCAAGATTGGAGGATGGAATGAAGGCTACGAGGAAGTGATGGCGAAACATGGAGTGGGGAAAATGAATGAGAATGGAGAGCTGTTTGTTGAGACCTGTCAACAACAACTTGGTCATTGGAGGAAGTGTATTCCCTCACAAAACCATACATAAAACAACCTGGGTGTCACCAGACCATGTTACAGAAAACTAAATTGATCACATCTGTAGGAAGTTCAGATGGTCCATGAAGATGTCAGAACCAGAAGAGGAGCAGATGCAGCATCTGACCACCATCTGCTGGTAGGGAAATTTACACTAAGGCTGAAGAGAAATCACCTGTTCAAAAGTCATAGTTAAATATAACATTGAATACCTTACTATTGTACCAACTGTGAATACGTTCAAGGACCCCTTAGAAAGAAAAAACAGAGCTACTTTCCGTTCCCGGACGTTCTCAACTGGATCATCCTCAACCACCACCAGGAATCTGTAGACAAGAGGCTCAGGGACCAGCAGGCCGGGTTCAGGAGAGACCGCTTGTGTACGGATCACATAGCAACACTTTGCATTATAATTGAACAGTCAATGGAATGGAACACATCCCTCTACATCAACTTCATAGACTTCGAAAAAGCATTTGACAGTTTAGACAGAACAACCCTATTGAGCCTAATGGAACACAACGGAATCCCCATCAAACGAATAAACCTCATCAAAAACTCATGACGGAACCACATGCAAGATCATGCATGCAGGCCAGTTATCAAAGAGCTTCGATGTCAATACGGGGGTCAAGCAGGGTTGTCTACTTTCATCATTCCTTTTCCTCCTTGCAGTCGACTGGATCATGAAGGAAACAACCAAAGGGGAGAGAAATGGGATCCAGTGGACAATATGGGAGCAATTAGACGACCTTGACTTTGCAGATGACATTGCCCTTCTCTCTCACACATATGCAAATGCAGGAGACGTCAGACCGACTCACACAAGCAGCAGAACAATTGGGACACCAAAAACACCAAAGACACAGGCGCCCCCCCCCTAGAGGAAGTGGAGGCATTCACATAAAGAGGAAGGATCAACAAAGCCAGGGTTATGTGTAACATCCTCTGGAAGATCTGGCGCTCCAAAACCATCTCAACTAACACCAAACTACGCATCTTCAACTCCAATGTGAAACGGGTGATGCTGTATGGATCAGAAACATGGCGAACAACAAAACAAACAATAACCAGACTGCAAACATTCATCAACAACTGCCTTAGGAGGATCCTGAACATCTGGTGGAGGGACAAAGTCAGGAATGTGGACCTGTGGGAGAGAACTGGACAGGTTCCCATTGACCTACAGATTCTAAAAAGAAAGTGGAGCTGGATAGGACACACTCTCAGGAAATCAGCCAACAAGCCCTAAAGTGGAACCCACAAGGGAAGAGAAAAAGAGGTCGCCCCAAGAATAGTTGGAGGAGGGATGTCCAGGCAGAGATGTCTTTGAGTGGGCAAAACTGGGGAGACCTTGAAAAACTTGCCCCAACCGAGTGAGATGGAAGACACTCGTCAATGGCCTATGCTCTCTGGAGCAAAGGGCTTAACTAACTAACACCTTGCAGGATAACGGGTGGCACGTCATTCTAACTTCGATGACCATGGTCACCCAGCGTTGTAGAACTGCAACAGAACAATATGATTTGATAAAAATAAAGACATCGATTTTTACAACTTGGGGTTTGAGAGGGTTACTTGTTATTGAATTATGTCACAGTCAATGTATGCCTATTTTCTATGACTTGGTGATTGTATTGATATATTTTTTCTTTCTTTCATTCAGGTCAACATTATGAATTTGGCACGCAGTCTCTTTTCTACCAGCCAATATATCAGTGTAAGGACGATGCGTTCAACATCAGGTTTTCAACACTCCATCATGCTGCCCCGTTTGTAATCAATGGTAAGCCTGATTGTGTCACTATTGTATGTTGACTGATGCACTCATTTAACAGTAAAATAACTTTTTTATGTTCGTTTATGGTCCATCAAGATTCAAGATGTTTAATTGCCATTTACAAAAAGTACAATGGATTGCTTACTCCCACAGTATGAATTTCCTACAACAATGCTAAACTAATACTAAACTATACTATACTATACAATACTATGCTACACTACAAACACTACATATTACATATGAAATGCTGTACTACATACTATAAACATCAGACGAGTCATGATTTTCCTATGCTTTGTGGATGGTGTTTCTTAAGAAGCTCTGAAATCCCCAGTGTGTGTAGATTTGGAACACTGGATAGCAGCATTGTAGTTCTTTGCCTGATGTTTTGTAGTAATAGAGGAGACACTTCTCAAGCAAACTGCGTTGTGTTTTTGCGGAGGAGACTAGGGAGACTAACGTTGACGGCACAAAGGAAAAATGTTTTATATATTTTTATGTTAATTTTGTATTTTGTTGGTGAGCGAAAGCTGTTGGTCTTATTGGGTGTGTCTGAGAGTCCTTTGCAGCAGCTCTCTGGTGCTACATAGGAATTGAACCCTAATGCTATTATATGTAGCGTAGCATGGATCTGCAGATATGTTTTCAATTAATTTATCTCATGGCTAATATTGTTCCTTGAATCTCCAAAACAAATGTGATGTATAGAAAGGTAATATACTTAAGGTGAAAGTTTAAATACTTGCAAAAATGCTTGTGCAAAATTACAATATTGTTTACTGACAGCAGTGTTTATCTTCAGATGGAATGCAACCTTTGAGAATAATGTTTCTACCCGAGCATTGCCTCCATGAATGGTTGACTAAAGGCCCTTGGTTGTATTTGAGGATGTTCTTCAGCGGCTGCCGTCTTGCACACTGGGTAAGAACCTTTTCCGCAATCCAATGCATCTTAATGAAATGCCCTTGGTCCACAAGGACACTTTGGACCTTTTGATGGTCCTCTAAAATTAATGTTTTAAAAAGATACTCTACTGATTGCTTCAAAATTGTGTATGCTTTGACTTTTATACCTTAGACATTTGCTGGGTCACAATTTCATTCAGTGACCCTGCAGTACTTTGACCATCTGCTGCAGAAGAATGTGAAGGGCACTGCCACATGTGAGGCAATGTCACCGTCCTTCTGGACCATGGCAGTGTTGCCACAGGTTACTTGTAGAGGAGGAAATGCCACTGTGAAGCTATCAGCTGATAGTGATAAGGTTAAATTGCTTGGTACGTATGGCTAAATTATACCTTTTCATGAAGTGTGCTTACAAAGAAGTTGATATTGAAAACTGCTCACTCAATGTTGTCAGCATCTTTACCAAGTTGAACATGTTTGCATTATATGCTTTTTTTTTATGGAAGTTGGATCCATAAGTCACTCAATGTGTTAAGTCTCTGCTAGGGGTGTAACAATGACCTGACACGGATCATCGCAAAGCAGGATTTCAGGATTTTAATAAATATCAAAATTATCAACTCGACCACGTTGCTAACTAAATCTTGTGACTAAAATAGCAACTGAAAAAAAGGACAGGTTTTTACCTAATATTTTGTTTACATCGCTTGGCTTAATACATAAAACTATTTTAATATGCACAGCTAGTTTAGATCCATGGTTCAGAATACCGAAGAAATCTAGATGTAGGAATGGATGAAAATATATCACCATTGCGGCAGTTTCAAGTATTTTTTACAAGCCCATTACACTTTATTCATCATCATTACATCATTGTATCAATGTCATCAGTAAACACTTGCACTATACCAGATGTATCAGAAAAAAACACATTTCTGCTCATTTTGTAGTGGCTTCAATCATGGGATTTTGCAGTAAATTGAGTGTTGTTCGATACATCTAGGCCACAAAAGATTACTCGACACCAATGAACACTCGACACCAATGAAATGGCTCAAAACACCCGAAGCCTTGTTCATACACATGGTCGGATCAAAAATAAAGGTAGGACGTGAGTTACATTTAAGATTAAAGAATGTGTTTAGATTTTAAAGTGTTTTTTTTTGTTAACAGGGTAACGGGGTAACGGCTTACGTGTTTTATTTGAATACGTTTGAAGAGTTATCAGCTGTGAAAGTATCCTGCTGCGTCAAGTCAGAACAAAGTGTTTCAAGAGTACGTAATCCCAGACAGGTGGGTATGTTTGATGGATTCTGGGGTGCTGAAGATATCCCAACGGAACCTTTCAACTCGGAAGACACTGCCGGAGACACTGCCGGAGAGACTGCCGGAGAGACTGCCGGAGGCACTGCTACAATTGACGCCACCATGACCGATTCATGGGACGAGTGGGATTTTGACAATGCTCCTGAAGCTTATGATCCTGATGTTTTAACTGCTTCGACAGGCGAGACAATTGCTTCGACAGATGACACAACTTCTCCGACGGCCCTTCCGCTCGGCTTGACTGCCCTGACCATAGCAGAATCATGGGATGTATGGGATTTTGATATAGAACCTGAACCTTATAATGCTGATGATGAATTTATTACCTCCACGGTCCCTGCAACTGCATCCACTGCTTCCACGGTACCCGCGACTGCTTCTACTGCTTCCACGGTACCAGCGACTGCTTCTACTGCATCCACGGAACCCACCACTGCTTCTACTGCTTCCACGGTACCCGCGACTGCTTCTACTGCTTCCACGGTACCCGCGACTGCTTCTACTGCTTCCACGGTACCCGCGACTGCTTCTACTGCTTCCACGGTACCCGCGACTGCTTCTACTGCTTCCACGGTACCAGCGACTGCTTCTACTGCTTCCACGGTACCCGCGACTGCTTCCACGGTACCCGCAACTGCTTCCACGGTACCCACGACTGCTTCTACTGCTTCCACGTTACCCGCGACTGCTTCCACGGTACCCGCGACTGCTTCCACGGTACCCGCGACTGCTTCTACTGCTTCCACGGTACCCGCGACTGCTTCTACTGCTTCCACGGTACCAGCGACTGCTTCTACTGCATCCACGGTACCCACCACTGCTTCCACGGTACCCACGACTGCTTCTACTGCTTTCACGGTACCCGCGACTGCTTCTACTGCTTTCACGGTACCCGCGACTGCTTCTACTGCATCCACGGTACCCACGACTGCTTCTACTGCATCCACGGTACCCACCACTGCTTCCACGGTACCCGCGACTGCTTCTACTGCTTCCACGGTACCAGCGACTGCTTCTACTGCTTCCACGGTACCCGCAACTGCTTCCACGGTACCCGCGACTGCTTCTACTGCTTTCACGTTACCCGCGACTGCTTCTACTGCTTCCACGGTACCCGCGACTGCTTCTACTGCTTCCACGGTACCCGCGACTGCTTCTACTGCTTCCACGGTACCCGCGACTGCTTCTACTGCTTCCACGGTACCAGCGACTGCTTCTACTGCATCCACGGTACCCGCGACTGCTTCTACTGCATCCACGGTACCCACGACTGCTTCTACTGCTTCCACGGTACCCACGACTGCTTCTACTGCTTCCACGGTACCCGCGACTGCTTCTACTGCTTCCACGGTACCCGCCACTGCTTCTACTGCTTCCACGGTACCCACGACTGCTTCTACTGCTTCCACGGTACCCGCGGCTGCTTCTACTGCTTCCACGGTACCCGTGACTGCTTCTACTGCTTCCACTTTACCCGCGACTGCTTCCACGGTACCAGCGACTGCTTCTACTGCATCCACGGTACCCACCACTGCTTCCACGGTACCCACGACTGCTTCTACTGCTTCCACGGTACCCGCGACTGCTTCTACTGCTTCCACGGTACCCGCGACTGCTTCTACTGCTTCCACGGTACCAGCGACTGCTTCTACTGCATCCACGGTACCCACCACTGCTTCCACGGTACCCGCGACTGCTTCTACTGCATCCACGGTACCCACGACTGCTTCTACTGCATCCACGGTACCCACCACTGCTTCCACGGTACCCGCGACTGCTTCTACTGCTTCCACGGTACCAGCGACTGCTTCTACTGCTTCCACGGTACCCGCAACTGCTTCCACGGTACCCGCGACTGCTTCTACTGCTTTCACGTTACCCGCGACTGCTTCTACTGCTTCCACGGTACCCGCGACTGCTTCTACTGCTTCCACGGTACCCGCGACTGCTTCTACTGCTTCCACGGTACCCGCGACTGCTTCTACTGCTTCCACGGTACCAGCGACTGCTTCTACTGCATCCACGGTACCCGCGACTGCTTCTACTGCATCCACGGTACCCACGACTGCTTCTACTGCTTCCACGGTACCCACGACTGCTTCTACTGCTTCCACGGTACCCGCGACTGCTTCTACTGCTTCCACGGTACCCGCCACTGCTTCTACTGCTTCCACGGTACCCACGACTGCTTCTACTGCTTCCACGGTACCCGCGGCTGCTTCTACTGCTTCCACGGTACCCGTGACTGCTTCTACTGCTTCCACTTTACCCGCGACTGCTTCCACGGTACCAGCGACTGCTTCTACTGCATCCACGGTACCCACCACTGCTTCCACGGTACCCACGACTGCTTCTACTGCTTCCACGGTACCCGCGACTGCTTCTACTGCTTCCACGGTACCCGCGACTGCTTCTACTGCATCCACGGTACCCACGACTGCTTCTACTGCTTCCACGGTACCCACGACTGCTTCTACTGCTTCCACGGTACCCGCGACTGCTTCTACTGCTTCCACGGTACCCGCCACTGCTTCTACTGCTTCCACGGTACCCACGACTGCTTCTACTGCTTCCACGGTACCCGCGGCTGCTTCTACTGCTTCCACGGTACCCGTGACTGCTTCTACTGCTTCCACTTTACCCGCGACTGCTTCCACGGTACCAGCGACTGCTTCTACTGCATCCACGGTACCCACCACTGCTTCCACGGTACCCACGACTGCTTCTACTGCTTCCACGGTACCCGCGACTGCTTCTACTGCTTCCACGTTACCCGCGACTGCTTCTACTGCTTCCACGGTACCCGCGACTGCTTCTACTGCTTCCACGGTACCCGCGACTGCTTCTACTGCTTCCACGGTACCAGCGACTGCTTCTACTGCTTCCACGGTACCCACGACTGCTTCTACTGCTTCCACGTTACCCGCGACTGCTTCTACTGCTTCCACGGTAAGCGCAACTGCTTCTACTGCTTCCACGGTACCCGCGACTGCTTCCACGGTACCCACCACTGCTTCTACTGCTTCCACGGTACCCGCGACTGCTTCTACTGCTTCCACGGTACCCGCGACTGCATCTACTGCTTCCACTGTACCCGTGACTGCATCTACTGCTTCCACTGTACCCGTGACTGCTTCTACTGCATCCACTGTACCCACCACTGCTTCTACTGCTTCCACGGTACCCACCACTGCTTCTACTGCTTCCACGGTACCCACCACTGCTTCTACTGCTTCCACGGTACCCGCCACTGCTTCTACTGCTTCCACGGTACCCGCGACTGCTTCTACTGCTCCCACGGTACCCGCGACTGCTCCCACGGTACCCGCGACTGCTCCCACGGTACCCGCGACTGCTCCCACGGTACCCGCGACTGCTTCTACGGTACCCACCACTGCTTCTACTGCTTCCACGGTACCAGCGACTGCTTCTACTGCTCCCACGGTACCCGTGACCGCTTCTACTGCTTTCACGGCAACCACGGCTGCTTCTACTGCATCCACGGCACCCGCCATTGCTTCCACGGTAACCGCGACTGCTTCTACTGCTTCCACAGTACCCGCGACTGCTTCCACTGCTTCCACGGTACCCACGACTGCTTCTACAGCTTCCATGGTACCCGCGACTGCTTCTACTGCTTCCACGGTACCCACGGCTGCTTCTACAGTGACCAGAACTGACTCGACTGCTTTGACGGTTGCTTCCACGGTACCAGCGACTGCTTCTACTGCATCCACGGTACCCACGACTGCTTCTACGTTATCCACGGTACCCGCGACTGCTTCTACTGCTTTGACGGTACCCGCGACTGCTTCTACTGCTTCCACGGTACCAGCAACTGCTTCTACTGCTTCCACTGTGCCCGCCCCTGCTTCTACTGCTTCCACGGTGCCCGCCCCTGCTTCTACTGCTTCCACGGTACCCGCCACTGCTTCTACTGCTTCCACGGTACCCGCGACTGCTTCTACTGCTCCCACGGTACCAGCGACTGCTTCTACTGCTTTGCCGGCAACCGTGCCGGCTTCTACTGCATCCACGGCACCCGCCACTGCTTCTACTGCATCCACGGCACCCGCCACTGCTTCTACTGCTTCCACGGTACCCGCGACTGCTTCCACGGTACCCGCGACTGCTTCCACGGTACCCGCGACTGCTTCTACTGCTTCCACGGTACCCGTGACCGCTTCTACTGCTCCCACGGTACCCGCGACCGCTTCTACTGCATCCACGGCACCCGCCATTGCTTCTACTGCTTCCGCGGTACCCGCCACTGCTTCTACTGCTTCAACGGTACCTGCGACTGCTTCTACTGGTTCCACGGTAACCGCTACTGCTTCTACTGCTTCCACGGTACCTACGACTGCTTCCACGGTACCCGCGACTGCTTCCACTGCTTCCACGGTACCCGCGACTGCGTCTACTGCTTCCACGGTACCCGCGACTGCGTCTACTGCTTCCACGGTACCCGCGACTGCGTCTACTGCTTCTATAGCTTCCACGGTACCCGCGACTGCTTCTACTGCTTCTATAGCTTCCACGGTACCCACGACTGCTTCTACTGCTTCCACGGTACCCACGGCTGCTTCTACAGTGACCGGGACTGACTCGACTGCTTTGACGGTTGCCACGACTGCTTCTACTGCTTCCACGGTACTCGCGACTGCTTCCACAGTAACCGCGACTGCTTCTACTGCTTCTACAGTACCAGCGACTGTTTCTACTCCTTCCACGGTACCAGCGACTGCTTCCACGGTACCAGCGACTGCTTCCACGGTACCCGTGACTACTTCCACGGTACCCGTGACTGCTTCTACTGCTTCCACGGTACCCGTGACTGCTTCCACGGTACCCGCCACTGCTTCACCGGTACCCGTGGCTGATTCTACAGTGACCGGGACTGCCTCAACTGCTTTGATGGCGGCTGCAACTGACTTGACAGCAGGCTCGACTGCTTCGACGGTTGCCGCGACTGCTTCGACTACTTCCACGGCTGGTTCTACTGCTTCCACGTTACCCACGGCTGCTTCTATGGTGACTGCGACTGACTCCACTTCTTCCACGGTAGCCATGACTGCATCTACTGCTTCTACGGTAGCCGCTATTGCTTCTACTGCTTCCACGGTAGCTGCGACTGCTTCCACGGTAACCCCAAGGGCTTCTACTGCTTCCACGGTACCCACGGCGGCTTCTACTGCTTCCACAGTACCCTCTACTGCTTCCACAGTACCCACCACTGCTTCTACTCCTTCCACGGTACCCACCACTGCTTCCACGGTACCCACGGCTGCTTCTACAGTGACCGGGACTGCCTCAACTGCTTTGATGGCGGCTGCAACTGACTCAACTGCTTCGACTGCAACTGTCTCGACTGCTTCGACTGCAACTGTCTCGACTGCTTCGACTGCAACTGTCTCGACTGCTTCGACTGTTTCAACTGTACCCACAACTGCTAAGATGTCACCCACAACTGCTGCAACAGTAGCCACAACTGCCTCGATGGTACCCACAACTGCTTCAACGGTAGCCACAACTGCCTCGACTGTTTCGACGGCACCCACAACTGCTTCGACGGCACCCACAACTGCTTTGACAGGACCCACAACTACTTTGACAGTACCTACAACTGCATGGACTATACCTACAACAGCTGCAACAGTAGCCACAACTGCTGCAACGGTAGCCACAACTGCCTCGACTGCTTCCACGGTACCCACAACTGCTTCAACAATACCAAAAACAACGTTGACTGTTTCGACGGCACCCACAACTGCCTCGACGACACCCACAACTACTTTGACAGAACCCACAACTGCTTCGACGGCACCCACAACTGCTTCAACGGTAGCCACAATTGCCTTGACTGCTTTGACTGTACCCACAACTGCTGCAACAGTAGCCACAACTGCTGCAACGGTAGCCACAACTGCCTCGACTGCTTCCACGGTACCCACAACTGCTTCAACAATACCAAAAACGTTGACTGTTTCGATGGCACCCACAACTGCCTCGACGACACCCACAACTACTTTGACAGAACCCACAACTGCTTCGACGGCACCCACAACTGCTTCGACGGCACCCACAACTGCTTCGACAGCACCCACAACTGCTTTGACAGGACCCACAACTTCATCGATTATACCCACAACTGCTGCAACAGTAGCCACAACTGCTGCAACGGTAGCCACAACTCCCTCGACTGTTTCGACGGCACCCACAACTGCTTTGACAGGACCCACAACTACTTTGACAGAACCCACAACTGCTGCAACAGTAGCCACAACTGCCTCGATGGTACCCACAACTGCTTTGACTGTACCCACAACTGCTGCAACAGTAGCCACAACTGCTGCAACGGTAGCCACAACTGCCTCGACTGTTTCGACGGCACCCACAACTGCTTCGACGGCACCCACAACTGCTTTGACAGGACCCACAACTACTTTGACAGTACCTACAACTGCATGGACTATACCTACAACAGCTGCAACAGTAGCCACAACTGCTGAAACGGTAGCCACAACTGCCTCGACTGCTTCAACAATACCAAAAACAACGTTGACTGTTTCGACGGCACCCACAACTGCCTCGACGACACCCACAACTACTTTGACAGAACCCACAACTGCTTCGACGGCACCCGCAACTGCTTCTGCGGCACCCACAACTGCTTCGGCGGCACCCACAACTGCTTCGACGGCGCCCACAACTGCTTCAACGGTAGCCACAATTTCCTTGACTGCTTTGAAGGTACCCACAACTGCTGCAACAGTAGCCACAACTGCTGCAACAGTGGCCACAACTGCCTCGAATGCTTCGACGGTACCCACAACTGTTTCAACAATACAACCAACTACGTTGACTTTTTCGACAGAACCTACAACTGCTTCGACGGAACCCTCGACGGCACCCACAACTACTTTGTCAGTACCTACAACTACTTTGACAGTACCCAAAACTTCTGCAACGGTAGCCACAACTGCCTCGATGGTACCCACAACTGCTTCAACAACACCAAAAACGACGTTGACTGTTTCAACGGCACCCACAACTGCTTCGACGGCACCCACAACTGCTTCGACAGGACCCACAACTACTTTGACAGAACCTACAACTGCTTTGACAGTACCCACAACTGCTGCAACGGTAGCCACAATTGCCTTGACTACTTTGACGGTACCCACAACTGCTGCAACAGTAGCCACAACTGCTTCGACTGCTTCGACCGTACCCTCAACTGCTTCAACAATACCAAAAACGACGTTGACTGTTTCGACGGCACCCACAACTGCCTCGACAACACCCACAACTACTTTGACAGAACACACAACTGCTCGACGTTACGCCACAAACTGCTTCGGACGGCATCCACAACTGACTTCGACGGCGCCCACAACTGCTTCAACGGTAGCCACAATTGCCTAGACTGCTTTGAACAGTGCACCCACAACTGCTGCAACAGTAGCCACAACTGCTTCAACATATACCAAAAACGACGTTGACTGTTTCTACGGCACCCACAACTGCTTCGACGGCACCCACAACTACTTTGACAGAACCTACAACTGCTTCGACTGCAGCCACAACTGCTCGAACGGCATCCACAACTGCTTCGTGGCCCAACTGCTTCGACGGTACCCACAACTGCTGCAACAGTAGCCACAGGACTGCTTCGACGGTACCCACAACTGCTTCAACAATACCATCAACTACGTTGACTGTTTCGACGGCACCCAAGACTGCTTCGACGGCACCACACTGCTTGACAGGCACCCACAACTACTTTGACAGAACCTACAACTGCATGGACTATACCTACACAGCTGCAACAGTAGCCACAACTGCTGCAACGTAGCCACAACTGCCTCGACTGCTTCACGGTACCCACAAGTGCTTCACAATACCAAAACAACGTTGACTGTTCGACGGCACCCACAACTGCCTCGACGACACCCACAACTACTTTGACAGAACCCACAACTGCTTCGACGGCACCCACAACTGCTTCGACGGCACCCACAACTGCTTCGACAGCACCCACAACTGCTTCGACAGCACCCACAACTGCTTTGACAGGACCCACAACTTCATCGATTATACCCACAACTGCTGCAACAGTAGCCACAACTGCTGCAACGGTAGCCACAACTCCCTCGACTGTTTCGACGGCACCCACAACTGCTTTGACAGGACCCACAACTACTTTGACAGTACCTACAACTGCATGGACTATACCTACAACAGCTGCAACAGTAGCCACAACTGCTGAAACGGTAGCCACAACTGCCTCGACTGCTTCAACAATACCAAAAACAACGTTGACTGTTTCGACGGCACCCACAACTGCCTCGACGACACCCACAACTACTTTGACAGAACCCACAACTGCTTCGACGGCACCCGCAACTGCTTCTGCGGCACCCACAACTGCTTCGGCGGCACCCACAACTGCTTCGACGGCGCCCACAACTGCTTCAACGGTAGCCACAATTTCCTTGACTGCTTTGAAGGTACCCACAACTGCTGCAACAGTAGCCACAACTGCTGCAACAGTGGCCACAACTGCCTCGAATGCTTCGACGGTACCCACAACTGTTTCAACAATACAACCAACTACGTTGACTTTTTCGACCGAACCTACAACTGCTTCGACGGAACCCTCGACGGCACCCACAACTACTTTGTCAGTACCTACAACTACTTTGACAGTACCCAAAACTTCTGCAACGGTAGCCACAACTGCCTCGATGGTACCCACAACTGCTTCAACAACACCAAAAACGACGTTGACTGTTTCAACGGCACCCACAACTGCTTCGACGGCACCCACAACTGCTTCGACAGGACACCCACAACTACTTTGACAGAACCTACAACTGATTTGACAGTACCCACAACTGCTGCCAACGGGTAGCCAAATGCCTTGACTACTTTGACGCGTACCACTCACGCAAAGTAGCACAACTGTTCGACGTACCCTAACTGCTTCAACAATACCAAAACGACGTTGACGTCGACGGTCCCCACAAAATGCTTAGACGGCCACCCACACTGCTTCGACGCCACAACAATAATTTGGACAGCACCTAAACCGCTTTGACGGCACCCACAACTGCTGAGACGGAACCCTCGACGGCACCCACAAAACTACTTTGACAGAAACTACAACGCTTCGACGACACAACAACTGCTCGCGGCAACCCAACTGCTTCGACTGTACCTCAACTGCTGCAAAGGTAGCCACAACTGCTTCGACGGTACACAACTGCTTTCAACAATACCAAAAACGAGTTGACGTTTCGACGCCTCCCACACTGCCTCGACGCCAACCACAACTACTTTGACAGAACCCACAACTGTTCGACGGCCTCCACAACGGCTTCGGCGGCACCACAATGCTTCGCGGCACCCACAATGACTTCGACGGCGGCCACAAACCGCTTCAAACGTAGCCACAATTGCCTTGACTGCTTGACGGTACCCACAACTGGGCAACATAGCCACAATAATGCTGCAACGGTAGCCACAACTGACCGACTGTTCGAGGCAACCACAAAATGCTGCGGACAGCACCCACAACTGCTTTGACAGGACAAATACTTTGACAGCACCATACAACTGCATGGACTAGACTACAACAGCTGCAACAGTAGCGACAATGCTGCCACGGTAGCCACAACTGCCTCGACTGCTTTCCACGGTACCCCACAACGGCTTCAACAATACCAAAAACAAAGTTGAACGTTTCGATGGCACCCACAACTGCTCGCCGGCACCCAAAACTACTTGACAGACCCCAACGCTCAACGGCACCACAATGCTTCTGCGGCACCCACAACTGCTTCGACGTCACCCACAACTGCTTCGACAGCACCCACAACTGCTTCGACAGCACCCACAACTGCTTTGACAGGACCCGCAACTTCATCGATTATACCCACAACTGCTGCAACAGTAGCCACAACTGCTGCAACGGTAGCCACAACTCCCTCGACTGTTTCGACGGCACCCACAACTGCTTTGACAGGACCTACAACTGCATGGACTATACCTACAACAGCTGCAACAGTAGCCACAACTGCTGAAACGGTAGCCACAACTGCCTCGACTGCTTCCACAGTACCCACAACTGCTTCAACAATACCAAAAACAACGTTGACTGTTTCGACGGCACCCACAACTGCCTCGACGACACCCACAACTACTTTGACAGAACCCACAACTGCTTCGACGGCACCCACAACTGCTTCTGCGGCACCCACAACTGCTTCTGCGGCACCCACAACTGCTTCGGCGGCACCCACAACTGCTTCGACGGCGCCCACAACTGCTTCAACGGTAGCCACAATTTCCTTGACTGCTTTGAAGGTACCCACAACTGCTGCAACGGTGGCCACAACTGCCTCAAATGCTTCGACGGTACCCACAACTGCTTCAACAATACAATCAACTCCGTTGACTTTTTCGACGGCACCCAAGACTGCTTCGACGGAACCCTCGACGGCACCCACAACTACTTTGACAGAACCTACAACTGCTTCGACGGAACCCTCGACGGCACCCACAACTACTTTGTCAGTACCTACAACTACTTTGACAGTACCCAAAACTTCTGCAACGGTAGCCACAACTGCCTCGATGGTACCCACAACTGCTTCAACAACACCAAAAACGACGTTGACTGTTTCGACGTCACCCACAACTGCTTCGACAGGACCCACAACTACTTTGACTGTACCTACAACTGCATGGACTATACCTACAACAGCTGCAACAGTAGCGACAACTGCTGCAACGGTAGCCACAACTGCCTCGACTGCTTCCACGTTACCCACAACTGCTTCAACAATACCAAAAACAACGTTGACTGTTTCGATGGCACCCACAACTGCCTCGACGACACCCACAACTACTTTGACAGAACCCACAACTGCTTCGACGGCACCCACAACTGCTTCTGCGGCACCCACAACTGCTTCGACGGCACCCACAACTGCTTCGACAGCACCCACAACTGCTTTGACAGGACCCGCAACTTCATCGATTATACAACTGCGCACAGACAACTGCTGCAACGGTAGCCACAACTCCCTCGACTGTTTCGACGGCACCCACAACTGCTTTGACAGGACCCACAACTACTTTGACAGTACCTACAACTGCATGGACTATACCTACAACAGCTGCAACAGTAGCCACAACTGCCTCGACTGCTTCCACAGTACCCACAACTGCTTCAACAATACCAAAAACAACGTTGACTGTTTCCACGGCACCCACAACTGCCTCGACGACACCCACAACTACTTTGACAGAACCCACAACTGCTTCGACGGCACCCACAACTGCTTCTGCGGCACCCACAACTGCTTCTGCGGCACCCACAACTGCTTCGGCGGCACCCACAACTGCTTCGACGGCGCCCACAACTGCTTCAACGGTAGCCACAATTTCCTTGACTACTTTGAAGGTACCCACAACTGCTGCAACGGTGGCCACAACTGCCTCGAATGCTTCGACGGTACCCACAACTGCTTCAACAATACAATCAACTCCGTTGACTTTTTCGACGGCACCCAAGACTGCTTCGACGGAACCCTCGACGGCACCCACAACTACTTTGACAGAACCTACAACTGCTTCGACGGAACCCTCGACGGCACCCACAACTACTTTGTCAGTACCTACAACCACTTTGACAGTACCCAAAACTTCTGCAACGGTAGCCACAACTGCCTCGATGGTACCCACAACTGCTTCAACAACACCAAAAACGACGTTGACTGTTTCGACGGCACCCACAACTGCCTCGACGACACCCACAACTACTTTGACAGAACCAACGCCACGAAACTGCTTCGACGGCGCCCACAACTGCTTCAACGGTAGCCACAATTGCCTTGACTGTTTCGACGGCACCCACAACTGCTTCGACGGCACCCACAACTGCTTTGACAGGACCCACAACTACTTTGACAGTACCTACAACTGCATGGACTATACCTACAACAGCTGCAACAGTAGCCACAACTGCTGCAACGGTAGCCACAACTGCCTCGACTGCTTCCACGGTACCCACAACTGCTTCAACAATACCAAAAACAACGTTGACTGTTTCGACGGCACCCACAACTGCCTCGACGACACCCACAACTACTTTGACAGAACCCACAACTGCTTCGACGGCACCCACAACTGCTTCTGCGGCACCCACAACTGCTTCGACGGCACCCACAACTGCTTTGACAGGACCCACAACTTCATCGATTATACCCACAACTGCTGCAACGGTAGCCACAACTGCTGCAACGGTAGCCACAACTCCCTCGACTGTTTCGACGGCACCCACAACTGCTTTGACAGGACCCACAACTACTTTGACAGTACCTACAACTGCATGGACTATACCTACAACAGCTGCAACAGTAGCCACAACTGCTGAAACGGTAGCCACAACTGCCTCGACTGCTTCCACGGTACCCACAACTGCTTCAACAATACAAAAAACAACGTTGACTGTTTCGACGGCACCCACAACTGCCTCGACGACACCCACAACTACTTTGACAGAACCCACAACTGCTTCGACGGCACCCACAACTGCTTCTGCGGCACCCACAACTGCTTCGGCGGCACCCACAACTGCTTCGACGGCGCCCACAACTGCTTCAACGGTAGCCACAATTTCCTTGACTGCTTTGAAGGTACCCACAACTGCTGCAACAGTAGCCACAACTGCTGCAACGGTGGCCACAACTGCCTCGAATGCTTCGACGGTACCCACAACTGCTTCAACAATACAATCAACTACGTTGACTTTTTCGACGGTACCCAAGACTGCTTCGACGGAACCCTCGACGGCACCCACAACTACTTTGACAGAACCTACAACTGCTTCGACGGAATCCTCGACGGCACCCACAACTACTTTGACAGAACCTACAACTGCTTCGACGGCACCCACAACTGCTTCGACGGCAACCACAACTGCTTCGACTGTAGCCTCAACTGCTGCAAAGGTAGCCACAACTGCCTCGACTGCTTCAACGGTACCCACCACTGCTTCAACAATACCAAAAACTGCTTCGGCGGCGCCCACAACTGCTTCGACGGTGCCCACAACTCCTTCAACGGTAGCCACAATTGCCTTGACTGCTTTGACGGTACCCATAACTGCTGCAACAGTAGCCACAACTGCTGCAACGGTGGCCACAACTGCCTCGACTGTTTCGACGGCACCCACAACTGCTTCGACGGCACCCACAACTGCTTCGACGGTGCCCACAACTCCTTCAACGGTAGCCACAATTGCCTTGACTGCTTTGACGGTACCCATAACAGCTGCAACAGTAGCCACAACTGCTGCAACGGTAGCCACAACTGCCTCGACTGCTTCCACGGTACCCACAACGGCTTCAACAATACCAAAAACAACGTTGACTGTTTCGACGGCACCCACAACTGCCTCGACGACACCCACAACTACTTTGACAGAACCCACAACTGCTTCGACGGCACCCACAACTGCTTCTGCGGCACCCACAACTGCTTCGGCGGCACCCACAACTGCTTCGACGGCGCCCACAACTGCTTCAACGGTAGCCACAATTTCCTTGACTGCTTTGAAGGTACCCACAACTGCTGCAACAGTAGCCACAACTGCTGCAACGGTGGCCACAACTGCCTCGACTGCTTCGACGGTACCCACAACTGCTTCAACAATACAATCAACTACGTTGACTTTTTCGACGGCACCCAAGACTGCTTCGACGGAACCCTCGACGGCACCCACAACTACTTTGACAGAACCTACAACTGCTTCGACGGAACCCTCGACGGCACCCACAACTACTTTGACAGAACCTACAACTGCTTCGACGGCACCCACAACTGCTTCGACGGCACCCACAACTGCTTCGATGGCAACCACAACTGCTTCGACTGTAGCCTCAACTGCTGCAAAGGTAGCCACAACTGCCTCGACTGCTTCAACGGTACCCACAACTGCTTCAACAATACCAAAAACTGCTTCGGCGGCGCCCACAACTGCTTCGACGGCGCCCACAACTCCTTCAACGGTAGCCACAATTGCCTTGACTGCTTTGACGGTACCCACAACTGCTGCAACAGTAGCCACAACTGCTGCAACGGTGGCCACAACTGCCTCGACTGTTTCGACGGCACCCACAACTGCTTCGACGGCACCCACAACTGCTTTGACAGGACCCACAACTACTTTGACAGTACCTACAACTGCATGGACTATACCTACAACAGCTGCAACAGTAGCCACAACTGCTGCAACGGTAGCCACAACTGCCTCGACTGCTTCCACGGTACCCACAACGGCTTCAACAATACCAAAAACAACGTTGACTGTTTCGACGGCACCCACAACTGCCTCGACGACACCCACATCTACTTTGACAGAACCCACAACTGCTTCGACGGCACCCACAACTGCTTCGACAGCACCCACAACTGCTTTGACAGGACCCACAACTGCATTGATTATACCCACAACTGCTGCAACAGAAGCCACAACTGCTGCAACGGTAGCCACAACTCCCTCGACTGTTTCGACGGCACCCACAACAGCTTTGACAGGACCCACAACTGCTTTGACAGGACCCACAACTGCATCGATTATACCCACAACTGCTGCATCGGTAGCCACAACTGCCTTGACTGCTTCCACGGTACCCACAACTGCTTCAACAATACCAAAAACAACGTTGACTGTGTCGACTGCACCCACAACTGCTTCGACGGCACCCACAACTGCTGCAACAATAGCCTTAACTGCTACAACGGAAGCCACAACTCCCTCGACTGCATCGACGGTACCCACAACTGGTTCAACAATACCAACAACTATGTCGACTTTTTCGACGGCACACAAGACTGCTTCGTCGGAACCCTCGACGGCACCCACAACTACTTTGACAGAACCTACAACTGCTTCGACGGCACCCACTACTACTTTGACAGTACCTACAACTACTTTGACAGTACCCAAAACTTCTGCAATGGTAGCCACAACTGCCTCGATGGTACCCACAACTGCTTCAACAACACCAAAAACGACGTTGACTGTTTCGACGGCACCCACAACTGCTTCGACGGCACCCACAACTGCTTTGACAGGACCCATAACTACTTTGACAGAACCTACAACTGCTTCGACGGCACCCACAACTGCTTCGACGGAACCCTCGACGGCACCCACAACTACTTTGACAGAACCTACAACTGCTTCGACGGCACCCACAACTGCTTCGACGTCACCCACAACTGCTTCGGCGGCAAACACAACTGCTTCGACTGTAGCCTCAACTGCTGCAAAGGTAGCCACAACTGCCTCGACTGCTTCAACGGTACCCACAACTGCTTCAACAATACCAAAAACTGCTTCGGCGGCGCCCACAACTGCTTCGACGGCGCCCACAACTCCTTCAACGGTAGCCACAATTGCCTTGACTGCTTTGACGGTACCCACAACTGCTGCAACAATAGCCACAACTGCTGCAACGGTGGCCACAACTGCCTCGACTGCTTCGACGGTACCCACAACTGCTTCAACAATACAATCAACTACGTTGACTTTTTCGACGGCACCCAAGACTGCTTCGACGGAACCCTCGACGGCACCCACAACTCCTTCAACGGTAGCCACAATTGCCTTGACTGCTTTGACGGTACCCACAACTGCTGCAACAGTAGCCACAACTGCTGCAACGGTGGCCACAACTGCCCCGACTGTTTCGACGGCACCCACAACTGCTTCGACGGCACCCACAACTGCTTTGACAGGACCCACAACTACTTTGACAGTACCTACAACTGCATGGACTATACCTACAACAGCTGCAACAGTAGCCACAACTGCTGCAACGGTAGCCACAACTGCCTCGACTGCTTCGACGGCACCCACAACTGCTTCTGCGGCACCCACAACTGCTTCGACGGCACCCACAACTGCTTCGACAGCACCCACAACTGCTTCGACAGGACCCACAACTGCATTGATTATACCCACAACTGCTGCAACAGTAGCCACAACTGCTGCAACGGTAGCCACAACTCCCTCGACTGTTTCGACGGCACCCACAACTGCTTTGACAGGACCCACAACTGCTTTGACAGGACCCACAACTGCATCGATTATACCCACAACTGCTGCATCGGTAGCCACAACTGCCTTGACTGCTTCCACGGTACCCACAACTGCTTCAACAATACCAAAAACAACGTTGACTGTGTTGACTGCACCCACAACTGCTTCGACGGCACCCACAACTGCTGCAACAATAGCCTTAACTGCTACAACGGAAGCCACAACTCCCTCGACTGCATCGACGGTACCCACAACTGGTTCAACAATACCAACAACTATGTCGACTTTTTCGACGGCACACAAGACTGCTTCGACGGAACCCTCGACGGCACCCACAACTACTTTGACAGAACCTACAACTGCTTCGACGGCACCCACTACTACTTTGACAGTACCTACAACTACTTTGACAGTACCCAAAACTTCTGCAACGGCACCCACAACTGCTTCGACGGCACCCACAACTGCTTTGACAGGACCCATAACTACTTTGACAGAACCTACAACTGCTTCGACGGCACCCACAACTGCTTCGACGGAACCCTCGACGGCACCCACAACTACTTTGACAGAACCTACAACTGCTTCGACGGCACCCACAACTGCTTCGACGGCAACCACAACTGCTTCGACTGTAGCCTCAACTGCTGCAAAGGTAGCCACAACTGCCTCGACTGCTTCAACGGTACCCACAACTGCTTCAACAATACCAAAAACTGCTTCGGCGGCGCCCACAACTGCTTCGACGGCACCCACAACTCCTTCAACAATACCAAAAACAACGTTGACTGTGTCGACTGCACCCACAACTGCTTCGACGGCACCCACAACTGCTGCAACAATAGCCTTAACTGCTACAACGGAAGCCACAACTCCCTCGACTGCATCGACGGTACCCACAACTGGTTCAACAATACCAACAACTATGTCGACTTTTTCGACGGCACACAAGACTGCTTCGACGGAACCCTCGACGGCACCCACAACTACTTTGACAGAACCTACAACTGCTTCGACGGCACCCACTACTACTTTGACAGTACCTACAACTACTTTGACAGTACCCAAAACTTCTGCAACGGTAGCCACAACTGCCTCGATGGTACCCACAACTGCTTCAACAACACCAAAAACGACGTTGACTGTTTCGACGGCACCCACAACTGCTTCGACGGCACCCACAACTGCTTTGACAGGACCCATAACTACTTTGACAGAACCTACAACTGCTTCGACGGCACCCACAACTGCTTCGACGGAACCCTCGACGGCACCCACAACTACTTTGACAGAACCTACAACTGCTTCGACGGCACCCACAACTGCTTCGACGTCACCAACAACTGCTTCGGCGGTAAACACAACTGCTTCGACTGTAGCCTCAACTGCTGCAAAGGTAGCCACAACTGCCTCGACTGCTTCAACGGTAACCACAACTGCTTCAACAATACCAAAAACTGCTTCGGCGGCGCCCACAACTGCTTCGACGGCGCCCACAACTCCTTCAACGGTAGCCACAATTGCCTTGACTGCTTTGACGGTACCCACAACTGCTGCAACAATAGCCACAACTGCTGCAACGGTAGCCACAACTCCCTCGACTGTTTCGACGGCACCCACAACTACTTTGACAGTACCTACAACTGCATCGACTATACCCACAACTGCTGCAACAGTTGCCACAACTGCTGCATCGGTAGCCACAACTGCCTCGACTGCTTCCACGGTACCCACAACTGCTTCAACAATACCAAAAACAATGTTGACTGTTTCGACAGCACCCACAACTGCTTCGACGGCACCCACAACTGCTTTGACAGAACCCACAAGTACTTTGACAGAACCTACAACTGCTTCAACGGCACCCACAACTGCTTCGACGGAACCCTCGACGGCACCCACAACTACTATGACAGATCCTAAAACTGCATCGACTGCACCCACAACTACGTCGACTTTTTCGACGGCACCCAAGACTGCTTTGACGGAAGTCTCGACGGCACCCACAACTACTTTGACAGAACCTACAACTGCTTCGACAGCACCAACAACTATTTTGACTGTACCTACAACTACTTTGACAGTACCCACAACTGCTGCAACGGTAGCCACAATTGCCTTGACTGCTTTGACGGTACCCACAACTGCTGCAACAGTAGCCACAACTGCTGCAACGGTGGCCACAACTGCCTCGACTGCTTCGACGGTACCCACAACTGCTTCAACAATACAATCAACTACGTTGACTTTTTCGACGGCACCCAAGACTGCTTCGACGGCACCAACAACTACTTTGACAGAACCTACAACTGCTTCGACGGAACCCTCAACGGCACCCACAACTACTTTGTCAGTACCTACAACTACTTTGACAGTACCCAAAACTTCTGCAACGGTAGCCACAACTGCCTCGATGGTACCCACAACTTCTTCAACAACACCAAAAACGACGTTGACTGTTTCGACGGCACCCACAACTGCTTCGACGGCACCCACAACTGCTTTGACAGGACCCATAACTACTTTGACAGAACCTACAACTGCTTCGACGGCACCCACAACTGCTTCGACGGAACCCTCGACGGCACCCACAACTACTTTGACAGAACCTACAACTGCTTCGACGGCACCCACAACTACTTCAACAATACCAAAAACTGCTTCGGCGGCGCCCACAACTGCTTCGACGGCGCCCACAACTGCTTCGACGGCGCCCACAACTACTTTGACAGAACCCACAACTGCTTCGACGGCACCCACAAGTGCTTTGACAGGACCCACAACTACTTTGACAGTACCTACAACTACTTTGACATTACCCAAAACTGCTGCAACAGTAGCCACAACTGCCTCGATGGTACCCACAACTGCTTCAACAACACCAAAAACGACGTTGACTGTTTCAACGGCACCCACAACTGCTTCGATGGCACCCACAACTGCTTCGACGGCACCCACAACTGCTTTGACAGGACCCACAACTACTTTGACAGAACCTACAACTGCTTGGACGGAACCCTCGACGGCACCCACAACTGCTTCGACGGCACCAACAACTGCTTCGACGGCACCAACAACTGCTTCGGCTGCAACCACAACTGCTTCGACTGTACCCTCAACTGCTGCAAAGGTAGCCACAACTGCCTCGACTGCTTCGACGGTACCCACAACTGCTTCAACAATACCAAAAACGATGTTGACTGTTTCGACGCCTCCCACAACTGCTTCAACAATACAATCAACTACGTTGACTTTTTCGACGGCACCCAAGACTGCTTCGACGGAACCCTCGACGGCACCCACAACTACTTTGACAGAACCTACAACTGCTTCGACGGAACCCTCGACGGCACCCACAACTACTTTGTCAGTACCTACAACAAGTTTGACAGTACCCAAAACTGCTGCAACAGTAGCCACAACTGCCTCGATGGTACCCACAACTGCTTCAACAACACCAAAAACGACGTTGACTGTTTCAACGGCACCCACAACTGCTTCGACGGCACCCACAACTGCTTTGACAGGACCCACAACTACTTTGACAGAACCTACAACTGCTTCGACGGCACCAACAACTGCTTCGGCGGCAACCACAACTGCTTCGACTGTACCCTCAACTGCTGCAAAGGTAGCCACAACTGCCTCGACTGCTTCGACAGTACCCACAACTGCTTCAACAATACCAAAAACGACGTTGACTGTTTCGACGCCTCCCACAACTGCCTCGACGACACCCACAACTACTTTGACAGAACCCACAACTGCTTCGGCGGCATCCACAACTGCTTCGGCGGCATCCACAACTGCTTCGGCGGCACCCACAACTGCTTCAACGGCGCCCACAACTGCTGCAACAGTAGCCACAACTGCTGCAACGGTAGCCACAACTGCCTCGACTGCTTCGACGGCACCCACAACTGCTTCGACGGCACCCACAAGTGCTTTGACAGGACCCACAACTACTTTGACAGTACCTACAACTGCAAGGACTATACCTACAACAGCTGCAACAGTAGCCACAACTGCTGCAACGGTAGCCACAACTGCCTCGACTGCTTCGACGGTACCCACAACTGCTTCAACAATACCAAAAACAACGTTGACTGTTCATACGGCACCCACAACTGCCTCGACGACACCCACAACTGCTTCGACGGCACCCACAACTGCTTCTGCGGCACCCACAACTGCTTCGGCGGCACCCACAACTGCTTCGGCGGCACCCACAACTGCTTCAACGGTAGCCACAATTTCCTTGACTGCTTTGAAGGTACCCACAACTGCTGCAACAGTAGCCACAACTGCTGCAACGGTGGCCACAACTGCCTCGACTGCTTCAACGGTACCCACAACTGCTTCAACAATACAATCAACTACGTTGACTTTTTCGACGGCACCCAAGACTGCTTCGACGGAACCCTCGACGGTACCCACAACTACTTTGACAGAACCTACAACTGCTTCGATGGAACCCTCGACGGCACCCACAACTACTTTGTCAGTACCTACAACTGCTTCAACGGCGCCCACAACTGCTGCAACAGTAGCCACAACTGCTGTAACGGTAGCCACAACTGCCTCGACTGTTTCGACGGCACCCACAACTGCTTCGACGGCACCCACAAGTGCTTTGACAGGACCCACAACTACTTTGACAGTACCTACAACTGCAAGGACTATACCTACAACAGCTGCAACAGTAGCCACAACTGCTGCAACGGTAGCCACAACAGCCTCGACTGCTTCGACGGTACCCACAACTGCTTCAACAATACCAAAAACAACGTTGACTGTTCATACGGCACCCACGACTGCCTCGACGACACCCACAACTGCTTCTGCGGCACCCACAACTGCTTCGGCGGCACCCACAACTGCTTCAGCGGCACCCACAACTGCTTCAACGGTAGCCACAATTTCCTTGACTGCTTTGAAGGTACCCACAACTGCTGCAACAGTAGCCACAACTGCTGCAACGGTGGCCACAACTGCCTCGACTGCTTCAACGGTACCCACAACTGCTTCAACAATACAATCAACTACGTTGACTTTTTCGACGGCACCCAAGACTGCTTCGACGGAACCCTCGACGGTACCCACAACTACTTTGACAGAACCTACAACTGCTTCGACGGAACCCTCAACGGCACCCACAACTACTTTGTCAGTACCTACAACTACTTTGACAGTACCCAAAACTGCTGCAACGGTAGCCACAACTGCCTCGATGGTACCCACAACTGCTTCAACAACACCAAAAACGACGTTGACTGTTTCGACGGCACCCACAACTGCTTCGACGGCACCCACAACTGCTTTGACAGGAACCCATAACTGCTGCGACGGCACCCACAACTGCTTTGACAGGACCTACAACTGCATGGACTATACCCACAACTGCTGCAACAGTAGCCACAACTGCTGCAACAGTAGCCACAACTGCTGCAACGGTAGCCACAACTGCCTCGACTGCTTCCACGGTACCCACAACTACTTCAACAATACCAAAAACAACGTTGACTGTTTCGACGGCACCCACAACTGCCTCGACAACACCCACAACTACTTTTACAGAACCCACAACTGCTTCTGCGGCACCCACAACTGCTTCTGCGGCACCCACAACTGCTTCTGCGGCACCCACAACTGCTTCGGCGGCACCCACAACTGCTTCGACGGCGCCCACAACTGCTTCAACGGTAGCCACAATTTCCTTGACTGCTTTGAAGGTACCCACAACTGCAACGTAGCCAACTGCTGCAACGATGGCCACAACTGCCTCGACTGCTTCGACGATAACCACAACTGCTTCAACAGTACAATCAAGTACGTTGACTTTTTCGACTGCACTCAAGACTGCTTCGACGGAACCCTTGACGGCACCCACAACTACTTTGTCAGTACCTACAACTACTTTGACAGTACCCAAAACTGCTGCAACGGTAGCCACAACTGCTTTGACAGGACCCATAACTACTTTGACAGAACCTACAACTGCTTCGACGGCACCCACAACTGCTTCGACGGCACCCACAACTGCTTCAACGGAACCCTCGACGGCACCCACAACTACATTGACAGAACCTACAACTGCTTCGACGGTACCCACAACTGTTTCAAAGGCACCCACAACTGCTTCAACAGCCACAACAACCTTGACTGCTTCGACGGCACCCACAACTGCTTCGACGGCACCCACAACTACTTTGACAGTACCTACAACTGCATCGACTATACCCACAACTGCTGCAACAATAGCCTTAACTGCTGCAACGGTAGCCACAACTGCCTCGACTGCTTCGACGGTACCCACAACTGCTTCAACAATACCAAAAACTACGTCGACTTTTTCGACGGCAAAAACGACGTTGACTGTTTCGACAGTACCCACAACTGCCTCGACTGCTTTGACGGTATCAACAACTGCATTGACTGCAACGGTAGCCACAACTGCCTCGACTGTTTCGACGGCACCCACAACTACTTTGACAGAACCCACAAATGCTTCGACGGCACCCACAACTGCTTCGGCGGCACCCACAACTGCTTCGACGGCGCCCACAACTGCTTCAACGGTAGCCACAATTGCCTCGACTGCTTCGACGGTACCCACAACTGCTTCAACAATACCAACAACTACGTTGACTGTTTCGACGGCACCCACATCTGCTTCGACGGCACCCACATCTGCTTCGACGGCACCTAAGACTGTTTCGACGGAACACTCGACGGCACCCACAACTACTTTGACAGAACCTACAACTGCTTCGACAGCACCCACAACTATTTTGACTGTACCTACAACTACTTTGACAGTACCCACAACTGCCACAACGGTAGCCACAACTGCTGCAACGGTAGCCACAACTGCCTCGACTGCTTCGACGTTAACCAAAACTGCTTTTACAGGACCCACAACTACTTTGACAGTACCCACAACTAATGCAACAGTAGCCACAATTGCCTTGACTGCTTTGACGGTACCCACAACTGTTGCAACGGTAGCCACAACTGCCTCGACTGCTTCGACGGTACTTACAACTGCTTCAACAATACCAAAAACAACGTTGACTGTTTCGACGGCACCCACAACTGCTTCGACGGCACACACAACTGCTTTGACAGGACCCACAACTACTTTGACAGTACCTACAACTACTTTGACAGTACCCACAACTGCTGCAACGGTAGCCACAACTGCCTCGACTGCTTCGACGGTAATTACAACTGCTTCAACAATACCAAAAACGACGTTGACTGGTTCGACGGCACCCACAACTGCTTTGACAGGACCCACAACTACTTTGACAGTACCTACAATGTCATCGACTATACCCACAACTGCTGCAACAGTAGCCACAACTGCTGCAAATGTATCCGCAACTGCCTCGACTGCTTCGACGGTACCCACAACTGCTTCAACAATACCAAAAACGACGTTGACTGTTTCGACGGCACCCACAACTGCTTCGACGGCACCCACAACTGCTTCGACGGCATCCACAACTGCTGCAACAGTAGCCACAACTGCTTCGACGGCACCCACAACTGCCTCGACAACACCCACAACTACTTTTACAGAACCCACAACTGCTTCTGCGGCACCCACAACTGCTTCTGCGGCACCCACAACTGCTTCGGCGGCACCCACAACTGCTTCGACGGCGCTCACAACTGCTTCAACGGTAGCCACAATTTCCTTGACTGCTTTGAAGGTACCCACAACTGCTGCAACGGTGGCCACAACTGCCTCGACTGCTTCGACGATAACCACAACTGCTTCAACAGTACAATCAAGTACGTTGACTTTTTCGACGGCACTCAAGACTGCTTCGACGGAACCCTCGACGGCACCCACAACTACTTTGTCAGTACCTACAACTACTTTGACAGTACCCAAAACTGCTACAACGGTAGCCACAACTTCCTCGATGGTACCCACAACTGCTTCAACAACACCAAAAACGATGTTGACTGTTTCGACGGCACCCACAACTGCTTCGACGGCACCCACAACTGCTTCGACGGCACCCACAACTGCTTCAACGGCACCCACAACTGCTTTGACAGGACCCATAACTACTTTGACAGAACCTACAACTGCTTCGACGGCACCCACAACTGCTTCAACGGAACCCTCGACGGCACCCACAACTACATTGACAGAACCTACAACTGCTTCGACGGTACCCACAACTGTTTCAAAGGCACCCACAACTGCTTCAACAGCCACAACAACCTTGACTGCTTCGACGGCACCCACAACTGCTTCGACGGCACCCACAACTACTTTGACAATACCAAAAACGACGTTGACTGTTTCGACAGTACCCACAACTGCCTCGACTGCTTTGACGGTATCAACAACTGCATTGACTGCAACGGTAGCCACAACTGCCTCGACTGTTTCGACGGCACCCACAACTACTTTGACAGAACCCACAAATGCTTCGACGGCACCCACAACTGCTTCGACGGCGCCCACAACTGCTTCAACGGTAGCCACAATTGCCTCGACTGCTTCGACGGTACCCACAACTGCTTCAACAATACCAACAACTACGTTGACTGTTTCGACGGCACCCACATCTGCTTCGACGGCACCCACATCTGCTTTGACGGCACCTAAGACTGTTTCGACGGAACACTCGACGGCACCCACAACTACTTTGACAGAACCTACAACTGCTTCGACAGCACCCACAACTATTTTGACTGTACCTACAACTACTTTGACAGTACCCACAACTGCCACAACGGTAGCCACAACTGCTGCAACGGTAGCCACAACTGCCTCGACTGCTTCGACGTTAACCAAAACTGCTTTTACAGGACCCACAACTACTTTGACAGTACCCACAACTAATGCAACAGTAGCCACAATTGCCTTGACTGCTTTGACGGTACCCACAACTGTTGCAACGGTAGCCACAACTGCCTCGACTGCTTCGACGGTACTTACAACTGCTTCAACAATACCAAAAACAACGTTGACTGCTTCGACGGCACCCACAACTGCTTCGACGGCACCCACAACTGCTTTGACAGGACCCACAACTACTTTGACAGTACCTACAACTACTTTGACAGTACCCACAACTGCTGCAACGGTAGCCACAACTGCCTCGACTGCTTCGACGGTAATTACAACTGCTTCAACAATACCAAAAACGACGTTGACTGGTTCGACGGCACCCACAACTGCTTTGACAGGACCCACAACTACTTTGACAGTACCTACAACGTCATCGACTATACCCACAACTGCTGCAACAGTAGCCACAACTGCTGCAAATGTATCCGCAACTGCCTCGACTGCTCCGACGGTACCCACAACTGCTTCAACAATACCAAAAACGACGTTGACTGTTTCGACGGCACCCACAACTGCTTCGACGGCACCCACAACTGCTTCGACGGCACCCACAACTGCTTTGACGGCACCCACAACTGCTTCGGACCAGGCACCCACAACTGCTTCGGCGGCGCCCACAACTGCTTCAACGGTAGCCACAATTGCCTTGACTGCTTTGACGGTACCCACAACTGCTGCAACAGTAGCCACAACAGCTGCAACGGTGGCCACAACTGCCTCGACTGCTTCGACGGTACCCACAACTGCTTCAACAATACCAAAAACACGACTGTTGACGTGCTTCGACGGCACCCACAACTGCTTTGACAGGACCCACAACTACTTTGACAGAACCTACAACGCATCGACTATACCCACAACTGCTGCAACAGTAGCCACAACTGCTGCAACGGTAGCGACAACTGCTTGCAACGGTGAGCCACAACTGCCTTGACGCACAATGCTTTGACGATACGCCACAACTGCTGCAACGGTGGCCACAACTGCCTGCGCCCAACTGCTTCGACGGTACCCACAACTGCTTCAACGATAGCCAAAATGCTGACTGCTTGACGGTACCAAACTGCTGCAACAGTAGCCACAACTGCTTCGACGGCACCCACAACTGCTTCGACAGCACCCACAACTGCTTCAACAATACCAAAAATGACGTTGACTGTTTCGACGGCACCCACAACTGCTTCGACGGCACCCACAACTGCTTCGACAGCACCCACAACTGCATCGGCGACACCCACAACTGCTTCGGCGTCGCCACAACTGCTTCGACGGCGCCACAACTGCTGCAACGGTAGCCACAATTGCCTTGACTGCTTTGACGATACCCACAACTGCTGCAACAGTAGCCACAACTGCTGCAACGGTGGCCACAACTGCCTCGACTGCTTCGACGGTACCCACAACTGCTTCAACTATACCAAAAACGACGTTGACTGTTTCAACGGTAGCCACAACTGGTTCGACGGCTCCCACAACTGCTTTGACAGTACCTACAACGTCATCGACTATACCCACAACTGCTGCAACAGTAGCCACAACTGCTGCAACTGTATCTGCAACTGCCTCGACTGCTTCGACGGTACCCACAACTGCTTCAACAATATCAAAAACGACGTTGACTGTTTCGACGGCACCCACAACTGCTTCGACGGCACCCACAACTGCTTCGACGGCACCCACAACTGCTTCGGCGGCGCCCACAACTGCTTCGGCGGTGCCCACAACTGCTTCAACGGTAGCCACAATTGCCTTGACTGCTTTGACGGTACCCAAAACTGCTGCAACAGTAGCCACAACAGCTGCAACGGTGGCCACAACTGCCTCGACTGTTTCGACGGCACCCACAACTGCTTCGACGGCACCCACAACTGCTTTGACAGGACCCACAACTACTTTGACAGAACCTACAACCGCATCGACTATACCCACAACTGCTGCAACAGTAGCCACAACTGCTGCAACGGTAGCGACAACTGCTGCAACGGTAGCCACAACTGCCTCGACTTCTTCGACGGTACCCACAACTGCTTTGACAGTACCTACAACGTCATCGACTATACCCACAACTGCTGCAACTGTATCCGCAACTGCCTCGACTGCTTCGACGGTACCCACAACTGCTTCAACAATACCAAAAACGACGTTGACTGTTTCGACGGCACCCACAACTGCTTCGACGGCACCCACAACTACTTTGACAGAACCCACAACTGCTTCGACGGCACCCACAACTGCTTCGGCGGCACCCACAACTGCTTCGACGGCGCCCAAAACTGCTTCGACGGCGCCCAAAACTGCTTCGACGGTAGCCACAATTGCCTCGACTGCTTCGACGGTACCCACAACTGCTTCGACGGTACCCACAACTGCTTCAACAATACCAACAACTACGTCGACTTTTTCGACGACACCCACAACTGCTTCGACGGCACCCACAACTGCTTCGGCGGCGCCCACAACTGCTTCGGCGGTGCCCACAACTGCTTCAACGGTAGCCACAATTGCCTTGACTGCTTTGACGGTACCCAAAACTGCTGCAACAGTAGCCACAACAGCTGCAACGGTGGCCACAACTGCCTCGACTGCTTCGACGGTACCCACAACTGCTTCAACAATACCAAAAACAATGTTGACTGTTTCGACGGCACCCACAACTGCTTCGACGGCACCCACAACTGCTTTGACAGGACCCACAACTACTTTGACAGAATCTACAACCGCATCGACTATACCCACAACTGCTGCAACAGTAGCCACAACTGCTGCAACGGTAGCGACAACTGCTGCAACGGTAGCCACAACTGCCTCGACTTCTTCGACGGTACCCACAACTGCTTTGACAGTACCTACAACGTCATCGACTATACCCACAACTGCTTCAACAATACCAAAAACGACGTTGACTGGTTCGACGGCACCCACAACTGCTTTGACAGGACCCACAACTACTTTGACAGTACCTACAACGTCATCGACTATACCCACAACTGCTGCAACAGTAGCCACAACTGCTGCAAATGTATCCGCAACTGCCTCGACTGCTCCGACGGTACCCACAACTGCTTCAACAATACCAAAAACGACGTTGACTGTTTCGACGGCACCCACAACTGCTTCGACGGCACCCACAACTGCTTCGACGGCACCCACAACTGCTTCGACGGCACCCACAACTGCTTCGGCGGCACCCACAACTGCTTCGGCGGCGCCCACAACTGCTTCAACGGTAGCCACAATTGCCTTGACTGCTTTGACGATACCCACAACTGCTGCAACAGTAGCCACAACTGCTGCAACGGTGGCCACAACTGCCTCGACTGCTTCGACGGTACCCACAACTACTTCAACTATACCAAAAACGACGTTGACTGTTTCGACGGTAGCCACAACTGGTTCGACGGCTCCCACAACTGCTTTGACAGGACCCACAACTACTTTGACAGTACCTACAACGTCATCGACTATACCCACAACTGCTGCAACTGTATCTGCAACTGCCTCGACTGCTTCGACTGTACCCACAACTGCTTCAACAATACCAAAAACGACGTTGACTGTTTCGACGGCACCCACAACTGCTTTGACGGCACCCACAACTGCTTTGACGGCACCCACAACTGCTTTGACGGCACCCACAACTGCTTCGACGGCACCCACAACTGCTTCGGCGGCGCCCACAACTGCTTCGGCGGTGCCCACAACTGCTTCAACGGTAGCCACAATTGCCTTGACTGCTTTGACGGTACCCAAAACTGCTGCAACAGTAGCCACAACAACTGCAACGGTGGCCACAACTGCCTCGACTGCTTCGACGGTACCCACAACTGCTTCAACAATACCAAAAACAATGTTGACTGCTTCGACGGCACCCACAACTGCTTTGACAGGACCCACAACTACTTTGACAGAACCTACAACCGCATCGACTATACCCACAACTGCTGCAACAGTAGCCACAACTGCTGCAACGGTAGCGACAACTGCTGCAACGGTGGCCACAACTGCCTTGACTGCTTTGACGATAGCCACAACTGCTGCAACGGTGGCCACAACTGCCTCGACTGCTTCGACGGTACCCACAACTGCTTCAACTATACCAAAAATGACGTTGACTGTTCATACGGCACCCACAACTGCTTCGACGGCACCCACAACTGCTTCGACAGCACCCACAACTGCTTCAACAATACCAAAAATGACGTTGACTGTTTCGACGGCACCCACAACTGCTTCGACGGCACCCACAACTGCTTCGACAGCACCCACAACTGCTTCGGCGGCACCCACAACTGCTTCGGCGGCGCCCACAACTGCTTCGGCGGCGCCCACAACTGCTTCAACGGTAGCCACAATTGCCTTGACTGCTTTGACGATACCCACAACTGCTGCAACAGTAGCCACAACTGCTGCAACGGTGGCCACAACTGCCTCGACTGCTTCGACGGTACCCACAACTGCTTCAACTATACCAAAAACGACGTTGACTGTTTCAACGGTAGCCACAACTGGTTCGACGGCTCCCACAACTGCTTTGACAGTACCTACAACGTCATCGACTATACCCACAACTGCTGCAACAGTAGCCACAACTGCTGCAACTGTATCTGCAACTGCCTCGACTGCTTCGACGGTACCCACAACTGCTTCAACAATATCAAAAACGACGTTGACTGTTTCGACGGCACCCACAACTGCTTCGACGGCACCCACAACTGCTTCGGCGGCGCCCACAACTGCTTCGGCGGTGCCCACAACTGCTTCAACGGTAGCCACAATTGCCTTGACTGCTTTGACGGTACCCAAAACTGCTGCAACAGTAGCCACAACAGCTGCAACGGTGGCCACAACTGCCTCGACTGTTTCGACGGCACCCACAACTGCTTCGACGGCACCCACAACTGCTTTGACAGGACCCACAACTACTTTGACAGAACCTACAACCGCATCGACTATACCCACAACTGCTGCAACAGTAGCCACAACTGCTGCAACGGTAGCGACAACTGCTGCAACGGTAGCCACAACTGCCTCGACTTCTTCGACGGTACCCACAACTGCTTTGACAGTACCTACAACGTCATCGACTATACCCACAACTGCTGCAACTGTATCCGCAACTGCCTCGACTGCTTCGACGGTACCCACAACTGCTTCAACAATACCAAAAACGACGTTGACTGTTTCGACGGCACCCACAACTGCTTCGACGGCACCCACAACTACTTTGACAGAACCCACAACTGCTTCGACGGCACCCACAACTGCTTCGGCGGCACCCACAACTGCTTCGACGGCGCCCAAAACTGCTTCAACGGTAGCCACAATTGCCTCGACTGCTTCGACGGTACCCACAACTGCTTCGACGGTACCCACAACTGCTTCAACAATACCAACAACTACGTCGACTTTTTCGACGACACCCACAACTGCTTCGACGGCACCCACAACTGCTTCGGCGGCGCCCACAACTGCTTCGGCGGTGCCCACAACTGCTTCAACGGTAGCCACAATTGCCTTGACTGCTTTGACGGTACCCAAAACTGCTGCAACAGTAGCCACAACAGCTGCAACGGTGGCCACAACTGCCTCGACTGCTTCGACGGTACCCACAACTGCTTCAACAATACCAAAAACAATGTTGACTGTTTCGACGGCACCCACAACTGCTTCGACGGCACCCACAACTGCTTTGACAGGACCCACAACTACTTTGACAGAATCTACAACCGCATCGACTATACCCACAACTGCTGCAACAGTAGCCACAACTGCTGCAACGGTAGCGACAACTGCTGCAACGGTAGCCACAACTGCCTCGACTTCTTCGACGGTACCCACAACTGCTTTGACAGTACCTACAACGTCATCGACTATACCCACAACTGCTGCAACAGTAGCCACAACTGCTGCAACTGTATCCGCAACTGCCTCGACTGCTTCGACGGTACCCACAACTGCTTCAACAATACCAAAAACGACGTTGACTGTTTCGACGGCACCCACAACTGCTTCGACGGCACCCACAACTACTTTGACAGAACCCACAACTGCTTCGACGGCACCCACAACTGCTTCGACGGCACCCACAACTGCTTCGACGGCGCCCAAAACTGCTTCAACGGTAGCCACAATTGCCTCGACTGCTTCGACGGTACCCACAACTGCTTCGACGGTACCCACAACTGCTTCAACAATACCAACAACTACGTCGACTTTTTCGACGACACCCACAACTGCTTCGACGGCGCCCACAACTGCTTCAACGGTAGCCACAATTGCCTCGACTGCTTCGACGGTACCCACAACTGCTTCAACAATACCAACAACTACGTCGACTTTTTCGACGACACCCAAGACTGCTTCGACGGAACCCTCGACGGCACACACAACTACTTTGACAGCACCCACAACTATTTTGACTGTACCTACAACTACTACAACGGTAGCCACAATTGCCTTGACTCCTTTGACGGTACCCACAACTGCTGCAACAGTAGCCACAACTGCTACAACAGTAGCCACAACTGCTGCAACGGTAGCCACAACTGCCTTGACTGCTTCGACGGCCACCAAAACTGCTTTTACAGGACCCACAACTACTTTGACAGTACCTACAACTACTTTGACAGTACCCACAACTGCTGCAACGGTAGCCACAATTGCCTTGACTGCTTTGACGGTACCCATAACTGCTGCAACAGTAGCCACAACTGCTGCTAAGGTAGCCACAACTGCTTCGACGGTACCCACAACTGCTTCAACAATACCAAAAACGACGTTGACTGTTTCGACAGTACCCACAACTGCCTCGACTGCTTTGACGGTATCAACAACTGCATTGACTGCAACGGTAGCCACAACTGCCTCGACTGTTTCGACGGCACCCACAACTGCTTCAACAATACCAACAACTACGTTGACTGTTTCGACGGCACCCACATCTGCTTCGACGGCACCCACATCTGCTTCGACGGCACCCAAGACTGCTTCGGCGGCACCAAGACTGCTTCGGCGGCACCCACCACTGCTTCGACGGCACCCACATCTGCTTCGACGGCACCCAAGACTGCTTCGACGGAACACTCGACGGCACCCACAACTACTTTGACAGAACCTACAACTGCTTCGACAGCACCCACAACTATTTTGACTGTACCTACAACTGCCACAACGGTAGCCACAATTGCCTTGACTCCTTTGACGGTACCCACAACTGCTGCAACAGTAGCCACAACTGCCTCGACTGCTTCGACGTTAACCAAAACTGCTTTTACAGGACCCACAACTACTTTGACAGTACCCACAACTAATGCAACAGTAGCCACAATTGCCTTGACTGCTTTGACGGTACCCACAACTGTTGCAACGGTAGCCACAACTGCCTCGACTGCTTCGACGGTACTTACAACTGCTTCAACAATACCAAAAACAACGTTGACTGTTTCGACGGCACCCACAACTGCTTCGACGGCACCCACAACTGCTTTGACAGGACCCACAACTACTTTGACAGTACCTACAACTACTTTGACAGTACCCACAACTGCTGCAACGGTAGCCACAACTGCCTGGACTGCTTCGACGGTAATTACAACTGCTTCAACAATACCAAAAACGACGTTGACTGTTTCAACGTTGACTGTGCCCACAACTGCTTCGACGGCACCCACAACTGCTTCGACGGCACCCACAACTGCTTCGACGGAACCCTCGACGGCACCCACAACTACTTTGACAGTACCTACAACTACTTTGACAGTACCCACAACTGCTACAACGGTAGCCACAATGGCCTTGACTGCTTTGACGGTACCCACAACTGCTGCAACAGTAGCCACAACTACGTCGACTTTTTCCACGGCACCCAAGACTGCTTTGACGGAAGTCTCGACGGCACCCACAACTACTTTGACAGAACCTACAACTGCTTCGACAGCACCCACAACTATTTTTACAGGACCCACAACTACTTTGACAGTACCTACAACTGCATCGACTATACCCACAACTGCGGTAACAGTAGCCACAACTGCTGCAACGGTAGCCACAACTGCCTCGACTGCTTCGACGGTACCCACAACTGCTTCAACAATACCAAAAACGAGGTTGACTGTTTCGACCGCACCCAAAACTGCTTTACAGGACCCACAACTACTTTGACAGTACCCACAACTGCTGCAACGGTAGCCACAATTGCCTTGACTGCTTTGACGGTACCCACAACTGCTTCAACAATACCAAAAACGACGTTGACTGTTTCGACGGCACCCACAACTGCTTGGACAGGCACCCACAACTGCTTTGACAGGACCCACAACTACTTTGACAGTACCTGACAGTACCCACAACTGCTGCAACGGTAGCCACAACTGCCTGGACTGCTTCGACGGTAATTACAACTGCTTCAACAATACCAAAAACGACGTTGACTGTTTCAACGTTGACTGTGCCCACAACTGCTTCGACGGCACCCACAACTGCTTCGACGGCACCCACAACTGCTTCGACGGAACCCTCGACGGCACCCACAACTACTTTGACAGAACCTACAACTGCTTCGACGGCACCCACAACTGCTTCGACGGAACCCTCGACGGCACCCACAACTACTTTGACAGTACCTACAACTACTTTGACAGTACCCACAACTGCTACAACGGTAGCCACAATGGCCTTGACTGCTTTGACGGTACCCACAACTGCTGCAACAGTAGCCACAACTACGTCGACTTTTTCGACGGCACCCAAGACTGCTTTGACGGAAGTCTCGACGGCACTCACAACTACTTTGACAGAACCTACAACTGCTTCGACAGCACCCACAACTATTTTTACAGCACCCACAACTATTTTTACAGGACCCACAACTACTTTGACAGTACCTACAACTGCATCGACTATACCCACAACTGCGGTAACAGTAGCCACAACTGCTGCAACGGTAGCCACAACTGCCTCGACTGCTTCGACGGTACCCACAACTGCTTCAACAATAACAAAAACGACGTTGACTGTTTCGACGGCACCCACAACAGCTTCGACGGCACCCACAACTGCTTCGACGGCACCCACAACTGCTTCGGCGGCACCCACAACTGCTTCGATGGCACCCACAACTGCTTCGGCGGCACCCACAACTGCTTCGGCGGCGCCCACAACTGCTTCAACGGTAGCCACAATTGCCTTGACTGCTTTGACGATACCCATAACTGCTGCAACAGTAGCCACAACTGCTGCAACGGTGGCCACAACTGCCTCGACTGCTTCGACGGTACCCACAACTGCTTCAACTATACCAAAAACAACGTTGACTGTTTCGACGGCAGCCACAACTGCTTCGACGGCACCCACAACTGCTTTGACAGGACCCACAACTACTTTGACAGTACCTACAACGTCATCAACTATACCCACAACTGCTGCAACAGTAGCCACAACTGCTGCAACTGTATCTGCAACTGCCTCGACTGCTTCGACGGTACCCACAACTGCTTCAACAATACCAAAACGACGTTGACTGTTTCGACGGCACCCACAACTGCTTTGACGGAACCCACAACTGCTTCGACGGCACCCACAACTGCTTCGGCGGCGCCCAAAACTGCTTCGGCGGACCCAAAACTGCTGCAACAGTAGCCACAACAGCTGCAACGTGGCACAACTGCTCGACTGCGGCCACAACTGCCTCGACTGCTTCGACGGTACCCACAACTGCTTCAACAATACCAAAAACAATGTTGACCGTTTCGACGGCACCCACAACTGCTTCGACGGCACCCACAACTGCTTCGACGGCACCCACAACTGCTTCGACAGGACCCACAACTACTTGACAGAACCTACAACGCATCGACTATACCCACAACTGCTGCAACAGTAGCCACAACTGCTGCAACGTATCCGCAACTGCTTCGACGGTACCCACAACAGCTTCAACAATACCAACAGCTACGTCGACTTTTTCGACGACACCCAAGACTGCTTCGACGGAACCCTCGACGGCACCCACAACTACTTTGACAGAACCTACAACTGCTTCGACGGCAGCCACAACTACTTTGACAGTACCCACAACTACTTTGACAGTACCACAACGCTGCAACGGTAGCCAATGCTGACTGCTTGACGTACCCACAACTGCTGCAACAGTAGCCACAACTGCTGCAACGGTAGCCACAACTGCTCGAGCTTCGACGGTACCTCAACTGCTTCAACAATACCAAAAACAACGTTGACTGTTTCGACGGCACCCACAACTGCTTCGACGGCACCCACAACTGCTTTGACAGGACCCACAACTACTTTGACAGAACCTACAACTGCATCGACTATACCCACAACTGCTGCAATAGTAGCCACAACTGCTCCAACGGTAGCGACAACTGCCTCGACTGCTTCAACGGTACCCACAACTACATCGACTGTTTCGACCGCACCCACAACTGCTTCGACGGCACCCAAAACTGCTTTTACAGGACCCACAACTACTTTGACAGTACCCACAACTGCTGCAACTGTATCCGCAACTGCCTCGACTGCTTCGACGGTACCCACAACTGCTTCAACAATACCAAAAACGACGTTGACTGTTTCGACGGCCCCACAACTGCTTCGACGGCACCCACAACTGCTTCGACGGCACCCACAACTGCTTCGACGGCACCCACAACTGCTTCGACGGCACCCACAACTGCTTCGATGGCGACCTACAACTGCTTCAACGGTAGCCACAATTGCCTCGACTGCTTCGACGGTACCCACAACAGCTTCAACAATACCAACAACTACGTCGACTTTTCGACGACACCCAAGACTGCTTCGACGGAACCCTCGACGGCACCCACAACTACTTTGACAGAACCTACAACTGCATCGACGGCAGCCACAACTACTTTGACAGTTCCTACAACTACTTTGACAGTACCCACAACTGCTGCAACGGTAGCCACAATTGCCTTGACTGCTTTGACGGTACCCACAACTACTGCAACAGTAGCCACAACTGCTGCTACGGTAGCCACAACTGCCTCGACTGCTTCGACGGTACCCTCAACTGCTTAACAATACCAAAAACAACGTTGACTGTTTCGACGGCACCCACAATTGCTTCGACGGCACCCACAACTGCTTTGACAGGACCCACAACTACTTTGACAGAACCTACAACTGCATCGACTATACCCACAACTGCTGCAATAGTAGCCGCAACTGCTCCAACGGTAGCGACAACTGCCTCGACTGCTTCAACGGTACCCACAACTACATCGACTGTTTCGACCGCACCCACAACTGCTTCGACGGCACCCAAAACTGCTTTTACAGGACCCACAACTACTTTGACAGTACCCACAACTGCTGCAACTGTATCCGCAACTGCCTCGACTGCTTCGACGGTACCCACAACTGCTTCAACAATACCAAAAACGACGTTGACTGTTTCGACGGCACCCACAACTGCTTCGACGGCACCCACAACTGCTGCGACGGCACCCACAACTGCTGCGACGGCACCCACAACTGCTTCGACGGCACCCACAACTGCTTCGGCGGCAACCACAAAACTTCGACGGCGCCTACAACTGCTTCAACGGTAGCCACAATTGCCTCGACTGCTTCGACGGTACCCACAACTGCTTCAACAATACCAACAACTACGTCGACTTTTTCAACGACACCCAAGACTGCTTCGACGGAACCCTCGACGGCACCCACAACTACTTTGACAGAACCTACAACTGCTTCGACGGCAGCCACAACTACTTTGACAGTTCCTACAACTACTTTGACAGTACCCACAATTGCTGCAACGGTAGCCACAATTGCTTGACTGCTTGACGGTACCCACAACTACTGCAACAGTAGCCACAACTGCTGCAACGGTAGCCACAACTGCCTCGACTGCTTCGACGGTACCCTCAACTGCTTCAACAATACCAAAAACAACGTTGACTGTTTCGACGGCACCCACAACTGCTTTGACAGGACCCACAACTACTTTGACAGAACCTACAACTGCATCGACTATACCCACAACTGCTGCAATAGTAGCCGCAACTGCTGCAACGGTAGCGACAACTGCCTCAACGGCACCCACAACTACTTTGACAGAACCTACAACTGCTTCGACAGCACCCACAACTATTTTGACTTACCTACAACTACTTTGACAGTACCCACAACTGCTAAAACGGTAGCCACAATTGCCTTGACTCCTTTGACGGTACCCTCAACTGCTGCAACAGTAGCCACAACTGCTGCAACGGTCGCCACAACTGCCTCGACTGCTTCGACAGCACCCAAAACGGCTTTTACAGGACCAACAACTACTTTGACAGTACCCACAACTGCTGCAACGGTAGCCACAATTGCCTTGACTGATTTGACGGTACCCACAACTGCTGCAACAGTAGCCACAACTGCCTCGACTGCTTCGACGGTACTTACAACTGCTTCAACAATACCAAAAACGACGTCGGCTTTTCGACGACACCCATGACTGTTTCACCGGCGCCCACCACTGCTTTGACGGCACCCACAACTGCTTCGACGGAAACCTCGACGGCACCCACAACTACATTGACAGAACCTACAACTGCTTCGACTGCACCCACAACTACTTTGAAAGTACCCACAACTGCTGCAACGGTAGCCACAATGGCCTTGACTGCTTTGACGGTACCCACAACTGCTGCAACAGTAGCCACAACTACGTCGACTGTTTCGACCGCACCCAAAACTGCTTTTACAGGACCCACAACTACTTTGACAGTACCTACAACTGCTTCGACAGCACCCACAACTATTTTTACAGGACCCACATCTACTTTGACAGTACCTACAACTGCATCGACAATACCCACAACTGCTGTAACAGTAGCCACAACTGCTGCAACGGTAGCCACAACTGCCTCGACTGTTTCGACAGGACCCACAACTACTTTGACAGTACCCACAACTGCTGCAACGGTAGCCACAATTGCCTTGACTGCTTTGACGGTACCCACAACTACTTCAACAATACCAAAAACGACGTTGACTGTTTCGACGGCACCCACAACTGCTTCGACGGCACCCACAACTGCTTCGGCGGTGCCCACAACTGCTTCAACGGTAGCCACAATTGCCTTGACTGATTTGACGGTACCCACAACTGCTGCAACAGTAGCCACAACTGCCTCGACTGCTTCGACGGTACTTACAACTGCTTCAACAATACCAAAAACGACGTCGGCTTTTCGACGACACCCATGACTGTTTCACCGGCGCCCACCACTGCTTTGACGGCACCCACAACTGCTTCGACGGAAACCTCGACGGCACCCACAACTACATTGACAGAACCTACAACTGCTTCGACTGCACCCACAACTACTTTGAAAGTACCCACAACTGCTGCAACGGTAGCCACAATGGCCTTGACTGCTTTGACGGTACCCACAACTGCTGCAACAGTAGCCACAACTACGTCGACTGTTTCGACCGCACCCAAAACTGCTTTTACAGGACCCACAACTACTTTGACAGTACCTACAACTGCTTCGACAGCACCCACAACTATTTTTACAGGACCCACATCTACTTTGACAGTACCTACAACTGCATCGACAATACCCACAACTGCTGTAACAGTAGCCACAACTGCTGCAACGGTAGCCACAACTGCCTCGACTGTTTCGACAGGACCCACAACTACTTTGACAGTACCCACAACTGCTGCAACGGTAGCCACAATTGCCTTGACTGCTTTGACGGTACCCACAACTACTTCAACAATACCAAAAACGACGTTGACTGTTTCGACGGCACCCACAACTGCTTCGACGGCACCCACAACTGCTTCGGCGGTGCCCACAACTGCTTCAACGGTAGCCACAATTGCCTTGACTGCTTTGACGGTACCCACAACTGCTGCAACAGTAGCCACAACTGCTGCAACTGTATCCGCAACTGCCTCGACTGCTTCGACGGTACCCACAACTAATTCAACAATACCAAAAACGACGTTGACTGTTTCGACGGCACCCACAACTGCTTCGACGGCACCCACAACAGCTTCGATGGCACCCACAACTGCTTTGACGAGACCTACAACTGCCTCGATGGCATCCACAACTGCTTCGACGCCACCCACAACTGCTTCGACTGCTTTGACAGTATCCACAATTGCATTGACTGCTTCGACGCCACCCACAACTGCTTCGACTGCTTTGACAGTATCCACAATTGCATTGACTGCTTCGACGGTACCCACAACTGCTTCAACAATACCAAAAACGACGTTGACTGTTTCGACGGCACCCACAACTGCTTCGACGGCACCCACAACAGCTTCGATGGCACCCTCAACTGCTTTGACGGCACCCTCAACTGCTTTGACGGCACCCTCAACTGCTTTGACTGCTTCAACACTACCAACAACTTCCTCGACTAAACGGACAACTGCCTCGACTCCCCCGACAACTGCTTCGACGCCTCCCGCAACTGCTTTGACGCCTCCCACAACTGCTTTGACGCCTCCCACAACTGCTTTGACGCCTCCCACAACTGCTTTGACGCCTCCCACAACTGCTTTGACGGCACCCTCAACTGCTTTGACGGCACCGTCAACTGCTTTGACGGCACCCTCCACTGCTTTGACGTTACCCTCCACTGCTTTGACAGTACCCACATCTGTTTCCATTGTACCCACAACTGCTTCAACTGTACCAACAACTGCTTCGACCGCACCCACAACAGCTTCGACGGCTCCCACAACAGCTTCGACGGCACGCTCAACTGCTTCGACGGCACGCTCAACTGCTTTGACGGCACCATCAACTGCTTTGACGGCACCATCAACTGCTTTAACGGCACCCTCCACTGCTTTGACGGCACCCTCCTCTGCTTTGACGGCACCCTCCACTGCTTTGACAGTACCCTCCACTGCTTTGACAGTACCCACATCTGTTTCCATTGTACCCACAACTGCTAAAACTGTACCCACAACTGCTTTGACGGCACCCACAACTGCTTTGACGGCACCCACAACTGCTTTGACGGCACCCACAACTGCTTTGACGGCACCCACAACTGCTTCGACGGCACCCACAACTGCTTCGACGGCACCCACAACTGCTTCGACGGCACCCACAACTGCTTCGACGCCACCCACAACTGCTTCGACGCCACCCACAACTGCTTTGACGAGACCTACAACTGCCTCGATGGCATCCACAACTGCTTCGACGCCACCCACAACTGCTTCGACTGCTTTGACAGTATCCACAATTGCATTGACTGCTTCAACGGTACCCACAACTGCTTTGATGGCACCCTCAACTTCTTTGACGGCACCCTCAACTGCTTTGACGGCACCCTCAACTGCTTTGACGGCACCCTCAACTGCTTTGACTGCTTCAACACTACCGACAACTGCCTCGACTCCCCTGACAACTGCTTCGACGCCTCCCGCAACTGCTTTGACGCCTCCCACAACTGCTTTGACGCCTCCCACAACTGCTTTGATGCCTCCCACAACTGCTTTGACGCCTCCCACAACTGCTTTGACTGCTTCAACGGTACCCACAACTGCTTCAACGCCACCCACAAGTGCTTCGACGCCACCCACAAGTCCTTCGACGGCACCCTCAACTGCACCCACAACTGCTTGGACTGCACCCACAACTGCTTCGACGGCACCCACAACTGCTTCGACGGCACCCACAACTGCTTCGATGGCACCTAAAACTGCTTCGACGGCACCCACAATTGCTTTGACGAGACCTACAATTGCCTCGATGGCACCCACAAGTGCTTCGACGCCACCCACAAGTGCTTCGACCCCACCCACAAGTGCTTCGACGCCACCCACAAGTGCTTCGACTGCACACTCAACTGCTTTGACGGCACCTTCCACTGCTTTGACAGCACCCTCCACTGCTTTGACAGTACCCACATCTGTTTCCATTGTACCCACAACTGCTTCAACTGTACCCAAAACTGCTTCCACGGCACCCACAACTGCTTCGACGGCACCCACAACTGCTTCGACGGCACCCACAACTGCCTCGACGGCACCCACAACTGCTTTGATGAGACCTACAACTGCCTCGATGGCACCCACAACTTTGACGGTACCCACAACTGCTTCAACAATACCAACAACTATGTCGACTCTTTCGACAGCACCCACAACTGCATCGACGCCTCCCACAACTGCTTTGATGGCACACTCAACTGCTTTGAAGGCACCATCAACTGCTTTGACGGCACCCTCAACTGCTTTGACTGCTTCAACACTACCAACAACTGCCTCGACTGCTCCACCAACTACCTCGACTCCCACAACTGCTTCGACGGCACCCACAACTGCTTTGACTGCTTCAACACTACCAACAACTGCCTCGACTGCTCCACCAACTACCTCGACTCCCACAACTGCTTCGACGGCACCCACAACTGCTTCGACGGCACCCTCAACTGCTTCGACGGCACCCACAACTGCTTCGACGGCACCCTCAACTGCTTTGAAGGCACCATCAACTGCTTTGAAGGCACCATCAACTGCTTTGACGGCACCCTCCACTGCTTTGACGGCACCCTCCACTGCTTTGACGGTACCCACATCTGTTTCCATTGTACCCACAACTGTTACAACTGTACCCACAACTGCTTCAACTGTACCCACAACTGCTTCGACGGCACCCACAACTGCTTCGACGGCATCCACAACTGCTTCGACGGCACCCACAATTGCTTCGACGGCACCCACAACTGCATCGACGCCTCCCACAACTGCTTTGATGGCACACTCAACTGCTTTGAAGGCACCATCAACTGCTTTGACGGCACCTTCAACTGCTTTGACTGCTTCAACACTACCAACAACTGCCTCGACTGCTCCACCAACTACCTCGACTCCCACAACTGCTTCGACGGCACCCTCAACTGCTTCGACGGCACCCTCAACTGCTTTGAAGGCACCATCAACTGCTTTGACGGCACCCTCCACTGCTTTGACGGTACCCACATCTGTTTCCATTGTACCCACAACTGTTACAACTGTACCAACAACTGCTTCAACTGTACCCACAACTGCTTCGACGGCACCCACAACTGCTTCGACGGCATCCACAACTGCTTCGACGGCACCCACAATTGCTTCGACGGCACCCACAACTGCTTCGACGCCACCCACAACAGCTTCGACGGCACCCACAACTGCTTCGACGGCACCCACAACTGCTTCGACGCCACCCACAACTGCTTCGACGGCACCCACAACAGCTTCGACGGCACCCACAACTACTTTGACAGTAGCTATGACTGCTTCTACGGTACCAACATCTGCCTCGACTGTTTCGGTGGCACCCACAACTGCTTCGACGGCACCCACAACTGCTTCGACGGCACCCACAACTGCTTCGACGGCACCCACAACTGCTTCGACAGCACCCACAACTGCTTCGACGGCACCCACAACTGCTTCGACGGCACCCACAACTGCTTTGACGGCACCCACAACTGCTTCGACGGCACCCACAACAGCTTCGACGGCACCCACAACTGCTTTGACGAGACCTACAACTGCCTCGATGGCATCCACAACTGCTTCGACGCCACCCACAACTACTTCGACTGCTTTGACGGTATCCACAACTGCTTCGACACCACCCACAAGTTCTTCGACGCCACCCACAACTGCTTCGACTGCACCCTCAACTGCTTTGATGGCACCCACAACTGCTTCAACCGTACCCACAACTGCTTCGACCGCACCCACAACTGCTTTGACAGCACCCACAACTGCTTTGACAGCACCCACAACTGCTTCGACGGCACCCACAACTGCTTCGACGGCACCCACAACTGCTTCGACGGCACCCACAACTTCTTCGACGGCACCCACAACTGCTTTGATGAGACCTACAACTGCCTCGATGGCACCCACAACTTCGACGGTACCCACAACTGCATCAACAATACCAACAACTATGTCGACTCTTTCGACCGCACCCACAACTGCTTCGACGACACCCACAACTGCTTCGAAGCCTCCCACAACTGCTTTGACGCCTCTCACAACTGCTTTGACGCCTCCCACTACTGTTTTGACGGCACCCTCAACTGTTTTGACGCCACAATCAACTGCTTCGACGCCACCATCCATTGCTTTGACGGTACCCACATCTGTTTCCATTGTACCCACAACTGCTACAACTGTACCCACAACTGCTTCGACGGCACCCACAACTGCTTCGACGGCACCCACAACTGCTTCGACGGCACCCACAACTGCTTCGACGGCACCCACAACTGCTTCGAAGGCACCATCAACTGCTTCGACGGCACCCACAACTGCTTCGACGGCACCTACAACTGCTTCGACGGCACCCACAATTGCATTGACGAGACCTACAACTGCCTCGATGGCACCCACAAGTGCTGCGACGCCACCCACAACTGCTTTGACGGTATCCACAACTGCATTGACTGCTTCAACGGTACCCACAACTGCTTCGACACCACCCACAAGTTCTTCGACGCCACCCACAACTGCTTCGACTGCACCCTCAACTGCTTTGATGGCACCCTCCACTGCTTTGATGGCACCCACAACTGCTTCAACCGTACCCACAACTGCTTCCACCGTACCCACAACTGCTTCGACCGTACCCACAACTGCTTCGACCGTACCCACAACTGCTTCGACCGTACCCACAACTGCTTCGACGGCACCCACAACTGCTTCGACGGCACCCACAACTGCTTCGACGGCACCCACAACTGCAACGACGGCACCCACAACTGCAACGACGGCACCCACAACTGCTTCGACGGCACCCACAACTGCTTTGACGGCACCCACAACTGCTTTGACGGCACCCACAACTGCTTTTACGGCACCCTCAACTGCTTTGACGGCACCCTCAACTGCTTTGACGGCACCTTCCACTGCTTTGACAGTACCCACATCTGTTTCCATTGTACCCACAACTGCTTCAACTGTACCCAAAACTGCTTCCACGGCACCCACAACTGCTTCGACGGCACCCACAACTGCTTCGACGGCACCCACAACTGCTTCGACGGCACCCACAACTGCTTCGACGGCACCCACAACTGCTTCGACGGCACCCACAACTGCTTCGACGGCACCCACAACTGCTTTGACGGCAACTTCCACTGCTTTGACGGCAACTTCCACTGCTTCGACGGCACCCACAACTGCTTCGACGGCACCCACAACTGCTTCGACGGCACCCACAACTGCTTTGACGGCACCCTCAACTGCTTTGACGGCACCTTCCACTGCTTTGACAGCACCCTCCACTGCTTTGACAGTACCCACATCTGTTTCCATTGTACCCACAACTGCTTCAACTGTACCCAAAACTGCTTCCACGGCACCCAAAACTGCTTCCACGGCACCCACAACTGCTTCGACGGCACCCACAACTGCTTCGACAGCACCCACAACTGCTTCGACGGCACCCACAACTGCTTTGATGAGACCTACAACTGCCTCGATGGCACCCACAACTTTGACGGTACCCACAACTGCTTCAACAATACCAACAACTATGTCGACTCTTTCGACGGCACCCACAACTGCATCGACGCCTCCCACAACTGCTTTGATGGCACACTCAACTGCTTTGAAGGCACCATCAACTGCTTTGACGGCACCCTCAACTGCTTTGACTGCTTCAACACTACCAACAACTGCCTCGACTGCTCCACCAACTACCTCGACTCCCACAACTGCTTCGACGGCACCCACAACTGCTTCGACGGCACCCACAACTGCTTCGACGGCACCCACAACTGCTTCGACGGCACCCTCAACTGCTTTGAAGGCACCATCAACTGCTTTGACGGCACCCTCAACTGCTTTGACTGCTTCAACACTACCAACAACTGCCTCGACTGCTCCACCAACTACCTCGACTCCCACAACTGCTTCGACGGCACCCACAACTGCTTCGACGGCACCCACAACTGCTTCGACGGCACCCACAACAGCTTCGACGGCACCCACAACTGCTTTGACGAGACCTACAACTGCCTCGATGGCATCCACAACTGCTTCGACGCCACCCACAACTGCTTCGACTGCTTTGACGGTATCCACAACTACATTGACTGCTTCAACGGTACCCACAACTGCTTCGACACCACCCACAAGTTCTTCGACGCCACCCACAACTGCTTCGACTGCACCCTCAACTGCTTTGATGGCACCCACAACTGCTTCAACCGTACCCACAACTGCTTCGACCGCACCCACAACTGCTTTGACAGCACCACAACTGCTTTGACAGCACCAACAACTGCTTCGACGGCACCCACAACTGCTTCGACGGCACCCACAACTGCTTCGACGGCACCCACAACTTCTTCGACGGCACCCACAACAGCTTCGACGGCACCCACAACTGCTTTGATGAGACCTACAACTGCCTCGATGGCACCCACAACTTCGACGGTACCCACAACTGCATCAACAATACCAACAACTATGTCGACTCTTTCGACCGCACCCACAACTGCTTCGACGACACCCACAACTGCTTCGAAGCCTCCCACAACTGCTTTGACACCTCTCACAACTGCTTTGACGCCTCCCACTACTGTTTTGACGGCACCCTCAACTGTTTTGACGCCACAATCAACTGCTTCGACGCCACCATCCATTGCTTTGACGGTACCCACATCTGTTTCCGTGTACCCACAACTGCTACAACTGTACCACAACTGCTTCGACGGCACCCACAACTGCTTCGACGGCACCCACAACTGCTTCGACGGCACCCTCAACTGCTTTGAAGGCACCATCAACTGCTTTGACGGCACCCTCCACTGCTTTGACGGTACCCACATCTGTTTCCATTGTACCCACAACTGTTACAACTGTACCCACAACTGCTTCAACTGTACCCACAACTGCTTCGACGGCACCCACAACTGCTTCGACGGCACCCACAACTGCTTCGACGGCACCCACAATTGCTTCGACGGCACCCACAACAGCTTCGACGCCACCCACAACAGCTTCGACGCCACCCACAACAGCTTCGACGCCACCCACAACAGCTTCGACGGCACCCACAACAGCTTCGACGGCACCCACAACTGCTTCGACGACACACACAACTGCTTCGACGGCACCCACAACTACTTTAACAGTACCTATGACTGCTTCTACGGTACCAACATCTGCCTCGACTGTTTCGGTGGCACCACACAACTGCTTCGACGGCACCCACAACTGCTTCGACGGCACCCACAACTGCTTCGACAGCACCCACAACTGCTTCGACGGCACCCACAACTGCTTTGATGAGACCTACAACTGCCTCGATGGCACCCACAACTTGGACGGTACCCACAACTGCTTCGACAATACCAACAACTGCCTTTGACGCACCCACAACTGCTTCGACGACACCCACAACTGCTTCGACGCCACCCACAACTGCTTCGACGGCTCTCCACAACTGCTTTGACGCCTCCCACAACTGCTTGACGGCACCCCAACTGTTTTGACGCCAACGCATGACGCCCCACAACTGCTTCGACGCCACCATCCATTGCTTTGACGGTACCCACATCTGTTTCCATTGTACCCACAACTGCTTCAACTGTACCCACAACTGCTTCAACGTCACCCACAACTGCTTCGACGGCACCCACAACTGCTTCGACGGCACCCACAACTGCTTCGACGGCACCCACCATTCGACCACCACATTGCATGAGACCTACAACTGCCTCGATGGCACCCACAAGTGCTGCGACCGCACCCACAACAGCTTCGACGACACCCACAACAGCTTCGACGGCACCAACATCTGCACAACAGCTTCGACGACACCCACAACAGCTTCGACGACACCCACAACAGCTTCGACGGCAACCAACATCTGCCTCTACTGTTTCGGTGGCACCCACAACTGCTTCGACGGCACCCACAACTGCTTCGACGGCACCCACAACTGCTTCGACGGCACCCACAACTGCTTTGATGAGACCTACAACTGCCTCGATTGCACCCTCAACTGCTTTGACGGCACCCTCAACTGCTTTGACTGCTTCAACACTACCAACAACTGCCTCGACTGCTCCACCAACTACCTCGACTCCCACAACTGCTTCGACGGCACCCACACCTGCTTCGACGGCACCCACAACTGCTTCTACGGCACCCTCAACTGCTTTGAAGGCACCATCAACTGCTTTGAAGGCACCATCAACTGCTTTGACGGCACCCTCCACTGCTTTGACGGCACCCTCCACTGCTTTGACGGTACCCACATCTGTTTCCATTGTACCCACAACTGTTACAACTGTACCCACAACTGCTTCGACGGCACCCACAACTGCTTCGACGGCATCCACAACTGCTTCGACGGCACCCACAATTGCTTCGACGGCACCCACAATTGCTTCGACGCCACCCACAACTGCTTCGACGCCACCCACAACAGCTTCGACGGCACCCACAACAGCTTCGACGGCACCCACAACTGCTTCGACGACACACACAACTGCTTCGACGGCACCCACAACAGCTTCAACGGCACCCACAACTACTTTGACAGTACCTATGACTGCTTCTACGGTACCAACATCTGCCTCGACTGTTTCGGTGGCACCCACAACTGCTTCGACGGCACCCACAACTGCTTCGACGGCACCCACAACTGCTTCGACAGCACCCACAACTGCTTCGACGGCACCCACAACTGCTTTGATGAGACCTACAACTGCCTCGATGGCACCCACAACTTCGACGGTACCCACAACTGCTTCAACAATACCAACAACTATGTCGACTCTTTCGACGGCACCCACAACTGCATCGACGCCTCCCACAACTGCGTTGATGGCACACTCAACTGCTTTGAAGGCACCATCAACTGCTTTGACGGCACCCTCCACTGCTTTGACGGTACCCACATCGGTTTCCATTGTACCCACAACTGCTACAACTGTACCCACAACTGCTACAACTGTACCCACAACTGCTTCAGCGGCACCCACAACTGCTTCGACAGCACCCAACTGCGACGGCACCCACAACTGCTTTGACGGCACCCACAACTGCTTCGACGGCACCCACAACAGCTTCGACGGCACCCACAACTGCTTTGACGAGACCTACAACTGCCTCGATGGCATCCACAACTGCTTCGACGCCACCCACAACTGCTTCGACTGCTTTGACGGTATCCACAACTACATTGACTGCTTCAACGGTACCCACAACTGCTTCGACACCACCCACAAGTTCTTCGACGCCACCCACAACTGCTTCGACTGCACCCTCAACTGCTTTGATGGCACCCACAACTGCTTCAACCGTACCCACAACTGCTTCGACCGCACCCACAACTGCTTTGACAGCACCCACAACTGCTTCGACGGCACCCACAACTGCTTCGACGGCACCCACAACTGCTTCGACGGCACCCACAACTGCTTCGACGGCACCCACAACTGCTTCGACGGCACCCACAACTTCTTCGACGACACCCACAACAGCTTCGACGGCACCCACAACTGCTTTGATGAGACCTACAACTGCCTCAATGGCACCCACAACTTCGACGGTACCCACAACTGCATCAACAATACCAACAACTATGTCGACTCTTTCGACCGCACCCACAACTGCTTCGACGACACCCACAACTGCTTCGAAGCCTCCCACAACTGCTTTGACGCCTCTCACAACTGCTTTGACGCCTCCCACAACTGTTTTGACGGCACCCTCAACTGTTTTGACGCCACCATCAACTGCTTTGACGCCACCATCCACTGCTTTGACGGTACCCACATCTGTTTCCATTGTACCCACAACTGCTTCGACGGCACCCACAACTGCTTCGACGGCACCCACAACTGCTTCGACGGCACCCACAACTGCTTCGACGGCACCCACAACTGCTTCGACGGCACCTACAACTGCTTCGACGGCACCCACAATTGCATTGACGAGACCTACAACTGCCTCGATGGCACCCACAAGTGCTGCGACGCCACCCACAACTGCTTTGACGGTATCCACAACTGCATTGACTGCTTCAACGGTACCCACAACTGCTTCGACACCACCCACAAGTTCTTCGACGCCACCCACAACTGCTTTGATGCACCCTCCACTGCTTTGATGGCACCCACAACTGCTTCAACCGTACCCACAACTGCTTCAACCGTACCCACAACTGCTTCCACCGTACCCACAACTGCTTCGACCGTACCCACAACTGCTTCGACCGTACCCACAACTGCTTCGACGGCACCCACAACTGCTTCGACGGCACCCACAACTGCTTCGACGGCACCCACAACTGCTTCGACGGCACCCACAACTGCTTCGACGGCACCCACAACTGCTTTGACGGCACCCACAACTGCTTTGACGGCACCCACAACTGCTTTGACGGCACCCTCAACTGCTTTGACGGCACCCTCAACTGCTTTGACGGCACCTTCCACTGCTTTGACAGCACCCTCCACTGCTTTGACAGTACCCACATCTGTTTCCATTGTACCCACATCTGTTTCCATTGTACCCACAACTGCTTCAACTGTACCCAAAACTGCTTCCACGGCACCCACAACTGCTTCGACGGCACCCACAACTGCTTCGACGGCACCCACAACTGCTTCGACGGCACCCACAACTGCTTTGACGGCACCTTCCACTGCTTTGACGGCAACTTCCACTGCTTTGACGGCAACTTCCACTGCTTCGACGGCACCCACAACTGCTTCGACGGCACCCACAACTGCTTCGACGGCACCCACAACTGCTTCGACGGCACCCACAACTGCTTTGACGGCACCCTCAACTGCTTTGACGGCACCTTCCACTGCTTTGACAGCACCCTCCACTGCTTTGACAGTACCCACAACTGCTTCCACGGCACCCACAACTGCTTCGACGGCACCCACAACTGCTTTGATGAGACCTACAACTGCCTCGATGGCACCCACAACTTTGACGGTACCCACAACTGCTTCAACAATACCAACAACTATGTCGACTCTTTCGACGGCACCCACAACTGCATCGACGCCTCCCACAACTGCTTTGATGGCACACTCAACTGCTTTGAAGGCACCATCAACTGCTTTGACGGCACCCTCAACTGCTTTGACTGCTTCAACACTACCAACAACTGCCTCGACTGCTCCACCAACTACCTCGACTCCCACAACTGCTTTGAAGGCACCATCAACTGCTTTGACGGCACCCTCCACTGCTTTGACGGCACCCTCCACTGCTTTGACGGTACCCACATCTGTTTCCATTGTACCCACAACTGTTACAACTGTACCCACAACTGCTTCAACTGTACCCACAACTGCTTCGACGGCACCCACAACTGCTTCGACGGCATCCACAACTGCTTCGACGGCACCCACAATTGCTTCGACGGCACCCACAACTGCTTCGACGCCACCCACAACTGCTTCGACGGCACCCACAACTGCTTCGACGGCACCCACAACTGCTTCGACGACACCCACAACTGCTTCGACGGCACCCACAACAGCTTCGACGGCACCCACAACTACTTTGACAGTAGCTATGACTGCTTCTACGGTACCAACATCTGCCTCGACTGTTTCGGTGGCACCCACAACTGCTTCGACGGCACCCACAACTGCTTCGACGGCACCCACAACTGCTTCGACAGCACCCACAACTGCTTCGACGGCACCCACAACTGCTTTGATGAGACCTACAACTGCCTCGATGGCACCCACAACTTCGACGGTACCCACAACTGCTTCAACAATACCAACAACTATGTCGACTCTTTCGACGGCACCCACAACTGCATCGACGCCTCCCACAACTGCTTTGATGGCACACTCAACTGCTTTGAAGGCACCATCAACTGCTTTGACGGCACCCTCCACTGCTTTGACGGTACCCACATCGGTTTCCATTGTACCCACAACTGCTTCAGCGGCACCCACAACTGCTTCGACAGCACCCACAACTGCTTCGACGGCACCCACAACTGCTTCGACGGCACCCACAACAGCTTCGACGAGACCTACAACTGCCTCGATGGCATCCACAACTGCTTCGACGCCACCCACAACTGCTTCGACTGCTTTGACGGTATCCACAACTACATTGACTGCTTCAACGGTACCCACAACTGCTTCGACACCACCCACAAGTTCTTCGACGCCACCCACAACTGCTTCGACTGCACCCTCAACTGCTTTGATGGCACCCACAACTGCTTCAACCGTACCCACAACTGCTTCGACCGCACCCACAACTGCTTTGACAGCACCCACAACTGCTTCGACGGCACCCACAACTGCTTCGACGGCACCCACAACAGCTTCGACGGCACCCACAACTGCTTTGATGAGACCTACAAATGCCTCAATGGCACCCACAACTTCGACGGTACCCACAACTGCATCAACAATACCAACAACTATGTCGACTCTTTCGACCGCACCCACAACTGCTTCGACGACACCCACAACTGCTTCGAAGCCTCCCACAACTGCTTTGACGCCTCTCACAACTGCTTTGACGCCTCCCACAACTGTTTTGACGGCACCCTCAACTGTTTTGACGCCACCATCAACTGCTTTGACGCCACCATCCACTGCTTTGACGGTACCCACATCTGTTTCCATTGTACCCACAACTGCTACAACTGTACCCACAACTGCTACGACTGTACCCACAACTGCTTCGACTGCACCCACAACTGCTTCGACGGCACCCACAACTGCTTCGACGGCACCCACAACTGCTTTGACGGCACCCACAACTGCTTCGACGGCACCTACAACTGCTTCGACGGCACCCACAATTGCATTGACGAGACCTACAACTGCCTCGATGGCACCCACAAGTGCTGCGACGCCACCCACAACTGCTTTGACGGTATCCACAACTGCATTGACTGCTTCAACGGTACCCACAACTGCTTCGACACCACCCACAAGTTCTTCGACGCCACCCACAACTGCTTCGACTGCACCCTCAACTGCTTTGATGGCACCCTCCACTGCTTTGATGGCACCCACAACTGCTTCAACCGTACCCACAACTGCTTCCACCGTACCCACAACTGCTTCGACCGTACCCACAACTGCTTCGACCGTACCCACAACTGCTTCGACGGCACCCACAACTGCTTCGACGGCACCCACAACTGCTTCGACGGCACCCACAACTGCTTCGACGGCACCCACAACTGCTTCGACGGCACCCACAACTGCTTCGACGGCACCCACAACTGCTTCGACGGCACCCACAACTGCTTCGACGGCACCCACAACTGCTTCGACGGCACCCACAACTGCTTTGACGGCACCTTCCACTGCTTTGACGGCAACTTCCACTGCTTTGACGGCAACTTCCACTGCTTTGACGGCACCCACAACTGCTTCGACGGCACCCACAACTGCTTTGACTGCACCCTCAACTGCTTTGACTGCACCCTCAACTGCTTTGACGGCACCTTCCACTGCTTTGACAGCACCCTCCACTGCTTTGACAGTACCCACATCTGTTTCCATTGTACCCAAAACTGCTTCAACTGTACCCAAAACTGCTTCCACGGCATCCACAACTGCTTCGACGGCACCCACAACTGCTTCGACAGCACCCACAACTGCCTCGACGGCACCCACAACTGCTTTGATGAGACCTACAACTGCCTCGATGGCACCCACAACTTTGACGGTACCCACAACTGCTTCAACAATACCAACAACTATGTCGACTCTTTCGACGGCACCCACAACTGCATCGACGCCTCCCACAACTGCTTTGATGGCACACTCAACTGCTTTGAAGGCACCATCAACTGCTTTGACGGCACCCTCAACTGCTTTGACTGCTTCAACACTACCAACAACTGCCTCGACTGCTCCACCAACTACCTCGACTCCCACAACTGCTTCGACGGCACCCACAACTGCTTCGACGGCACCCTCAACTGCTTTGACTGCACCCTCAACTGCTTTGACTGCACCCTCAACTGCTTTGACGGCACCTTCCACTGCTTTGACAGCACCCTCCACTGCTTTGACAGTACCCACATCTGTTTCCATTGTACCCAAAACTGCTTCAACTGTACCCAAAACTGCTTCCACGGCATCCACAACTGCTTCGACGGCACCCACAACTGCTTCGACAGCACCCACAACTGCCTCGACGGCACCCACAACTGCTTTGATGAGACCTACAACTGCCTCGATGGCACCCACAACTTTGACGGTACCCACAACTGCTTCAACAATACCAACAACTATGTCGACTCTTTCGACGGCACCCACAACTGCATCGACGCCTCCCACAACTGCTTTGATGGCACACTCAACTGCTTTGAAGGCACCATCAACTGCTTTGACGGCACCCTCAACTGCTTTGACTGCTTCAACACTACCAACAACTGCCTCGACTGCTCCACCAACTACCTCGACTCCCACAACTGCTTCGACGGCACCCACAACTGCTTCGACGGCACCCTCAACTGCTTTGAAGGCACCATCAACTGCTTTGAAGGGACCATCAACTGCTTTGACGGCACCCTCCACTGCTTTGACGGCACCCTCCACTGCTTTGACGGTACCCACATCTGTTTCCATTGTACCCACAACTGTTACAACTGTACCCACAACTGCTTCAACTGTACCCACAACTGCTTCGACGGCACCCACAACTGCTTCGACGGCACCCACAATTGCTTCGACGGCACCCACAACTGCTTCGACGCCACCCAGAACAGCTTCGACGGCACCCACAACTGCTTCGACGGCACCCACAACTGCTTCGACGCCACCCACAACTGCTTCGACGGCACCCACAACAGCTTCGACGGCACCCACAACTACTTTGACAGTAGCTATGACTGCTTCTACGGTACCAACATCTGCCTCGACTGTTTCGGTGGCACCCACAACTGCTTCGACGGCACCCACAACTGCTTCGACGGCACCCACAACTGCTTCGACAGCACCCACAACTGCTTCGACAGCACCCACAACTGCTTCGACGGCACCCACAACTGCTTCGACGGCACCCACAACTGCTTTGACGGCACCCACAACTGCTTCGACGGCACCCACAACAGCTTCGACGGCACCCACAACTGCTTTGACGAGACCTACAACTGCCTCGATGGCATCCACAACTGCTTCGACGCCACCCACAACTACTTCGACTGCTTTGACGGTATCCACAACTACATTGACTGCTTCAACGGTACCCACAACTGCTTCGACACCACCCACAAGTTCTTCGACGCCACCCACAACTGCTTCGACTGCACCCTCAACTGCTTTGATGGCACCCACAACTGCTTCAACCGTACCCACAACTGCTTCGACCGCACCCACAACTGCTTTGACAGCACCCACAACTGCTTTGACAGCACCCACAACTGCTTCGACGGCACCCACAACTGCTTCGACGGCACCCACAACTTCTTCGACGGCACCCACAACTGCTTCGACGGCACCCACAACTGCTTTGATGAGACCTACAACTGCCTCGATGGCACCCACAACTTCGACGGTACCCACAACTGCATCAACAATACCAACAACTATGTCGACTCTTTCGACCGCACCCACAACTGCTTCGACGACACCCACAACTGCTTCGAAGCCTCCCACAACTGCTTTGACGCCTCTCACAACTGCTTTGACGCCTCCCACTACTGTTTTGACGGCACCCTCAACTGTTTTGACGCCACAATCAACTGCTTGGACGCCACCATCCATTGCTTTGACGGTACCCACATCTGTTTCCATTGTACCCACAACTGCTACAACTGTACCCACAACTGCTTCGACGGCACCCACAACTGCTTCGACGGCACCCACAACTGCTTCGACGGCACCCACAACTGCTTCGACGGCACCCTCAACTGCTTTGAAGGCACCATCAACTGCTTCGACGGCACCCACAACTGCTTCGACGGCACCTACAACTGCTTCGACGGCACCCACAATTGCATTGACGAGACCTACAACTGCCTCGATGGCACCCACAAGTGCTGCGACGCCACCCACAACTGCTTTGACGGTATCCACAACTGCATTGACTGCTTCAACGGTACCCACAACTGCTTCGACACCACCCACAAGTTCTTCGACGCCACCCACAACTGCTTCGACTGCACCCTCAACTGCTTTGATGGCACCCTCCACTGCTTTGATGGCACCCACAACTGCTTCAACCGTACCCACAACTGCTTCCACCGTACCCACAACTGCTTCGACCGTACCCACAACTGCTTCGACCGTACCCACAACTGCTTCGACCGTACCCACAACTGCTTCGACGGCACCCACAACTGCTTCGACGGCACCCACAACTGCTTCGACGGCACCCACAACTGCTTCGACGGCACCCACAACTGCTTCGACGGCACCCACAACTGCTTCGACGGCACCCACAACTGCTTTGACGGCACCCACAACTGCTTTGACGGCACCCACAACTGCTTTTACGGCACCCTCAACTGCTTTGACGGCACCCTCAACTGCTTTGACGGCACCTTCCACTGCTTTGACAGCACCCTCCACTGCTTTGACAGTACCCACATCTGTTTCCATTGTACCCACAACTGCTTCCACGGCACCCAAAACTGCTTCCACGGCACCCACAACTGCTTCGACGGCACCCACAACTGCTTCGACGGCACCCACAACTGCTTCGACGGCACCCACAACTGCTTCGACGGCACCCACAACTGCTTCGACGGCACCCACAACTGCTTTGACGGCAACTTCCACTGCTTTGACGGCAACTTCCACTGCTTTGACGGCACCCACAACTGCTTCGACGGCACCCACAACTGCTTTGACGGCACCCTCAACTGCTTTGACGGCACCTTCCACTGCTTTGACGGCACCCTCCACTGCTTTGACAGTACCCACATCTGTTTCCATTGTACCCACAACTGCTTCAACTGTACCCAAAACTGCTTCCACGGCACCCACAACTGCTTCGACGGCACCCACAACTGCTTCGACAGCACCCACAACTGCTTCGACGGCACCCACAACTGCTTTGATGAGACCTACAACTGCCTCGATGGCACCCACAACTTTGACGGTACCCACAACTGCTTCAACAACTATGTCGACTCTTTCGACGGCACCCACAACTGCATCGACGCCTCCCACAACTGCTTTGATGGCACACTCAACTGCTTTGAAGGCACCATCAACTGCTTTGACGGCACCCTCAACTGCTTTGACTGCTTCAACACTACCAACAACTGCCTCGACTGCTCCACCAACTACCTCGACTCCCACAACTGCTTCGACGGCACCCACAACTGCTTCGACGGCACCCACAACTGCTTCGACGGCACCCACAACTGCTTCGACGGCACCCTCAACTGCTTTGAAGGCACCATCAACTGCTTTGACGGCACCCTCAACTGCTTTGACTGCTTCAACACTACCAACAACTGCCTCGACTGCTCCACCAACTACCTCGACTCCCACAACTGCTTCGACGGCACCCACAACTGCTTCGACGGCACCCACAACTGCTTCGACGGCACCCACAACAGCTTCGACGGCACCCACAACTGCTTTGACGAGACCTACAACTGCCTCGATGGCATCCACAACTGCTTCGACGCCACCCACAACTGCTTCGACTGCTTTGACGGTATCCACAACTACATTGACTGCTTCAACGGTACCCACAACTGCTTCGACACCACCCACAAGTTCTTCGACGCCACCCACAACTGCTTCGACTGCACCCTCAACTGCTTTGATGGCACCCACAACTGCTTCAACCGTACCCACAACTGCTTCGACCGCACCCACAACTGCTTTGACAGCACCCACAACTGCTTTGACAGCACCAACAACTGCTTCGACGGCACCCACAACTGCTTCGACGGCACCCACAACTGCTTTGATGGCACCCTCCACTGCTTTGATGGCACCCACAACTGCTTCAACCGTACCCACAACTGCTTCCACCGTACCCACAACTGCTTCGACCGTACCCACAACTGCTTCGACCGTACCCACAACTGCTTCGACCGTACCCACAACTGCTTCGACGGCACCCACAACTGCTTCGACGGCACCCACAACTGCTTCGACGGCACCCACAACTGCTTCGACGGCACCCACAACTGCAACGACGGCACCCACAACTGCTTCGACGGCACCCACAACTGCTTCGACGGCACCCACAACTGCTTTGACGGCACCCACAACTGCTTTGACGGCACCCACAACTGCTTTTACGGCACCCTCAACTGCTTTGACGGCACCCTCAACTGCTTTGACGGCACCTTCCACTGCTTTGACAGCACCCTCCACTGCTTTGACAGTACCCACATCTGTTTCCATTGTACCCACAACTGCTTCAACTGTACCCAAAACTGCTTCCACGGCACCCACAACTGCTTCGACGGCACCCACAACTGCTTCGACGGCACCCACAACTGCTTCGACGGCACCCACAACTGCTTCGACGGCACCCACAACTGCTTCGACGGCACCCACAACTGCTTCGACGGCACCCACAACTGCTTTGACGGCAACTTCCACTGCTTTGACGGCACCCACAACTGCTTCGACGGCACCCACAACTGCTTCGACGGCACCCACAACTGCTTTGACGGCACCCTCAACTGCTTTGACGGCACCTTCCACTGCTTTGACGGCACCCTCCACTGCTTTGACAGTACCCACATCTGTTTCCATTGTACCCACAACTGCTTCAACTGTACCCAAAACTGCTTCCACGGCACCCACAACTGCTTCGACGGCACCCACAACTGCTTCGACAGCACCCACAACTGCTTCGACGGCACCCACAACTGCTTTGATGAGACCTACAACTGCCTCGATGGCACCCACAACTTTGACGGTACCCACAACTGCTTCAACAACTATGTCGACTCTTTCGACGGCACCCACAACTGCATCGACGCCTCCCACAACTGCTTTGATGGCACACTCAACTGCTTTGAAGGCACCATCAACTGCTTTGACGGCACCCTCAACTGCTTTGACTGCTTCAACACTACCAACAACTGCCTCGACTGCTCCACCAACTACCTCGACTCCCACAACTGCTTCGACGGCACCCACAACTGCTTCGACGGCACCCACAACTGCTTCGACGGCACCCACAACAGCTTCGACGGCACCCACAACTGCTTTGACGAGACCTACAACTGCCTCGATGGCATCCACAACTGCTTCGACGCCACCCACAACTGCTTCGACTGCTTTGACGGTATCCACAACTACATTGACTGCTTCAACGGTACCCACAACTGCTTCGACACCACCCACAAGTTCTTCGACGCCACCCACAACTGCTTCGACTGCACCCTCAACTGCTTTGATGGCACCCACAACTGCTTCAACCGTACCCACAACTGCTTCGACCGCACCCACAACTGCTTTGACAGCACCCACAACTGCTTTGACAGCACCAACAACTGCTTCGACGGCACCCACAACTGCTTCGACGGCACCCACAACTGCTTCGACGGCACCCACAACTTCTTCGACGGCACCCACAACTGCATCAACAATACCAACAACTATGTCGACTCTTTCGACCGCACCCACAACTGCTTCGACGACACCCACAACTGCTTCGAAGCCTCCCACAACTGCTTTGACACCTCTCACAACTGCTTTGACGCCTCCCACTACTGTTTTGACGGCACCCTCAACTGTTTTGACGCCACAATCAACTGCTTCGACGCCACCATCCATTGCTTTGACGGTACCCACATCTGTTTCCATTGTACCCACAACTGCTACAACTGTACCCACAACTGCTTCGACGGCACCCACAACTGCTTCGACGGCACCCACAACTGCTTCGACGGCACCCTCAACTGCTTTGAAGGCACCATCAACTGCTTTGACGGCACCCTCCACTGCTTCGACGGCACCCTCCACTGCTTTGACGGTACCCACATCTGTTTCCATTGTACCCACAACTGTTACAACTGTACCCACAACTGCTTCAACTGTACCCACAACTGCTTCGACGGCACCCACAACTGCTTCGACGGCATCCACAACTGCTTCGACGGCATCCACAACTGCTTCGACGGCACCCACAATTGCTTCGACGCCACCCAGAACAGCTTCGACGCCACCCACAACAGCTTCGACGCCACCCACAACAGCTTCGACGGCACCCACAACAGCTTCGACGGCACCCACAACTGCTTCGACGACACACACAACTGCTTCGACGGCACCCACAACAGCTTCGACGGCACCCACAACTACTTTAACAGTACCTATGACTGCTTCTACGGTACCAACATCTGCCTCGACTGTTTCGGTGGCACCCACAACTGCTTCGACGGCACCCACAACTGCTTCGACAGCACCCACAACTGCTTCGACGGCACCCACAACTGCTTTGATGAGACCTACAACTGCCTCGATGGCACCCACAACTTGGACGATACCCACAACTGCTTCAACAATACCAACAACTATGTCGACTCTTTCGACCGCACCCACAACTGCTTCGACGACACCCACAACTGCTTCGAAGCCTCCCACAACTGCTTTGACGGCTCTCACAACTGCTTTGACGCCTCCCACAACTGTTTTGACGGCACCCTCAACTGTTTTGAAGCCACCATCAACTGCTTCGACGCCACCATCCATTGCTTTGACGGTACCCACATCTGTTTCCATTGTACCCACAACTGCTACAACTGTACCCACAACTGCTTCGACGGCACCCACAACTGCTTCGACGGCACCTACAACTGCTTCGACGGCACCCACAATTGCATTGACGAGACCTAAAACTGCCTCGATGGCACCCACAAGTGCTGCGACCCCACCCACAACAGCTTCGACGACACCCACAACAGCTTCGACGGCACCAACATCTGCACAACTGCTTCGACGACACCCACAACAGCTTCGACGACACCCACAACAGCTTCGACGGCAACCAACATCTGCCTCTACTGTTTCGGTGGCACCCACAACTGCTTCGACGGCACCCACAACTGCTTCGACGGCACCCACAACTGCTTCGACGGCACCCACAACTGCTTTGATGAGACCTACAACTGCCTCGATTGCACCCTCAACTGCTTTGACGGCACCCTCAACTGCTTTGACTGCTTCAACACTACCAACAACTGCCTCGACTGCTCCACCAACTACCTCGACTCCCACAACTGCTTCGACGGCACCCACAACTGCTTCGACGGCACCCACAACTGCTTCGACGGCACCCACAACTGCTTCTACGGCACCCTCAACTGCTTTGAAGGCACCATCAACTGCTTTGAAGGCACCATCAACTGCTTTGACGGCACCCTCCACTGCTTTGACGGCACCCTCCACTGCTTTGACGGTACCCACATCTGTTTCCATTGTACCCACAACTGTTACAACTGTACCCACAACTGCTTCGACGGCACCCACAACTGCTTCGACGGCATCCACAACTGCTTCGACGGCACCCACAATTGCTTCGACGGCACCCACAATTGCTTCGACGCCACCCACAACTGCTTCGACGCCACCCACAACAGCTTCGACGGCACCCACAACTGCTTCGACGGCACCCACAACAGCTTCGACGGCACCCACAACTACTTTGACAGTACCTATGACTGCTTCTACGGTACCAACATCTGCCTCGACTGTTTCGGTGGCACCCACAACTGCTTCGACGGCACCCACAACTGCTTCGACGGCACCCACAACTGCTTCGACAGCACCCACAACTGCTTCGACGGCACCCACAACTGCTTTGATGAGACCTACAACTGCCTCGATGGCACCCACAACTTCGACGGTACCCACAACTGCTTCAACAATACCAACAACTATGTCGACTCTTTCGACGGCACCCACAACTGCATCGACGCCTCCCACAACTGCGTTGATGGCACACTCAACTGCTTTGAAGGCACCATCAACTGCTTTGACGGCACCCTCCACTGCTTTGACGGTACCCACATCGGTTTCCATTGTACCCACAACTGCTACAACTGTACCCACAACTGCTACAACTGTACCCACAACTGCTTCAGCGGCACCCACAACTGCTTCGACAGCACCCACAACTGCTTTGACGGCACCCACAACTGCTTTGACGGCACCCACAACTGCTTCGACGGCACCCACAACAGCTTCGACGGCACCCACAACTGCTTTGACGAGACCTACAACTGCCTCGATGGCATCCACAACTGCTTCGACGCCACCCACAACTGCTTCGACTGCTTTGACGGTATCCACAACTACATTGACTGCTTCAACGGTACCCACAACTGCTTCGACACCACCCACAAGTTCTTCGACGCCACCCACAACTGCTTCGACTGCACCCTCAACTGCTTTGATGGCACCCACAACTGCTTTAACCGTACCCACAACTGCTTCGACCGCACCCACAACTGCTTCGACCGCACCCACAACTGCTTTGACAGCACCCACAACTGCTTCGACGGCACCCACAACTGCTTCGACGGCACCCACAACTGCTTCGACGGCACCCACAACTTCTTCGACGACACCCACAACAGCTTCGACGGCACCCACAACTGCTTTGATGAGACCTACAACTGCCTCAATGGCACCCACAACTTCGACGGTACCCACAACTGCATCAACAATACCAACAACTATGTCGACTCTTTCGACCGCACCCACAACTGCTTCGACGACACCCACAACAGCTTCGAAGCCTCCCACAACTGCTTTGACGCCTCTCACAACTGCTTTGACGCCTCCCACAACTGTTTTGACGGCACCCTCAACTGTTTTGACGCCACCATCAACTGCTTTGACGCCACCATCCACTGCTTTGACGGTACCCACATCTGTTTCCATTGTACCCACAACTGCTACAACTGTACCCACAACTGCTTCGACGGCACCCACAACTGCTTCGACGGCACCCACAACTGCTTCGACGGCACCCACAACTGCTTCGACGGCACCTACAACTGCTTCGACGGCACCCACAATTGCATTGACGAGACCTACAACTGCCTCGATGGCACCCACAAGTGCTGCGACGCCACCCACAACTGCTTTGACGGTATCCACAACTGCATTGACTGCTTCAACGGTACCCACAACTGCTTCGACGCCACCCACAACTGCTTCGACGCCACCCACAACTGCTTCGACTGCACCCTCAACTGCTTTGATGGCACCCTCCACTGCTTTGATGGCACCCACAACTGCTTCAACCGTACCCACAACTGCTTCAACCGTACCCACAACTGCTTCCACCGTACCCACAACTGCTTCGACCGTACCCACAACTGCTTCGACCGTACCCACAACTGCTTCGACGGCACCCACAACTGCTTCGACGGCACCCACAACTGCTTCGACGGCACCCACAACTGCTTCGACGGCACCCACAACTGCTTCGACGGCACCCACAACTGCTTCGACGGCACCCACAACTGCTTCGACGGCACCCACAACTGCTTCGACGGCACCCACAACTGCTTTGACGGCACCCACAACTGCTTTTACGGCACCCTCAACTGCTTTGACGGCACCCTCAACTGCTTTGACGGCACCTTCCACTGCTTTGACAGCACCCTCCACTGCTTTGACAGTACCCACATCTGTTTCCATTGTACCCACAACTGCTTCAACTGTACCCAAAACTGCTTCCACGGCACCCACAACTGCTTCGACGGCACCCACAACTGCTTCGACGGCACCCACAACTGCTTCGACGGCACCTTCCACTGCTTTGACGGCACCTTCCACTGCTTTGACGGCAACTTCCACTGCTTTGACGGCAACTTCCACTGCTTTGACGGCACCCACAACTGCTTCGACGGCACCCACAACTGCTTCGACGGCACCCACAACTGCTTCGACGGCACCCACAACTGCTTTGACGGCACCCTCAACTGCTTTGACGGCACCTTCCACTGCTTTGACAGCACCCTCCACTGCTTTGACAGTACCCACAACTGCTTCGACAGTACCCACAACTGCTTCAACTGTACCCAAAACTGCTTCAACTGTACCCAAAACTGCTTCCACGGCACCCACAACTGCTTCGACGGCACCCACAACTGCTTCGACAGCACCCACAACTGCTTCGACGGCACCCACAACTGCTTTGATGAGACCTACAACTGCCTCGATGGCACCCACAACTTTGACGGTACCCACAACTGCTTCAACAATACCAACAACTATGTCGACTCTTTCGACGGCACCCACAACTGCATCGACGCCTCCCACAACTGCTTTGATGGCACACTCAACTGCTTTGAAGGCACCATCAACTGCTTTGACGGCACCCTCAACTGCTTTGACTGCTTCAACACTACCAACAACTGCCTCGACTGCTCCACCAACTACCTCGACTCCCACAACTGCTTTGAAGGCACCATCAACTGCTTTGACGGCACCCTCCACTGCTTTGGCGGCACCCTCCACTGCTTTGACGGTACCCACATCTGTTGCCATTGTACCCACAACTGTTACAACTGTACCCACAACTGCTTCAACTGTACCCACAACTGCTTCGACGGCACCCACAACTGCTTCGACGGACCACAACTGCTTCGACGGCACCCACAACTGCTTCGACGGCACCCACAACTGCTTCGACGGCACCCACAACTGCTTCGACGGCACCCACAACTGCTTCGACGGCACCCACAACTGCTTCGACGGCACCCACAACTGCTTCGACGGCACCCACAACTGCTTCGACGGCACCCACAACTGCTTCGACGACACCCACAACAGCTTCGACGGCACCCACAACTACTTTGACAGTAGCTATGACTGCTTCTACGGAACCAACATCTGCCTCGACTGTTTGCGGTGCCACAACTACAGACTGCTTCGACGGCACCCACAACTGCTTCGACGGCACCCACAACTGCTTCGACAGCACCCACAACTGCTTCGACGGACCCACAACTGTCTCGATGGCACCCACAACTTCGACGGTACCCACAACTGCTTCAACAATACCAACAACTATGTCGACTCTTTCGAAGCCTCCCACAACTTCTTCGACGCCTCCCACAACTGCTTTGATGGCACCCTCAACTGCTTTGACTTCTTCAACACTGCCAACAACTGCCTCGACTGCTCCACCAACTACCTCGACTCCCACAACTGCTTTGACGGCACCCACAACTGCTTCGACGGCACCCACAACTGCTTCGACGCACCCACAACTGCTTCGACGGCACCCACAACTATTTCGACGGCACCCTCAACTGCTTTGAAGGCACCATCAACTGCTTTGACGGCACCCTCCACTGCTTTGACGGTACCCACATCTGTTTCCATTGTACCCACAACTGTTACAACTGTACCCACAACTGCATTGACTGCTTCAACGGTACCCACAACTGCTTCGACGGTATCCACAACTGCATTGACTGCTTCAACGGTACCCACAACTGCTTCGACGCCACCCACAAGTGCTTCGACGCCACCCACAACTGCTTCGACGGTATCCACAACTGCATTGACTGCTTCAACGGTACCCACAACTGCTTCGACGGTATCCACAACTGCATTGCCACAACTGCTTCGACGGCACCCACAACTGCTTCGACGCCACCCACAACTGCTTCGACTGCACACTCAACTGCTTTGACGGCACGCTCAACTGCTTTGACGGCACCCTCAACTGTTTTGACGGCACCCTCAACTGCTTTGACGGCACCTTCCACTGCTTTGACAGCACCCTCCACTGCTTTGACAGTACCCACATCTGTTTCCATTGTACCCACAACTGCTTCAACTGTACCCAAAACTGCTTCCACGGCATCCACAACTGCTTCGACGGCACCCACAACTGCTTCGACGGCACCCACAACTGCTTCGACGGCACCCACAACTGCTTCGACGGCACCCACAACTGCTTCGACGGCACCCACAACTGCTTCGACGACACCCACAACAGCTTCGACGGCACCCACAACTACTTTGACAGTACCTATGACTGCTTCTACGGAACCAACATCTGCCTCTACTGTTTCGGTGGCACCCACAACTGCTTCGAAGGCACCCACAACTGCTTCGACGGCACCCACAACTGCTTTGATAAGACCTACAACTGCCTCGATGGCACCCACAACTTCGACGGTACCCACAACTGCTTCAACAATACCAACAACTATGTCGACTCTTTCGAAGCCTCCCACAACTTCTTCGACGCCTCCCACAACTGCTTTGATGGCACCCTCAACTGCTTTGACTGCTTCAACACTACCAACAACTGCCTCGACTGCTCCACCAACTACCTCGACTCCCACAACTGCTTCGACGGCACCCACAACTGCTTCGACGGCACCCACAACTGCTTCGACGGCACCCACAACTGCTTCGACGGCACCCTCAACTGCTTTGAAGGCACCATCAACTGCTTTGACGGCACCCTCCACTGCTTTGACGGTACCCACATCTGTTTCCATTGTACCCACAACTGTTACAACTGTACCCACAACTGCTTCGACGGCACCCACAACTGCTTCGACGGCACCCACAACAGCTTCGACGGCACCCACAACTGCTTCGACGGCACCCACAACTGCTTCGACGGCACCCACAACTGCTTCGACGGCACCCACAACTGCTTCGACGACACCCACAACAGCTTCGACGGCACCCACAACTACTTTGACAGTAGCTATGACTGCTTCTACGGTACCAACATCTGCCTCGACTGTTTCGTTGGCACCCACAACTGCTTCGACGGCACCCACAACTGCTTCGACGGCACCCACAACTGCTTCGACAGCACCCACAACTGCTTCGACGGCACCCACAACTGCTTTGATGAGACCTACAACTGCCTCGATGGCACCCACAACTTCGACGGTACCCACAACTGCTTCAACAATACCATCAACTATGTCGACTCTTTCGACGGAACCCACAACTGCATCGACGACACCCGCAATGGCTTCGAAGCCTCCCACAACAGTTTTGACGCCTCCCACAACTGCTTTGATGGCACACTCAACTGCTTTGAAGGCACCATCAACTGCTTTGACGGCACCCTCCACTGCTTTGACGGTACCCACATCGGTTTCCATTGTACCCACAACTGCTACAACTGTACCCACAACTGCTTCAACTGTACCCACAACTGCTTCGACGGCACCCACAACTGCTTCGACGGCACCCACAACTGCTTCGACGGCACCCACAACTGCTTCGACGGCACCCACAACTGCTTCGACGGCACCCACAACTGCTTCGTCGGCACCCACAACTGCTTTGATGAGACCTACAACTGCCTCGATGGCACCCACAACTTCGACGGTACCCACAACTGTTTCAACAATACCAACAACTATGTCGACTCTTTTGACGGCACCCACAACTGCTTTGACGCCACCCACAACTGCTTCGACTGCTTTGACGGTATCCACAACTACATTGACTGCTTCAACGGTACCCACAACTGCTTCGACACCACCCACAAGTTCTTCGACGCCACCCACAACTGCTTCGACTGCACCCTCAACTGCTTTGATGGCACCCTCCACTGCATTGATGGCACCCACAACTGCTTCAACCGTACCCACAACTGCTTCGACCGCACCCACAACTGCTTTGACAGCACACACAACTGCTTTGACAGCACCAACAACTGCTTCGACGGCACCCACAACTGCTTCGACGGCACCCGACGGCACCCAAAACTGCTTCGACGGCACCCAAAACTGCTTCGACGGCACCCACAACTGCTTCGATGGCACCCACAACTGCTTCGATGGCACCCACAACTGCTTCGATGGCACCCACAACTGCTTCGACGGCACCCACAACTGCTTTGACAGCACCCACAACTGCTTCGACGGCACCCACAACTGCTTCGACGGCAACCACAACTGCTTCGACGGCGCCCACAACTTCTTCGACGGCACCCACAACAGCTTCGACAGCACCCACAACTGCTTTGATGAGACCTACAACTGCCTCGATGGCACCCACAACTTCGACCGCACCCACAACTGCTTCAACAATACCAACAACTGTCGACTCTATCGACCGCACCCACAACTGCTTCGAACGACACCCACAACTGCTTCGAAGCCTCCCACAACTGCTTTGACGCCTCCCACAACTGCTTTGACGGCACCCTCAACTGCTTTGACGCCACCCTCAACTGCTTTGACGCCACCATCAACTGCTTTGACGCCACCATCCACTGCTTTGACGGTACCCACATCTGTTTCCATTGTACCCACAACTGCTACAACTGTACCTTCAACTGTACCCACAACTGCTTCGACGGCACCCACAACTGCTTCGACGGCACCCACATCTGCGTCGACGGCACCCACAACTGCTTCGACGGCACCCACAACTGCTTCGACGGCACCCACAACTGCTTCGACGGAATACCGACGGAGTACCCACAACTGCCTCAACTGCTAGGCCAGTTTACACAACGGCCTTGACTGCTTCAACTGTATCCACTACTGCTTCGATGGCACCGGCAACTGCTTCAATGGCACCCACAATTGTTTCTTCTGCTTTGACTGTAAACACAACTTTTTCGACTGTACGCGCATCTGCCTTGACTGTTTTGACGGTACCAACAATGGCCTCAACTGCTTTGACGGCGCCGACAACTGTTTTGAAGGGACCTACATTTACTTTGAAGGCAACCACAACTACCTTGACTGCTTCGACGGTACCAAAAACTGCCTTGACTGCTTCAACGGTACCAACATCTGCCTTGACTGTTTTGACGGCACCCACAACTGCTTTGACGACACCCACAACTACATGGACGACAAGCACAACTGCTTCAATGGCACCCACAACTACATTGACAGTACCTACAACTGCATCGACAGCACCCAAAACTGCTTTGACGGCAGCCAAAACAGTTTATACTGCTTCGACTGTAACCACCAACTGTTTTGACTGTACCCACATCTGCCTTGACTGCTTCGACTGCACCCACAACTGCTTCGACCGCACCCACAACTTCAACAATATTAACAACTACGTCGACTGCTTCGACGGCACCCACAACTGCTTCGACTGTACCCACAACTGCCTCGAATGCTTCAACGGTATCCACAACTGTCTCGACTGCTCCTTTTCGAACCTCAACTGCTTTGACTGTACCTACAAATGCTTTGACTGTACCCATGACCACAACTGCCTCCACTGCTGTGACGGCACCCACAACTGCCTCGACTGCGTCAATGGTATCAACAACTGCCTCTACTGTAACGGCGACCACAACTGCTTCGATGGCACTCACAACTAATTCAACGGTACAGACCACTACCTCGACTGCTTCGACGGCACCCACAACTGCTTCGACGTCACCCACAACTGCTTTGATGTCACCCACAACTGCTTCGACAGTAGCCACAATTGCTTTGACGGCACCCACAACTGTTTCGACGGCACCCACAACAGCTTCGACGGCACCCACAACTGCTTTGGTGGCACCCACAACTGCCAAAGTCAACACTGTGAGATGTTTATCACAATGCATGTGATTACATGCATTGTTATCAAGGCCATTATGTTATTAAAGGGTAGGTTACACAAAGTATATGAACATTTCAGTGTCATTTTTGACACAAATATAAAGTTCATTTCTGTAAAATACGAGGGGGCAGTCTGCCACTTCCAACTAAAACACTTGCACAATCCAGTGTGACTTGCTCCTATAGAACCCAATGTATCGTAAAGTTCTCCTGCTCTAACAGCTGTTGACATACCCTTTAATGACTTGGCCTGGTTAAATAAATAAAATTAAACTCAAAATAAATCAATCACAATCCATAATTACCTTGTTGACCTTGTGCTTTGCAGTGTTCAAGGTGATGTTGAACAGAATCTTCAGAATCTCCATGGCCGGTTCTCTGCTGTCTGCTGAGGGGAGGCAGCTCTTCTGAACCGGCCTGGGCACTCTCGTATGTGTCTGGCCAACACAAGCCTAATGTGGCATCCAACTGGTTACCTGTAAGGGGGGGGGGGGGGGTGGGGTGTGGGTGTGTGTGTGTGTTTGAAAAGTGTGCCAAGCGAAGATTAGAAACAGAAACTGTGTTTTACCAGAATTAGGTGCTGTCCTTGTCAAGTGTGTGGTTTTACTTATTATATTTTAACAACCATTTTCTAATAAACTTCTACACATGTATACCGGTAGTCTGTGCCGTTTGCTGCAATCTATCCAAGGCAATGTTGGTAAGGAACCATGGGGATTTGAAGCCTGTGTGTGATGAAGACTGGTTACCTAGGAGACCGATGCCATGCTGTTGGGCACAGTTGGGCCTGTGCTCTGACATCGACTCGTAGCGCAGCTTTTAGCAAAAAGGTGAAATGCAAGTCAAAGAAACGGACCTGGGCAGAGAACAAGGAATACTGGTATTGATAGATGACACTACAACTATGTTTTTGTTGAGCAAATGATGCTAAATGATATTCAATACAGATAAATAATAGATTATAAGAGATTATCAATAATAAAGAATATAAATGATATGTTAAATTGTAATATGCAATTTTAGAAAACTCTGGTTATAATGTTGCATCTCGTATATCAATCTTATCCAATCCAAAATCCTCCCTTCAGTCACTCCACTGTCCACACCCATTCACTCATCTGCTTATGGGAACCAGGAGCCATCCTTGTCTTGTCAGTGTTGCCTGTACTGTGCCATACCTCGTGGGACCATGCAGACTTGTGACACTGTTTTAGTCTCCCCACCACGCTTTCATGAGCTGTAACTCTGCCGATACCACCTGTTGAAGAAATGGTTTCAGGGTATACACGGTAGATTGACCTTTTCACCGTGAGCGCGGTATAAAAAGGGCTGTTTTGACAATAGCAGCAAGAATACAAAAGAACAGACCTGTGCGGTTTCATTGTGCAGCAGGATGTTGCAGAGGGACTTGAGTGCCTCCACGATTACTTCCACGTCTGCGTTTTCCGACACATTGTTCTGCGACTTTGTTTCTCCCTCAGCCCCCGTCGACCCTTCCTCCTCATCACCTTCTGTGGGGAGTTCAACAACCATTTCATCTGTATGGTTATTTGGTGGTGGAGATCCAAGATGTCCCAAATGCATTTAGATGTATTATCAAGTGGTAGACACAGTAAACGCAAAACATTGAAATTCTTTATTGCAAATGGCAAAAGTCGAAGTAAATACATTTAATTCAAAATATATATATTATTCCTATTTTTTTTACCTCGCCCTTGTCCTGTCTCTGCGGCGTCGATGCCAGCATAGGTGGCGAGGGTGGCCATGGCCAAGCGGCTGATGAAGGGCCCGAGGCAGTGCTTGTCCCGGGACAGAATGCGCACTGTCTCCACACAGGCCAGCTGACAGGAGGGTTGAAGCTCCCTGCTCAGGAAGCCCAGCACCAGCTCCCCGAAACGCTGAAGACAAACGCAACGGCTAATCACTATGCTGAGATGTGAAGATCTCTTTATTCGCCGACATCAGAACTGGCCTTTCACTGCTGCCTTCAAAAGACCCAAAAACAAAAACTAAAGTAAATCTTGATGAATTCAGTGAACAATATATAAACAATTTAAATAACTAATATGCCTAAGCATTCACAAGTGGTATGTTGACAACATATTTTTCGAAAGATACTCTGTCTTGTAATAGGTTTTAGATATTTATTGATGTCTGAAATTGTGTGTACTTGGCCACCGACCAAATAGCGGTAGAATTCAGCAGTGGCTTGTTACTCTTATCAGCCGCTTGGCTTGGAACCCTTTGGTAGCATTTACTATGAAAAAAAAAATCATTGAAGTTTACAAAAGGCATCTGAAATCAATTCAAGGACATACAACTCCCATGAGCACTGGGTGTGCATTGTGTGCTTATTCCTCATTGGCCAATCCACTTTGAAGGAGAGGGTGATTTTTGCTGATGAAAGTGCACAGTGACTTTGTAAAACCAACTGGCTACAGTGGCTGGTGAGACAAACAGTGAATGTCAAGCCCAGTTTTATAGTATGATTTTGGTAGTATGAGCTGACACATGAAGTCTGTTCCTTCTCTTCCTGCATCAACTGTAACCCCTATTGTCACAACCAGGCTCAAAGGAAATTAAGAGGAAGGAAGCGGTTGTGTTTAAGCTAAAAATAACAGAGATTGAGTCAGCACAATCAGGAGTGTAGGGAGTGGATGTGTGACCAGTGTATGTATGGAATATTGTAAAGTGTTATAGCTTATATAGCACCCAGTTCCCACGTGTGCTACATTTGTAATTTGGGCTCCTCCCCCTTACCTGCCATCCTGCAACAAAACAAAGACAGGAACAGCAGACAGGGAGAGGAGGCCATAGAGAGGCCGTAACTATCAACAGATACTGTATCTGACGTCTGTTAGAAGATATCTTTTGGATTCAAGATTTGCATAGTTGACATTTGACACTTTGGGACGCTGGCGCACTCTGGCTGCCGCTCTGTCTCTGATCCTAGTCTACTCTTGATCAACGCCATCGACGCTAATGCTTGGCCGGCACTGTTATCCTGCTGTCTGCCTCCAAACAATCCAGATATACAACAACTAGCATTAGCAGCTGCATTAGCAGCTGTCTGCTGCTACTGCCTCGTCACTGGTTAGCCTCTGGGCTAGCTTTGCCGACACAAGGCTCACCTGCACGGGACTCCTGGGACTCCTCTCTGCACTCTGTGGCCGGATAGCCTGCTCTGGCGTGCCCCACGAAGCACGCCCGATCCGACTGGCCCGCTGCCACCTTGCCAGCTCTCCTGGACGCTTACCTGCGCCCACGGAATGCCGTCAACACGGAGGACGCTGCTAGCCTGCTGCTAATCCCCGGCGTCGCTCAGCTGTTCCCCCATCTCCAGCGAAGCTACAACCTGCACGCTCCATTCCTCTGCTTCCACCGCACTGGTACTGTGGCTTCATCACCTGGACCATCTACCGCTGGACTACGTCGCTGACCATCTTACATCATGTGGATTTTTAACCTGTTCCTCTGGATTGTGCTGTCTTGTTCTGACGAGTGCAGCTCTGCCGCTCCGTTACTCGGTGCCGGAGATGTTACGTCTCCGGACCTTCTCCACGACCCTTCCACCACAGCTTGCTCACCACCACTACATTCTCAAACGACCGAGATACATCCACAGAGGCTCTGGACGGAACTTTCAGTACAGTCAACACAACAGCAACACAAACACCCGCTCCTTCTGGTCCACTGAGCCCCGCCCCCCCCGCACTGCCCGTCCTGTAAATCACAATGTATTGTCTCCCTGCTCAAAGCAACCACATACACACCACTCACCTGTCTGAATCTCTGTCTGCTGAACATCAGATCCCTCAGTAACAAGGCTCTGCTGATCGCTGACTTTATTGCTGACCGTAAGCTGGACATTTTATGCCTCACTGAGACTTGGCAACAGCCTAACGACTTTTCCCAGCTAAACGAGGCTGCTCCACCGGGTTTTTCTTTTATTAGTAAACCCCGTGCTACAGGAAGGGGGGGCAGTCTCGCTGTCCTTGACTTCAAAGTCACTGCTGTCACTGTCCCCCATCACTCCTCTTTTGAATGTTTAGCTGTAAAACTCACCGGCCCAAAACCCACCATCATTGTTATCATCTACAGGCCTCCAAAACCCTCCGCTGTTTTCCTCAATGAATTCTCATCACTATTAACAACTGTATGTGCAATGTCCCCCACTGTTATCCTACTCGGTGATTTTAACATCCACATTGACAACTCCTCCAATATCCTTGCGAAGGACTTCACATCACTCCTGGACTGTCTCTCTATTACACAATATGTCAACCTCCCAACCCATAACAAAGGCAACATACTGGACTTAATCTGCTGCACTGACATCACTCCCACCAACCTTGATATCACGGATTTCCCCATTTCTGACCACAAAGCTGTACTGTTTGACATTCGCAGCCAATTACACAAAATCAAGGAACAACGGATCATCTTCTTAAGAAACATCAATCGCATCAACACCACAGATCTCTCCACCCTGATCAGCTCCTACCCCAGCCCTCCCTCAGCATCCTCCCCTGCTGACCTGGTCACTCACTATAATAACTGTCTCTCCTCTGCCCTCAAGACCCTGGCTCCCCTGAAAACCCGCTCAGTCTCATTCACTCACACTGCTCCCTGGTTCACCCTTCACCTACGCTAGCTTAAAGCTACAGGCTGTCGACTGGAGCGACTGTACAAAAAAACCGGACTCACTGTACACAGCCAAATGTACTCGGACCACCTTCATCACTACAAGAACGCCCTTAGTACTGCCAAATCTGCATACTACTCCAACCTCATCAACACTGGTACAGGTAACAACAGAGTCCTCTTCTCAATGGTCAGCCACCTAATTCAGACTCCTAAAACCCTCCCACCAGACATTTCCACCGATCAGTGCACTGCTTTCCTGGACTTCTTCAGCTCTAAAATCAATACCATTCACCAACAACTGGCCTCATCCTGCACCTCCTCAAACGATCCAACCTGGATGATCACCACCGGCCAACCTCTCATCAGCTCCCTCTCCGACTTCACCCCAGTATCAGAACACACCATCTCTGAACGCATCTGTAAAGCCAAAGCCACCACCTGTCAGCTTGATCCCCTTCCCACCCCCCTTGTCAAAACCTGTCTGCCCTCCATTTCTCCCATGATCACCAACATAATTAACTCCTCCCTCACCACTGGCACTGTACCCCCCACTCCCAAACTGGCTGCTATCACACCCATCCTGAAAAAACCCGGTGCTGACCCAACTGACCTTAACCTTTACCGACCCATCTCCAACCTCCCCTTCATCTCCAAAACACTTTAAAGGGTGGTTGCCACACAATTACAGTCCCACCTCGTCACAAACAACCTTCATGAACCTTTCCAATCCACTTTCACTGCTATGCCGATGACACACAGGTCTACATCTCCTCCAAACCCACCGCCACCATCCCTCCCACCTCCCTCATCACCTGCCTGGAAGACATCCGGAGCTGGATGAGTAGGAACTTCCTGAAGCTTAATAACAATAAAACCGAGGCCCTGCTCATCGGCTCCAAATCCAACACACCCCAGCCCCACCCATCATCATCGACGGTTTCCCTGTACCCGTCTCCCCCCAAGTCAAGAACCTCGGCGTCATTCTGGACAGCACCCTCTCATTTGCACCTCAAATTCAAAACATCACCCGGACTGCCTTCTTCCATCTCCGAAACATCTCCAGACTCCGCCCATCACTATCCCAATTCAGCACCGAAATCCTAGTTCACTTATTTGTCACTTCCCGCCTCGACTACTGCAATGCCCTCCTCACCGGACTCCCCACCAAACTCATCAACAGACTGCAAATTATTCAGAACTCGGCCGCCCGGATCACCACCCGCACCAAATCGTCTGACCACATCACCCCTATTCTCATCCAACTTCACTGGCTCCCGGTACAATACCACATCCACTACAAAAACCTCCTCCTCACATACAAAGCTCTCCACCATCTAGCCCCTACTTACCTCTGCGACCTCCTCCAAGAATACAGCAATACCAGCAATACCACATCCACTACAAACCCTCCGCTCAACCTCTGCTGGACTACTCACCATCCCCACACCACGCCTTAGTACCATGGGTGCCCGAGCTTTCAGCTGCTCGGCACCCAGACTATGGAACTCCCTCCCCCCACACATAAGACAGTCAGATTCCATCGAAACATTCAAATCCAAACTCAAAACCCACCTGTTCAAACTGGCATACTCACTCTGACTGGTCACTGTACACTACACTTGTTTTTTAGGTCGATGTTTTGGTTTTATCTTTATAATGTTTGATGTTTTATAATTATTATTATTTGTTATTTTATGCTTTTACTCTATGTAAAGTGACCTTGGGTGTCTTGAAAGGTGCCATCAAATAAAATGTATTATTATTATTATTATTATAGTTGATTCACCAAATGTTATCAATAATGTAGGCTGATATCTAGCGGGCGGCAGGATGGCTCAGGAGGTCGCCTTGCTGGTTCGATCCCCCGGCTCCTCCTAGCAAAAACCTGTTGAGGTGTCCTTGAGCAAGACACCCTAACCCTAACTCGCTCTAGAGGCAGGTGGGATTCAGTAACCCTCTCCTCAAAATCGAATACTAAAGAAATTGAAGAACTGACCGGACCAGCTGGCTAGCTGTTCATGGAGGATATCAACTGTACTGTACTGTGCAGCGATAATAAAAACTTTCATCCATTCAATTGATTCCTTTGAGAGTTTATGAATGGAATAATGTTCTGTACTACAGCTACATAATATAAAACATCTCTAATGTTTCTATTAGGACAGACTTATGTGCACGCCAGTGCCTCTATGCCCTGCGGTGCCTCAGGAAAAGCGGAATAGGTCAACGGTAGCTAGTCAACGTTTACCGCGGCTCTGTAGAGAGCGTCCTGACGAGTGGCGTCACTGTGTGGTACGGCAACACCACTACACAGGACAAGAAAGCCATCCAGAGGGTTGTGAGGACGGCGTAAAACATCATCGGGTGTGCACTTCCATGCATTGAGGAGATTTTTAGGACCAGATGTCGGAAGAGGCCATCTACATCACAAAGGACCGCAACCACCCTGGGCACCATCTCTTCTCCCCCCTACCATCTGGTCGCCAGTTCCGCAGCATTCGTACAAGGACTACCAGGTTCAAGGATTGTTTTTATCCACAGACAGTGCGCCTACTGAACTGCTAGGAGTACTGCCACTATCATAACATTGTCATTTACATAATACTATTGCTGGACCTTCTGGACTCATTACAGTTACTGCACTGTTCTGTACTGTTCTGCACTGTATTCATGATGCTGCTGCATTACTGGCACTTTAAAATGCTTTTAAATGTGTTTTGCACAATTCTACACATGTACATATCATCCTTTATGTTCATTTTTATTGTGTATAGTATTTTTTTGAATATTGTGTTTTAGAAATTCATACTGCAGAAGGAATTTGGGAGTTTGCATTCCATTGTACTTCCATTTTGCACCTGTTTTTTTCGGTTCACATTTCACATTACCCACACAATGTTGATCAAAATGTTTCTTATGAACAAATTAATATACACACACCTCTCTTTCAGACTCCCCATCTTTGCTGAATGTGAAGCACTGGGCGTTCTGTGGGGGTGGGGGGGGGGGGGGGGAACAGCGACAGGAAGGAAGAGGGAAAAGGGAGATGAAGAAGTTGACCAACATAATGGTATTCATGCTACAGCTCCGATCCCATCAAGATTACATAGTGAGGTCAATTACTTTCTATATAGAGTCTGTGGTTGAAATGACGACTGTGTGAGTGTCATTTGGAACAGGTATTTATCTAAATCTGTTGTGAACAGTTGTGTACAACATGAATGTGTAACACTATGTTGAACAATTTTGTACATGAAACAATTTTTTATTTAATTAAAAGGAAGCCAATGTAATTTGTGTGCACACTAATTTGAATTTGTGTCTTTGTTCTACTGTGTGTGTGTGTGTGTGTGTGTGTGTGTTAGTTTGCACTGGCTACTGTTTGATTGACATGCTTCAACCATTCTACCATTAGGTCATTGTGGTATGCAGTTGGTTGAACAAGATGACTCAATGTTATTGTTAATGTTAGTTAAAATGTATGTCTATGTATGTATGTATGTTTGTAGGCATGAATCGTGTTATGGCAACATTTCAACAATCAACAATAGAAGAATAGACTGTAGTAGAACATCATAGACCGTCCACACACTAATACTAAGCCCTTGATTGGCGGAGATGAGCCAGGAGCCTTTTAGATAGAGTAGAGATTTGACTGAGCCACAGCATAGTCTATTTGTGCATCAGACCAGCACACAATCCTATTGGTTAATCCACTTCCACAAAGCTAAAAGAGGTTAAACTCGTTATTTTTTCACTGCTATAAAATAAAAATAATAAATAAATAAAACACAGACATTTGATATATGTATATATATATATATATATATATACATATTTATTGATATACTATTTTATCTCCAATGTTTGGTAGGCCTACACTTTTTGATAATTGATGTTGTTGTTTTGTCTTACTGTTAGAGGTCAGGTTTGCGTGTGTTGAGGTGTAACCTTTGCAGGTGTTTTTAGTTGCAGGGGTGCTTGTTTGTTTAGGTGCAGCCTACTGCTAATTGTGTTCAATTTCAATAGGCCTAAACAAAACATGAATAACACATCTGGCCCCTGCCTTATTTGTAGCCGGAGAAATGATACTCCATGTAGCCTCCTATATAGGCCACATGTTATCCATCCACCACTGACCACACCATCAGAAGACAGACAACAGTCACGCTGCTCCTCGTGTATCGCCTAATAAGCCATATGTGCAGGAGATAACGCGTAATAACGTTTATTTTATACATTAGAAAAACACACAAGTAACGCCGTACTAGAAATAGGATTGCCTACCGAACTGCGTTTATAGGTGCAGAATTGATCGGACTTCAATCTAAATTTAGCTGAGATAAGATAAAATGCCAAAAAAATGTGATTTACGTTACAGTAGGCCTACATAATCAGTGATGGTAACGCTTACCTCCTTGTTATATATCTGCAGGGCAACCAATGCAACGTCTTGATCGCCGGTCTCGAGTTGATCTATAATGGAATTTAGATCCATTATCATCGTTGTTCGGTTGTATGTTGAACCGCTATGCCTAAATCGTGTATCTCAGGCAAATTATGTCCACCCGTTATGTCCGGCGAACCCGACCTGTCAACGCTAGTAATCTTTAACAACTAAGACGCCCGGGGATTGAAGCGATTAACAGATGCTTTTACCACAGCCTGTACCAACCTGGGTCAGTGCAACAAACGGCCTAGCGGGAGATGTAGTTTAATTAAGAGGAAGAGGTCCTTTCGCTCGTAACGCTGGTTCAATAGATAGATAGATACGGTGGGAAGGCAGAGAGATAGCCTATACACCACTCCTAATCAAGTCACTGGAAGGTCACTCATCTTTTCCTCCTAAAAACTAAGGTAGGGAGTTTCAGGGTCTCTCTCTTTCTCTCTTTCCAGTCTCTCTTCGTAACTGTGTCCGTTCAGACCTATTACCAGTCTAGTTGCCCTACACTGCACAGAATCAAGCTTTTCAAGTTCTTTAACATGAATAGGGCACCAGATGGATGAGTCATACTCAAGCCGTGGTCGTATGAGTCCTTTGTAAATTAGATTGAAAGTTATCCTATCAATATTTGTGAAACTTCTTCTCATCACACCCACTAGTCGATTTGCAGCATTTGCAATATTTTCACAATGTTTATCAAAAAGTAACTGATGGTCTGTTATCATTCCAAGGTCTTTCTCTTGCTCTGTGGTGTTTAGTTCTATAACATTTATTTTTTTCCCATTGTGTACTTTTGTGAAATTGAGTGCTTGCCAAGGTGTAGTATATGGCACTTCGGGTGGAACAATAATTTCAAGTCCTGTGACCACTGGTAGATGTTGTCTATATTTCTCTGTAGGTCCACTCTTGTGTGTTAACTCTGTTGTAAATTTTAGTATCATCAGCGTAGATTTTTTCTTTGCAATCCACCACATCAGGGAGATCATTTATAAAAATGACGAATAATAGCGGGCCGAATACACTGCCCTGTGGCACCCCACTGGTAACATCAGCCCATGATGATAGGTGACCATTCACGCAGACCCGTTGGCACTGTCCTGTCAGAAAGCCTTCAATCCATTTTCCTATGTAGCCAGTAATACCATAGCTTTTTCAGTTGGGTCATAGTTGAACATCCGCTAAGGAAGCCATGTTGGTCAGGAGTAAAATATCAATGTGCTCTGTCAGACAGTCCTTAACGGACACTGGCGGCCCACGGGACACTGGCGGCCCGCTGGACACTGGCGGCCCGCCAGCATTAATATTTGGCCCGGAAGATTATTTTGAGAATAAAAATAAAACATTATTTTTGAGATTTAATATATATATATATTTTTTACAATATTGGACCGACAGTCGCACATATAGGCTATAATGTTCGAATCGAGAATGCAGTGACATTTTCCGCCAGGGCTGAACTGGCCATCTGGCATACCGTGGGCCGACACAACTTGTTTGTCTTGTCTGATCGGCTCGGCCCATAAAACAGGTAGATCCCCCCCCCCCCCTGTCAACGCTCGCCGCTGATCGCGCGTTAACTTTGACAGCCCTAGTTCTAATGCTTTGGTGTTCTGACTTTTCTTTTATACGTTTCAACGTTGTTGAGAATCACAACACAAACTCACTAGTCAAGTCAAGTCAAGTTTATTGTCACTTCACAGTTTACACAAGTATAAAGCAGTGAGTGAAAATCTTATGTGCAATACCCGACGACAGACAGCAGTTATAAAAATAAGAATAATTATTCTATAAAATAAAATAAAACACAATAGAATAAAAGAAGTAAAAAAAAGAAAAGAAAATGCAATTTATAAAATGCACAGAAAAAGAACAATCCATCCATCTTCTCCCGCTTATCCGTAATCGGTCGCGGAGGTAGCAGCTTCAGCAGGGGACTCCAAACTTCCCTCTCCCTGGCAACATCGACTAGCTCTGACTGGGGGATCCCGAGGCGTTCCCAGGCCAGTGTGGAGATGTAATCACCCCACCTGTACCTCGGTCTGCCCCGTGGTCTCTTCCCAGTTGGATGTGCCTGGAAAACCTCCCTCGGGAGGCGACCAGGAAGCATCCTTACTAGATGCCCGAACCACCTCAACTGGCTCCTTTCTACGCGAAGGAGCAGCGGCTCTACTCCAAGCCTCTCATGAGTGACTGAGCTTCTCACCCTATCCCTCAGGGAGATACCAGCCACCCTCCTGAGGAAACTAATTTCGGCCGCAAAATATACATTGTTATATGCTATACGCCCTTGTTCAGCGGCCTGATGGCCTGACTGTGGAAGCTATCTCTGAGTCTATTTGTACGGCACTTGATACTGCGGTATCGCCTGCCTGACGGTAAAAGTGAATACCGATCGTGGCTGGGGTGGGCATTGTCTTTTATGATGTGTTTGGCCTTGGCCACGCACCACTGGTTGTATATATCCAGGAGGGAGGGGAGCTCACCTCCAACGATATACTGGGCCGTCCGCACCACCCTTTGAAGCACTCTGTGCTTGAGTGCAGTGCAGTTCCCGTACCAGGCGGTGATACACCCTGTAAGAACGCTCTCCATGGTGCCGGTATAGAATGTTCTCAGGATGCGGGGGCCCATGTTGAATTGAGGGGCCCTCAGACGCCTGAGGAAATATAGGCGTTGTTGGGCCCTTTTCACCACGTGTGTGGTGTGCGTGGACCATGTGAGGTCCTCGGAAATGTGCACGTGAACTTGAAGCTGCTGACCCTCTCTACTGCAACACCGTCGATGGAGATAGGGCTGTGCTCTCCTCTCTGCTTCCTGTAGTCCACGATCAGCTCCTTGGTCTTCTTGACGTCGAGCTTGGCAGGAACTATCGTGTTGAATGCTGAGCTGTAGTCCACAAACAGCATTCGCACATAACAGTTATTTCCCTCCAGGTGGGAAAGGGCAGTGTGGAGGGCCATGGCAATTGCGTCGTCCGTGGATCTGTTTTGACAATATGCAAATTGCCATGGGTCCAGCGTGGCAGGTAACACAGAGCAAATAAAGTCCTTAACAAACCTCTCGAAGCATTTGCTGACAATCGAGGTGAGGGCTACAGGTCTATAGTCGTTCAGGCATGTTACCTTTGGTTGTTTAGGGACAGGCACGATGGTGGACATCTTGAAGACCGTGGGAACAACAGCCTGGGACAGGGAGAGGTTGAAGATGTCTGCAAAGACTCCTGACAACTGGTCTGCGCATGCTCTGAGGATGCGGCCCGGGATGTCGTCGGGGCCTGCCGCCTTACGGATGTTCAACCGCTTGAAGGTGCGGCACACATCCGCCTCCGAGATGTTCAGCAGGCTGGTCTCCTCAGGCGGCGCTGGCTTCGGCGTGCTGCCGTTCACGTCGAACCGAGCAAAAAAAGTATTTAGCTCTCCTGGGAGGGAGGTAGAGGAGTTCTCTACAAAACTGGTTCTCCCTCTGAAGTTCGTTATCGTCTGTAGCCCCTGTCACATACCCCTCGCGTCGTGGCTCTTGAATTTCTCCTCCACTCTGTCCTTATACTCCCACTTGGCAGTGACGATGGTCTAACGGAGGTCGTAGCGGGCTCTTGTATATTCACTGAGAGAAGAAGAAGAAGAGAAGAAGTGGACGACTGACTCAGAGAGCTCTCTTGTCTCTCCAAAGATGGAGCCAAACCTGTGCTGTGACTGTGAGGACTCGATTTTTTTAAGAACAGGGAGTTTAATGTCTTTTGCAGTTAAGTACATTCTCATGCTCCAAGGTCTCTATTATTTCCTCAGAAACATCTCTCTGTCTCAAGAAGTCACTTAGATCAGGGGTTCCCAACTGCCGGGCCGCGGACCGGTACCGGGCCATGGAGGTGTTACTGCCGGGCCGCGAAACAGCTGTGTGTTTATCATCATATTTGACTCAAATAATTTGAGTATAGGTGAACGGCGGGCGGTATAATCTATATATAGAGATTATATATATAGTATAATCTATATATTGTGGTGAGTTACATAATTCACCTGGGGAACTATGGTTGGGGGGGCGTGCTCCCGCGAGGACTGTTTTGAGCACCGGACTTGTTCTTGTTCCGGTTAGCGTTCTTGTTGCTACTGTGTGTTTTGTATGGCTAATAAAACCACAAGTATCTCTTTTGACACACCGCCTCCGACTCCCGTCTTTCGGCACTACATTGGTGACCCCGACATAAGTCTCGTCGAAGTATCCGAGACAGAACAGAACATGGCAATTAGCCCCGTTTTCGTAAAATTTTGGGAAAGTGCAGCCGCGGCATGGTTCGCACAGACGGACGCTCAACTCGCCCTCCGCGGGATAGACGATGACGAGACACGCTATCTACACGTTGTCACGGCACTGGGTAGCTCCACGGCGTCTCGGTCGGTAAGCTTTATTACCAATCCCCCCGCCCTGGGTAAATATGAGGCTTTCAAGAGCTATCTGCTTAAGACTTTCGAGTTGTCTCGACGGGAATGAGCCCGAAGTCTTTTGGCGATGCGTGGCCTCGGAGACAACAAGCCCTCCGTACACATGGACATCATGCTAAAGCTGCTAGGTGCGGAGGAGCCAAATTTTTTATTCATGGAGATGTTTCTTCAACATATGCCGCCACACGTCCAGACAGCGCTCGCTAACACCCACATAACGGAGCCCCGCGAGTTGGCTGAAGAGGCTGACCGTTACTTCCTGGCTACCCAGTGTTTCACCCCAGAAGTACTGGCCCCGACACGTAGCTACACCCCGCCTGGCAGGGATGTGCTAGCCGGCGGGAGCACCGGGACCGCCAACAGCCGTGCTAACACTGGCATGTGTTATTTCCACACTCGTTTCGGACCAAAAGCCAACAAGTGCGTTCCCCCCTGTAGCTACAAGCCGACGGGAAACGACAGGGCCTGCGCTCAGTAGTGGCCGCGAGCGTGGGCATAACGAACCGGCTCCTGTTCATCAGAGACTCTTGCTCCGGGCGCAAATTCCTTTGCGACACCGGGGCTCAGAGGAGCGTCCTGCCAGCTTCTGTGGGCGACACCGCAGGAGGAGACCACGGCCCGCGTTTGATGTCCGCTAATGACACCCCTATCCGCACCTATGGCACGAGGACAGTAGACCTGTGTTTCGGGGGACAGCGGTTCACATGGGACTTCGTCACGGCCGACAACTCCTTCCCCCTCCTCGGCGCGGATTTCTTGTGCGCCCACGGGCTGCTGGTTGACGTTAAGAACAGCCGCCTGGTGGACGCTATGACATTTTCCTCGCTCGCATGCGTCCGCGGCGAGGCAGCATACGGCGGGCTCTCCAGCTCACTCTCGGAAGGTAACAGCTACCAGCGGCTTCTCGGTGAGTTTCCCAGCTTGACGCAGCCCACCTTCTCCGCCGCCACTACTAAACACGGGGTCGAGCACCACATCAACACTAACGGCCCTCCGGTCTATGCTAGGGCCCGACGGCTCAACCCTGACAGGCTCTCCACATCGTCCCCAAGCCAGACGGCGGGTGGCGGCCGTGTGGAGACTACCGTGCCTTAACGATGCTACTACTCCAGACCGCTACCCGGTCCCTCACATCCAGGACTTCTCTGCACACCTGGCGGGCAAGCTGGTGTTCTCCAAGGTGGACCTGGTGCGTGGCTACCACCAGGTTCCGGTACACCCCTCAGACGTCCCCAAAACGGCGGTAGTCACGCCGTTCGGACTTTTTGAGTTCTTGCGTATGCCGTTTGGACTTAAAAACGCAGCACAGTCCTTTCAGCGGCTAATGGATGCGGCACTAAGGGACATGCCATTCCTTTTTGTCTATTTAGATGACATCCTCGTCGCCAGCTCCTCTGAGGAAGAGCACCAGGCACATCTGCGGATCCTTTTCGAAAGGCTTAACCAACACCGCCTTATTGTCAACCCGGCAAAGTGTCTGTTCGGGTTGTCCTCCATCCACTTCCTCAGACATCTCATCACCAAAGAGAGGGCCGCCCCCCTCCCGGCGAAAGTGGAAGCCGTATCCGCTTTTCCCCGACCAAACACAGCTCGGGCGCTCCGGGAGTTCCTCGGGATGGTAACCTTTTATCACCGGTTCATCCGCCGGGCCGCCCACACCATGCGCCTGCTGTACGAGGCTCTCAAGGACAAGTCCCCCGGCCAGGCCATCGACTGGACGGCCGAAAGGGAGACCGCCTTCGATGCCACCAAGGCCGCCCTGAGCCAAGCCGCCATGTTGGCTCACCCGTCGCACAAGGCCCCCATCGCTATCACCACCGATGCGTCCGACTATGCCGTCGGAGCGGTACACGAGCAATGGGTCGACCGCGCCTGGCAACCGCTCGCCTTTTTCAGCCGGCAGTTGACCCCCAGGGAGCGCAAGTACAGCACGTTCGACAGAGAACTACTTGGCCTCTGGTTGGCAATTCGCCACTTCCGGTTCCTGCTGGAAGGTCGGGACTTTGCAGCGTTTGTGGACCACAAACCGCTCACATTCTGCATGTCCAAGGTGGCAGAGCCGTGGTCCGCCCGCCAACAGCGACAGCTGTCGTATATATCGGAGTATACGACAGACATCCGACACATCGCTGGGAAAGCCAACGTGGTCGCGGACTGCCTCTCCAGAGCGGTCATCGAAGCCGTGCAGCTGGGTCTCGACTACGCCAGCATGAGCACGGACCAAGCCTTGGACCACGGGATCCAGACCCTCAGAGCTTCAGACACAGGGTTGCGCCTGGAGGAGGTCGCGGTCGGCGACTCAGGCGCAATGTTGTGGTGCGATGTCTCCACGGGCCAACCCCGTCCGCTAGTCCCTGTGAACTGGCGCCGACCCGTGTTTGAGGCGATACACAACCTTTCCCACCCCGGCAGGAAGCCTTCCGTGAGGCTAGTGTCGCAAAAGTTTGTGTGGCAGGGACTCAAGAAGGACGTGAAGACCTGGGTTGACACATGCGTGGCCTGTCAACGGGCTAAGGTGCACCGACACACTAGAGCCCCTTTCGAGCCTTTTACGGTTCCCGAGAGGAGGTTCGACCACGTTAATGTGGACCTCGTGGGTCCACTTCCCACATCTCATGGGTTCACCTACCTCTTCACTATGGTGGACAGGACGACCCGCTGGCCCGAGGCCGTTCCCCTCACCTCAATGGCAGCTTCCGACGTGGCCCGCGCATTCATCGGCACGTGGGTCGCGCGTTTCGGGACACCGTCCGACCTCTCCTCTGACCGCGGTTCCCAGTTTACGTCGGAGCTATGGAGTGCGGTTGCTGAAGTTCTGGGGGTCAAGCTACATCGCACCACCGCCTATCACCCCCAGGCTAACGGTTTGTGTGAGCGGTTCCACCGATCCATGAAGGCAAGCCTGCGCGCTAGCTTGACGGACGGCAACTGGGTGGATAAGCTTCCGTGGGTGATGCTTGGCCTCAGGTGCGCCCCTAAAGAGGACCTGCAGTCCTCGTCGGCGGAGCTGGTGTACGGCCAGACTCTACGGGTCCCCGGGGATTTTATTCCGGAGGCCAACATGCCCTGGTCTGCGGCCAGGCAGCGCTCCTCCCTACTGGAGACCACCGGGGCATTCGTTCCCGTCCCCACGTCGCTGCACGGCACTCCTTCGTTCCAGGTGTCCCCCGGTCTGCGCTCGGCAGGATTTGTTTTCATCCGTCACGACGACCACCGTGGTCCCCTACGTCCCCCTTACGACGGCCCGTTCAGGGTCATAAGACACGGGGATAAGACCTTGGTGGTGGACGTTGGCGGCAAAGCGGAGACTGTCTCCGTGGACAGGATTAAGCCGGCTCATGTGGACGTTTCCAGGCCATTGGAGTTGGCCCAACCCCCACGTCGGGGCCGTCCTCCCCGTCTCCGCCCCCTAAACCCTGTTGGAGTTCCCGCCTCGTTGGCACCCTTACCCTCCGATTTTGTCGAGGGCGCGGACGCACTGGCTGCCCCGCCCTCCTCGAGACCCGTCGTCCTTACTCGCCGGGGTCGGGTAGCGGTCCCTCCCCGGCGCGGGGATTTTGACTATGGGTGAATTCTGGGGGGGCTTGTGTGGTGAGTTACATAATTCACCTGGGGAACTATAGTTCCAAAAACAGTCCGTGCTCCCGCACGGACTGTTTTGAGTATCTCAAAACAGTATCTCTTTTGACACACCGCCTCCGACTCCCGTCTTTCGGCACTACAATATATAGATTATATAGCGGAATAGAATATATATATAGAATATATATGGGCGGCATAACGAGAGACTTTCAGTTGCACACGCTACTAAAGAGACTACGCGCTAGTGATGAGTCGGCTCTTTTAAGTGAACGACGGGAGCATATGTTTTGGATGCATGTTGTTCTGCTATTCATATTTGTTCATATATATATTTTTAATTGTATCCTGGTTTTAAACTTTGTTCATATGTTTGGATGCATGTTGTTCTGCTATTTTCTGTTATTTACATACAATTAGCCTCTGTTGCCACCTTCTGGTGAGTGAATATAAAAAACTCTGAAAAAAATTGCCGGTCAGCCGGTCCGTGGCACAAAAAAGGTTGGGAACCCCTGACTTAGATCACCCATCCTGCGAGCATGCATTACAAAGAAAGTTATTGTAGGCTGTCATTATACATCCATCATACAACACAACACAAACCTTGGACTACAGATGAGGCATTGTAACTTTGCATTTGGACAGTAATACTAATACTAATAATAATACAGTAAATCCTACTATGAAACGATCTAGTTATTGACACCATATGACTAATACTGTGTTCTGCAATGTACCACAGTGTGAGGTTGATATGAATTTGAAAGGTATTAAAACATAAAGGTTAAATACTGTATACGTAGCTAATATAAAACAAACAAGCCACTACTTATTGTGTATAGGCCTAAGGCACTGGCTCTGACCCTTAGCCATGTGCTTCAGAAATCCTGCCCGTTTGATCCTTTTTGAATCGACAGTCGCAAAACCAAGGGCGTAGGTTTCAGAACACACTGTGGCTGCACTACACCCCTAAGCATATACAGTGGATACTGTGTCAATCGTATTGTAAGGATCTCTTCAGTTTTGTAGGGATCTCTTTCACCTTTCAATTTGAAAAATCACATGAGCTAGATCAAATGTAACAGCTGTGGCGAAAAGTGGCGGAAACGGGCTTCCATAGAAACGGGCTTCCATAAATAACTACTATAATTAACTTACCTATCTCATAATTATGAGATAGTTAAGTCATAATTATGAGATTTATTATTTTATTTTATTTTTTCAAGTGGCGATTTTATTTTATTTTATTTTTTCAAGTGGCGGAAACGGGCTTCCATAGATGTGTGTGCACTTACTATGAGGAATTTGAGAAGGTGTTAAGAGTTGTGTTTGTGGGAGAGAGAGAGACTATACTAATTCGACTGTCCCAGGTGCTCAGTTGCTTTACTCCCATAATAACTTCATACGAACCAAATTAGCATAATGCAAAATCGTGCACGTAAACATATCGTCCAGATAGTTTCCGGTTTGATTGGAGGCGCGCGGGGGGCGTATACAAGTGAAGGGGAATACCTGCGACACCCATTTGACGTGATTCAGGTTCAGGAACCACGAGCAAGTGTGGCAATGTCAGTGAGGGTGAACTGGCTCGTTCTCGCTTCAGTTTGCGTTAATTTAGCGTTGGCCCGACCATTTAACGGAGATTATGGCGCAAATCTGGAGAATGAAACATTTCCCTTTCAGGACCTTGGATTTAATTTTCGCTGTGATTCCAAACCCCGTTTTTCTGAGGTCAACATAAACGCCGTTGCTCCCGTTTTGAAGTTCCTCAAAGGTAGGCTAAAACGAAGCTCCTTAATGTTATTCACACCAATACTCTGGGCATAGGCGGAGTTTGACATTTCTGCTGGAGGGGGGGGCAAGGTGTATTTGAACTGACGTCAGTACACGTATTTTTATTTAAATCTCAAACTGTTGATAAAACTGTATATCCCTGCTCCTTTATATACATTTATATATGCCATACATTGATATATGCTCATATACATTTACATATATTTATCCTGCTTTCAATAACTGCAGATCACTACCTGTTAAATACCCACTTACCTGTATATTTATATATACCTATTATTATTATGCTCATATCCCATTTTAATACATATTAGACTGTCTTTTAACCTGTAAATTTAAACTGTAAATTATATTATATAATACCATGCACTTTACTGCAACATTTGCACTCTGGTTAGATGCTAAATTATTTTCTCTGTACTGTACTTAACTAAATTTGAATCTAATCTAATACACAGTCCCAAATATAGAGACAGAGCACATTTAAGCCACGCCCACTTCTAACAAAAAACTGAAACATGCCTAAAAGCTGCTTTGTGACAGGATGCTCAACCAACAAGATAAAGAACCCAGAACCACATTTTAACTAACTGCCGAACCGAAACAATGAATTATTGACCTTGTTGGTAGGGCATCATGTCGCACACAACGGCTTGATGGGTTCAGGGTTGTTATAGTAGTTTTGTAAATATTAATAACCAGTGTCCTACTTATTGCAGTAAACGCCTTTTTGTTGCGTCCCGCATATGCTTGGACGTTCTTAAAATCTCCGAATATCCATTACTGCTCAGCGTACAGAAACAGCATACAAAAACATAGCTAGCTGAATCACAATGCACAAAATAGTGGCAACATGTCTTACTAAACATGTCACATGATCTTGTTCGGAAACCACATTATATGTTTAAAAATATATATAAACCACATTATTAACACAAATAGATTGAGGGACGAGACCCGGACGTGTGCAAAGAACTACAATTTGCAGCGTGCTGTCACACGTTATTCTAGCAAGTGTATATCCTTAATGTTGATAACACGCTCTTATCACAGCTACTTAAGCAGGTGACCTGGCAGTACGAAATTGTGTAATTCATCTTGTTAATATGAATGCTTGTGAACTGCTCTATTTTTATGTTCGCGTACCTCAGCGTTATGCTATTGTCTGCTTCAACAAATGTACACCTTGTAAGTCGCTTTGGATTAAAGTGTCTGCCAAATGCCCTAAATGTTTTGTTTCCCTATTATGTGAAATTGTGACCAGGAATCTTGCCATCTTATTATAGGGTTTACTGGTGGAGAAACACACTGGCGTTGTCATTTTTTACAGGTTGTGATCCTGCTGAGTGACACCCCCCAATTTGTTTGCCCTTGCTTATGGTAGTAGAGGTCAAGATCTTTCCAAAACGGTTGATCCTATGTCTGTAGCAGGTTTTTTGGCTTCCCTGTAAGCCTTCAAAGGTGGCACAGGTTCCAGGTTCAAAGGGCACCCCTGAGGAGCAGGAACCCCCCCACACCTTTCAAAATGACATATGTTACTCTCTCGATCAAGACCTTTCCAATTATGTATTCATGGTTGTCCTACGACTAAGTTAAATTTTCATCTTGCTCCAAGCCAAGGCTACTTGCAGGTGTACTTTCTCTGAGCATTTTATGGCCGAGCTGGATAAAATCAGCGACACAAACACACTTGGCAACGGATATACATAGAATCTAGCAGAATCTTCTTCTAAAGATTGTATACATTTATTGAACAAATATTTTTAAATATTTCTCACTCGAAATCTTACCAAACCGTATTTTAGAGTAACCTTTACATGTGTTTGTATCGTGAGGAAAAAAAAGTCATAAAATCATACATGTATAAGTGTTATTTTAGACATGATTTCAGCTGCTCCGTTTGCCGACTGAAAGGGGCGTGAACGTACGTACGATTCCTGCGAAACAAAGTGCACTGTTTTTTCATGAATGCGTTGCTGTAGGTCAGTGGCGTTCCGTGCATTTCCCACCTAGGCCTTCAGTGATGTCCTACACAGTCCTACCTGAATTATTCCACCTCTTAATACCATCATTATGACGCCATGGCTCTAGAAACTATACATTTAGACAGAGACGCAGTATAACCGGGCGTTGCATCACCTTAACACGAGTTATATTAATATTTCCGAAGCATTTATAATCAATAAATCCGCATTTACAATTAAGAGTGTTAAACTACCAGCTTTAAGATCGCTTGGATACTGTCAAAATGTGTGAGCTCCAACAAATTTGTTCACTAACGTGACGTGACAATAAAGACACATAAACTGTTGACTGAAAATAAAAGAAAACAAACAAATAATTAGAATTTGTTCATGAGGATATATTTGCGACAGTGGTGAAAGAGTGCCTTGAATGTCCACTTTGATAAAAGAAGTCTCCTTCAGTACTTTTACTGCATAGCTGAGCCAGTGCGCCACACATATCTTTACATCTCTTGCAGAAGCATCAAACATTTATTTTATATATATTTGACATTTTAAATACATATATATAAATTCTTTAATTTCAATTTAATATTAATGAAATAAAATGACAAAAATATATAAATAACATAAAATGCTTTCTACTCACCAAAACAACAGATTATTTGAACACAAAATCCATCCTCCTAATTATATCTGCGACCATATCGTTCTCTTCTCCTCCTTCAGCCATTGTGGTTTGAAAAAAAACAGCTTGTAGAAATCTACACAAATTAGCTTGTTCAGTTTGCTAGCTCTGCATAGCTCTGCCTCTCAATAGTGCGTATCCAATCAAAAGACGAGCACGTGCTGACGTTATCGTACGCCTGCTAGCTGGCCCTGGTGTCGCCATTTCAAAATCAGATTGGTTAACGCCACAGTTTTGTTTACGTTCACTTTAAGCTCCAGGCGCCCGCACTGTTGATTCTGAAGGCTTAAGGGCAGATTTCTTGGATCCTGGCAACACATTATGGCTGAAATATGATTGGATAAAAGCTCTAACATAAAGGCCAGCCCTCCAAATGTATTCATACCAATTGCTGTTCCTTACACAATCCATGTTTTATCGGACGCCACTTGCACTGGACTGCATACCTTGTTGTGGTGGAGAGGCTTGCGTACTCCGATGATCCTGAGAGCTAAGCTGGAGGGGGTTTACACCCTGGCAGGTTCAACCAAACCAGACTGGTCAAGGGGTAGGAGGCAGACCAATTGCAATCCCTGGTCCTCCAAGTTGGGGGTTGGGCGTGGGGTTAACTTCCTCATCCCGGAAAAAAAAGTACTAGTTACAGAAACACTGACGAATGAAAGCATCAAAGGCTTGGTTGAGGAAGGTGCCCTAGAAATGGGGATCATGTAGCTTCCCAGTCAAACCCACAAGGAAGCTGGGAAGTTGATACACCTTCTGACACCAAAGAAATCCACCCCTGTGGGGACTTGGAATGTCCGGACCATGTTCCAGGCTGGCAAGGCTGCTACCATTGCCAAAGGAATGGTGCGCTACAATCTCTCTGTCTTGGGCCTGGGAGAAACAAGATAGACACTGTCGGGTGAGGTAAAGCTGCCCAGTGGGCAGTCTGTTTTCTACTCTGGCCATGAAAAACATGGAGCAAATCACACAGAGGGAGTAGCCATCATGATGACTAAGGAGACCAGAAAGGCCCTGATCGCATGGGAACCCATCAGCTCACACCTAATTACTGCATCCTTCAGAACGACCACTTGATGATGTCAAAGCCAGGTTCTATGACAGCTTGAACCACCTACTTGGTAGGGTTGGAGCCAGAGACCTAATTTTCCTGGTGGGTGATTTCAACACCAAGATTGGAGGACAGAATGTGGGCTACGAGGAAGTGATGGGGAAACATGGAGTGGGGAAAATGAATGAGAACGGACAGATGTGGACATGAAGGAGTTGTATGCCATCACAAAGAAGCAGATGGGAAAATACACACAAAACATCAAACCAATTCCAAACCAAGAATGGCAAAATGCTCTCAACTGTGGAAGAACGGCTAGAAAGATGGGTAGAACACTTTCAAGATGTTCTAAATAGGCCACCACCAGCCAAACCACCAAATATACCCAAAGCTGTGTTTGCACTAATATCAGGTGTGAGAGACTAACACAAGTTGTAATAAAGACTGCAATCAAGCAACAGAAGAGTGGCAAGGCTGCTTGCCCTGATGATAATATTCCATCAGAAGCCCTTAAAGCAGATGCAAATACATCAACAGACATACTCTATGACTTGTTTGGCAGGAGTTGGGAAGAGGAAAAGACACCTAGAGAATGGGCAGAGGGACAGTGGGACACATTGTGAAACCCAAAGAAAGGGGACTTACGACAGTGTAAGAACTACAGAGGGTTCACCCTACTTTCTGTACCCGGAAAAGGGTACAGAAAGTAGCAGTTATCAAAGAGCTTAGCTGTCAAGCAGGGTTGTATACTTTCACCATTCCTTTTCCTCCTTGCAGTCGACTGGATCATGAAGGTAACAACCAAAGGGCAGAGAAATTGGATCCAGTGGATAATGTGGGAGCAATTAGACGACCTTGACTTTGCGGATGATATTGCCCTTCTCTCTCACACGCATATGCAAATGCAGGAGAAGACGGACAGCCTCACACAAGCAGCAGAAAAATTGGGACTTACACCAAAGACACAGGCGCCCCCTCGAGGAAGTGGAGGCATTCACATACCTAGGAAGTGTGATCAAGAGCAGGATCAACAAAGCCAGGGTTATGTTTAACATCCTCGGGAAGATCTGGAGCTCCAAAACCATCTCAACTAACACCAAACTACGCTTCTTAAACTCCAATGTGAAACAGGTGATGCTGTATGGATCAGAAACATGGCGAACAACAAAACAAACAATAACCAGACTGCAAACATTCATCAACAACTGCCTTAGGAGGATCCTGAACATCTGGTGGAAGGAATTCAGGAAGTCAGGAATGTGGACCTGTGGGAGAGAACTGGACAGGATCCCATTGACCTACAGATCCTAAAAAGAAAGTGGAGCTGGATAGGACACACTCTCCGTAAATCAGCCAACAACATCACCCGACAGTGGAACCCACAAGGGAAGAGAAAAAGAGGTCGCCCCAAGAATAGTTGGAGGAGGCAGATGTCCAGGCAGAGATGTCTTTGAGTGGGCAAAACTTGCCCCCAACTGAGTGAGATGGAAGACATTTGTCAATGGCCTATGCTCTCTGGAGGAGCAAAGGGCTTAACTAACAACTTGCAGGATAACGGGTGGCACGTCATTTTAACTTCGATGACCATGGTCACCCAGCGTTGTAGAACTGCAACAGAACAATATGATTTGATAAAAAGAAAAATATAAAAATCGATTTTTACAACTTGGGGCTTGAGAGGGTTACTTGTTATTGAATTATGTCACATTCAATATATACCTATTTTCTGTGACTTGATGATTGTATTTATATGTTTTTTCTTTCATTAGGTCAACATTATGAATTTGGCACGCAGTCTCTTTTCTACCAGCCAATATATCAGTGTAAGGGCGATGCGTTCAACATCAGGTTTTCAACACTCCATCATGCTGCCCCGTTTGTAATCAATGGTAAGACTGATGCACTCATTTAATTAATTTTTTTTAAAGGTTTATGGTCCAAGATTCAAGATGTTTAATTGCCATTTGCAAAAAGTAATAAACTAAGTAGTAAACTAATGCTAAACTATGCTATACTGGGCCGCAGTATAGCTCAGGAGGTAGAGCGGTCCCCGGCTCCTCCTAGCAAAACTGTTGGTGTCCTTGAGGAAGACACCCTAACTGAATTATGAATTTATACAGCTGTATAAATAGCTGCCCACTGCTCCTAATACTAGGATGGGTTAAATGCAGAAAACACATTTCACTGTATGTCTGTACATGTATGTGACCAATAAAGAGGATTCAATCCTCCAGATTTGTTTTGTTTGTTGTTGTTACTACACTACAAACTATGTATGTAAAACTACATACTACATATGATATGCTATACTACATACTATAAACATCAGAGACAAGTCATGATTTTCCTATGCTTTGTGGATGGTGTTTCTTAAGAAGCTCTGAAATCCCCAGTGTGTGTAGATTTGGAACACTGGATAGCAGCATTGTAGTTCTTTGCCTGATGTTTTGTAGTAATAGAGGAGACACTTCTCAAGCAAACAGCATTGTGTTTTTGCGGAGGAGACTAGGGTTGTCACAATACCATAATTAAACGTTGATACGTTACTAGTATAAAAAATCCGATAATTCTTTTGTATTCATTTTTCTATTTAGTTGGTGAGCGAAAGCTGTTGGTCTTATTGGGTGTGCAAGTGTCTGAGAGTCCTTCGCAGCAGCTCTCTGGTGCTACATGGGAATTGAACCCTAATGCTATTATATGTAGCGTAGCATGGATCTGCAGATATGTTTTCAATTCATTTATCTCATGGCTAATATTGTTCCTTGAATCTCCAAAACGAATGTGATGCATAGAAAGGTAATATACTTAAGGTGAAAGTTTAAATACTTGCAAAAATGCTTGTGCAAAATTACAATATTGTTTACTGACAGCAGTGTTTATCTTCAGATGGAATGCAACCTTTGAGAATAATGTTTCTACCCGAGCATTGCCTCCATGAATGGTTGACTAAAGGCCCTTGGTTGTATTTGAGGATGTTCTTCAGCGGCTGCCGTCTTGCACACTGGGTAAGAACCTTTTCCGCAATCCAATGCATCTTAATGAAATTCCCTTGGTCCACAAGGACACTTTGGACCTTTTGATGGTGTAGTTTTAGTTTTAAAAAGATACTCTACTGATTGCTTCAAAATTGTGTATGCTTTGACTTTTATACCTTAGACATTTGCTGGGTCACAATTTCATTCAGTGATCCTGCAGTACTTTGACCATCTGCTGCAGAAGAATGTGAAGGGCACTGCCACATGTGAGGCAATGTCACCGTCCTTCTGGACCATGGCAGTGTTGCCACAGGTTACTTGTAGAGGAGGAAATGCCACTGTGAAGCTATCAGCTGATAGTGATAAGGTTAAATTGCTTGGTACGTATGGCTAAATTATACCTTTTCATGAAGTGTGCTTACAAAGAAGTTGATATTGAAAACTGCTCACTCAATGTTGTCAGCATCTTTACCAAGTTGAACATGTTTGCATTATATGCTTTTTTTTATGGAAGTTGGATCCATAAGTCACTCAATGTGTTAAGATCCTGACACGGATCATCACAAAGCAGGATTTCAGGATTTTAATAAATATCTCGACCGCGTTGCTAACTAAATCTTGTGACTAACATAGCAACTGAAAATAAAGGACAGGTTTTTACCTAATATTTTGTTTACATCGCTTGGCTTAATACATACAACTATTTTAATATGCACAGCTAGTTTAGATCCATGGTTCAGAATACAGAAGAAATCTAGATGTAGGAATGGATAAATATATCACCATTGCGGCAGTTTCAAGTATTTTTTACAAGCCCATTACACTTTATTCATCATCATTACATCATTGTATCAATGTCATCAGTAAACACTTGCACTATACCAGATGTATCAGAAAAAAATACATTTCTGCTCATTTTGTAGTGGGATCATAATCATGGGATTTTGCAGTAAATTGAGTGTTGTTCGATACATCTAGGCCACAAGAGATTACTCGACACCAATGAATACTTTGTGAAATGGCTCAAAACACCCGAAGCCTTGTTTATACACATGGTCGGATCAAAAATAAAGGTAGGACGTGAGTTACATTTAAGATTAAAGAATGTGTTTAGATTTTAAAGTGTTTTTTTTTGTTAACAGGGTAACGGGGTAACGGCTTACGTGTTTTATTTGAATACGTTTGAAGAGTTATCAGCTGTGAAAGTATCCTGCTGCGTCAAGTCAGAACAAAGTGTTTCAAGAGTACGTAATCCCAGACAGGTGGGTATGTTTGATGGAATCTGGGGTGCTGAAGATCTCCCAACGGAACCTTTCAACTCGGAAGACACTGCTGGAGACACTGCTGGAGACACTGCTGGAGACACTGCCGGAGACACTGCCGGAGACGCCACCATGACCGATTCATGGAACGAGTGGGATTTTGACAATGCTCCTGAAGCTTATGATCCTGATGTTTTAACTGCTTTGACAGACGAGACAACTGCTTTGACAGACGAGACAACTGCTTTGACAGACGAGACAATTGCTTCGACAGACGAGACAACTGCTCCGACAGCCCTTCCGCTCGGCTTGACTGCCCTGACCATAGCAGATTCATGGGATGTATGGGATTTTGATATTGAACCTGAACCGTATGATGCAGATGATGAATTTACTACCTCGACTGCTTCAACGGCAACCACAACTGCCTTGACGGCCTCCACGGCAACCACAACTGCTTCTCCTGCTTCGACGGTACCCTTGACTTCCTCCACGGTACCCGCGACTGCTTCCACGGTACCCGCGACAGAATCTACTGCTTCTACGGTACCCGCGACTGCTTCCACGGTGCCCGCGACTGCTTCCACGGTGCTCGCGACTGCTTCTACTGCTTCCACTGTACCCGCGACTGCTTCCACGGTACCCGCGGCTGTTTCTACTGCTACCACGGCACCCGCGACTGCGTCTACTGCTACCACGGCACCCGCGACTGCGTCTACTGCTACCACGGCACCCGAGACTGCTTCTACTGCTTCCACGGTACCCGCAGCCGCTTCCACAGCACCCGCGACTGCTTCCACGGCACCCACGACTGCGTCTACTGCTTCCACGGTACCCGCTACTGCTTCTACTGCTTCCACGGTACCCGCGACTGCTTCTACTGCTTCCACGGTACCCGCGACTGCTTCCACGGTACCCGCGACTGCTTCTACTGCTTCCCCGGTACCCGCGACTGCTTCCACGGTACCCGCGACTGCGTCCACGGTACCCGCGACTGCTTCTACTGCTTCCACGGTACCCGCGACTGCTTCCACGGTACCAGCGACTGCTTCCACGACTGCTTCTACTGCTTCCACGGTACCCGCGACTGCATCAACTGTCTCAACGGCACCAGCAACTGCATCTACTGCGTCCATTGTACCCACGACTGCATCTACTGCTTCCACAGTACCCGCGACTGCTTCCACGGTACCCGTGACTGCTTCGACTGCTTCCACGGTACCCGTGACTGCTTCGACTGCTTCCACGGTACCTGCGACTGCTTCCACGGTACCTGCGACTGCTTCCACGGTACCTGCGACTGCTTCCACGGTACCCGCGACTACTTCCACTGCTTCCACGGTACCCGCGTCTGCTTCCACTGTACCCGCGACTGCTTCCACGGTACCCGCGGCTGCTTCTACTGCTACCACGGTACCCGCGTCTGCTTCTACTGCTTCCACTGTACCCGCGACTGCTTCCACGGTACCCGCGGCTGCTTCTACTGCTACCACGGCACCCGCGACTGCGTCTACTGCTACCACGGCACCCGCGACTGCGTCTACTGCTACCACGGCACCCGCGACTGCTTCTACTGCTTCCACCGTACCTGCGACTGCATCAACTGTCTCAACGGCACCAGAGACTCCGTCTACTGCTTCCACGGTACCCGCACCCGCTTCCACAGCACCCGCGACTGCTTCCACGGCACCCACGACTGCTTCTACTGCTTCCACGGTACCCGCGACTGCTTCTACTGCTTCCACGGTACCCGCGACTGCTTCCACGGTACCCGCGACTGCTTCTACTGCTTCCCCGGTACCCGCGACTGCTTCCACGGTACCCGCCACTGCTTCCACGGTACCCGCGACTGCTTCTACTGCTACCACGGTACCCGTGACTGCTTCCACGGTACCCGCGGCTGCTTCTACTGCTACCACGGTACCCGCGTCTGCTTCTACTGCTTCCACTGTACCCGCGACTGCTACCACGGCACCCGCGACTGCGTCTACTGCTACCACGGCACCCGCGACTGCGTCTACTGCTACCACGGCACCCGCGACTGCTTCTACTGCTTCCACCGTACCTGCGACTGCATCAACTGTCTCAACGGCACCAGAGACTCCGTCTACTGCTTCCACGGTACCCGCACCCGCTTCCACAGCACCCGCGACTGCTTCCACGGCACCCACGACTGCTTCTACTGCTTCCACGGTACCCGCGACTGCTTCTACTGCTTCCACGGTACCCGCGACTGCTTCCACGGTACCCGCGACTGCTTCTACTGCTTCCCCGGTACCCGCGACTGCTTCCACGGTACCCGCCACTGCTTCCACGGTACCCGCGACTGCTTCTACTGCTACCACGGTACCCGTGACTGCTTCCACGGTACCCGCGGCTGCTTCTACTGCTACCACGGCACCCGCGACTGCATCTACTGCTACCACGACACCCGCGACTGCATCTACTGCTTCCACGGTACCCGCGACTGCTTCCACGGTACCCGCGACTGCATCAACTGTCTCAACGGCACCAGAGACTGAGTCTACTACTTCCACGGTACCCGCACCCGCTTCCACAGCACCCGCGACTGCTTCCACGGCACCCACGACTGCGTCTACTGCTTCCACGGTACCCGCGACTGCTTCTACTGCTTCCACGGTACCCGCGACTGCTTCTACTGCTTCCACGGTACCCGCGACTGCTTCCACGGTACCCGCGACTGCTTCTACTGCTTCCCCGGTACCCGCGACTGCTTCCACGGTACCCGCGACTGCGTCCACGGTACCCGCGACTGCTTCCACGGTACTCGCGACTGCTTCTACTGCTACCACGGTACCCGCGACTGCTTCCACGGTACCCGCGACAGCTTCTACTGCTTCCACGGTACCCACGACTGCTTCTACTGCTTCCACGGTACCCGCAACTGCTTCTACTGCTTCTACGGTACCCGCGACTGCATCAACTGTCTCAACGGCACCAGCAACTGCATCTACTGCGTCCATTGTACCCACGACTGCATCTACTGCTTCCACAGTACCCGCGACTGCTTCCACGGTACCCGCGGCTGCTTCTACTGCTGCTGCTACTACTACTACTACAATTGCTTCGACAGACGAGACAACTGCTCCGACAGCCCTTCCGCTCGGCTTGACTGCCCTGACCATAGCAGATTCATGGGATGTATGGGATTTTGATATTGAACCTGAACCGTATGATGCAGATGATGAATTTACTACCTCGACTGCTTCAACGGCAACCACAACTCCTTGACGGCCTCCACGGCAACCACAACTGCTTCTCCTGCTTCGACGGTACCCTTGACTTCCTCCACGGTACCCGCGACTGCTTCCACGGTACCCGCGACAGAATCTACTGCTTCTACGGTACCCGCGACTGCTTCCACGGTGCCCGCGACTGCTTCCACGGTGCTCGCGACTGCTTCTACTTCTTCCACTGTACCCGCGACTGCTTCCACCGTACCCGCGGCTGCTTCTACTGCTACCACGGCACCCGCGACTGCTTCTACTGCTTCCACGGTACCCGCGACTGCTTCCACGGTACCCGCGACTGCTTCTACTGTTTCCCCGGTACCCGCGACAGCTTCCACGGTACCCGCGACTGCGTCCACGGTACCCGCGACTGCTTCTACTGCTACCACGGTACCCGCGACTGCTTCCACAGTACCCGCGACTGCTTCTACTGCTTCCACGGTACCCGCGACTGCTTCTACTGCTTCCACGGTACCCGCAACTGCTTCTACTGCTTCCACGGTACCCGCAACTGCTTCTACTGCTTCCACAGTACCCGCGACTGCTTCTACTGCTTCCACGGTACCCGCGACTGCTTCTACTGCTTCCACGGTACCCGCAACTGCATCTACTGCTTCCACAGTACCCGCGACTGCTTCCACGGTACCCGCGGCTGCTTCTACTGCTGCTGCTGCTACTACTACTACTACAATTGCTTCGACAGACGAGACAACTGCTCCGACAGCCCTTCCGCTCGGCTTGACTGCCCTGACCATAGCAGATTCATGGGATGTATGGGATTTTGATATTGAACCTGAACCGTATGATGCAGATGATGAATTTACTACCTCGACTGCTTCAACGGCAACCACAACTGCCTTGACGGCCTCCACGGCAACCACAACTGCTTCTCCTGCTTCGACGGTACCCTTGACTTCCTCCACGGTACCCACGACTGCTTCTACGGTACCCGCGACTGCTTCTACGGTACCCGCGACTGCTTCCACTGTACCCGCGACTGCTTCCACGGTACCCGCGGCTGCTTCTACTGCTACCACGGCACCCGCGACTGCGTCTACTGCTACCACGGCACCCGCGACTGCGTCTACTGCTACCACGGCACCCGCGACTGCTTCTACTGCTTCCACGGTACCCGCGACTGCATCAACTGTCTCAACGGCACCAGAGACTGAGTCTACTGCTTCCACGGTAGCAGCGACTCCGTCTACTGCTTCCACGGTACCCGCGACTGCTTCCACGGTACCCGCGACTGCTTCCACGGTACCCGTGACTGCTTCGACTGCTTCCACGGTACCCGTGACTGCTTCGACTGCTTCCACGGTACCTGCGACTGCTTCCACGGTACCTGCGACTGCTTCCACGGTACCCGCGACTGCTTCCACTGCTTCCACGGTACCCGCGTCTGCTTCTACTGCTTCCACGGTACCCGCGACTGCTTCTACTGCTACCACAGTACCCGCGACTGCTTCTACTGCTTCCACGGTACCCACGGCTGGTTCTACAGTGACCGGGACTGACTCGACTGCTTTGACGATTGCCACGACTGCTTCTACTGCTTCCACGGTACCCGTGACTCCTTCTACTGCTTCCACAGTACCCGCGACTGCATCAACTGCTTCCACGGTACCCGCGATTGCTTCTACTGCTACCACAGTACCCGCGACTGCTTCCACGGTATCCGCGACTGCTTCTACTGCTTCCACGGTACCTGCGACTGCTTCTACTGCTTCCACGGTACCGTGACGCTTCCACGGTACCCGTGACTGCTTCCACGGTACCCGCGACTCCTTCAACTGCTTCCACGGTACCCGCGACTGCTTCTACTGCTTCCACGGTACCCGCGCCTGCTTCTACTGCTTCCACGGTATCCGCGACTGCTTCTACTGCTTCCACGGTACCTGCGACTGCTTCTACTGCTTCCACGGTACCCGTGACTGCTTCCACGGTACCCGCGACTCCTTCAACTGCTTCCACTGTACCCGCGACTGCTTCTACTGCTTCCACAGTACCCGCGCCTGCTTCTACTGCTTCCACGGTACCCGCATCAACTGTCTCAACTGCACCATCGACTGCATCCACTGCTTCCACAGTACCCGCGACTGCATCTACTGCTTCCACGGTACCCGCGACTGCATCTACTGCTTCCACTGTACCCACGACTGCTTCTACTGCTTCCATGGTACCTGCGACTGCTTCCACGGTACCCGTGACTGCTTCTTCTGCTTCCACGCTACCCGTGACTGCTTCCACGGTACCCGTGACTGCTTCTACTGCTCCCGGCACCCGTGACTGCTTCTACTGCTTCCTCGGCACCCGTGACTGCTACTACTGCTTCCACAGTACCTGCGGCTGCTTCTACTGAATCCACGGTACCCACGATTGCTTCTACTGCTTCCACGGTACCCACGGCTGAATCTACAGTGACCGGGACTGCCTCAACTGCTTCGACAGCGGCTGCGACTGACTCGGCAGCATCCGCGACTGACTCAATGGCAGCTGCTTCGACTGCTTTCACGGTACACACTGCTGCTTCAATTGCTTCCACGCAACCCGCAACTGCTCCTACTGCTTCCATGGTACCCACGAGGGCTTCTACTGCTTCCACGGTACCCGCGACTGCTTCTACTCCTTCCACGGTACCCGCGACTGTTTCTACTGCTTCCACGGTAACCGTGACTGCTTCTACTGCTTCCACGGTACCCGCGACTGCTTCCGCGGTACACACTGCTGCTTCGACTGCTTACACGCAACCCGAAACTGCTCCTACTGCTTCTACTGAATCCACGGTACCCACGATTGCTTCTACTGCTTCCACGGTACCCAAGGCTGCTTCTACAGTGACCAGGACTGCCTCAACTGCTTCGACAGCGGCTGCGACTGACTCGACTGCTTCGAGGACTTACTTAACTGCCGCGGACGGACAGCTTCAACTTTACCAAAAACTGCCTCGTTTGACTCGATTGCTTCCACAGCAACAGCTTTGGCAGCAACAACGACGGCAACAACGACTGTATTCCCTGCTTTAACGGCTTCCGCGACTGCTTCTACAGCAGCTGTGACTGAATCTACTGAAGCTGCGTCTGACTTGACTGCCACGGTACCCACAACTGCCTCGACTGCTTCTACTGATTCAACAGCTTCCATGGTAGCCACAACTGCTCCTCCTGCTTTCACAGCACCCACAACTGCCTCAACTGCTTTGACTCTACACACTTCTGCCTCGACGATACCCACGACTGCCTCGACGGTACCCACGACTGCCTCAACGGTACCCACGACTGCTTCGACGGTACCCACGATTGTACCCACGACTACTTTGACGGTACCCACAACTTACTCGACTGCTTCTACGGCAACCGCAACTGACTCGACTGCTTCTATGGCGGCCACGGTACCATCAACTGCTTTGACGGAAACCACAGCTGCTTCGACGGCACCCACAACTGCTTCGACGGTAGCTACAACTGCCCTGACTGTTTTGACGGTATCCGCGACTGCTTCAACTGTACCAGCAACTGCCTGGTTTGCGCCGCCAACGGCCTCGACTGCTTCGACGCCTCCCACAACTGCTTTGACTGCACCCTCAACTGCTTTGACGGCACCCACAACTGCTTTGACAGCACCAACAACTGCTTCAACTGTACCCACAACTGCTTCAACTGTACCCAAAACTGCTTTGATGGCACCCACAACTGCTTTGACAGCACCAACAACTGCTTCGAAGGCACCCACAACTGCTTCAATGGTACGAGTAACTGCCTCAGCTGTTTTGACTGCACCCACAACTGCTTCGAAGGGACCCACAACTGCTTCAAAGAGACCCACAACTGCTTCGACGGTACCCACAACTGCTTCAAAAGTAGCCACAACTGCCTTGTCTGCTTCTACGGTACCCACAACTGCTGCAACGGTAAGCCACAATTGCCTTGACTGCTTTGACGGCGACCACAACTGCTTCGAAGGGACCCACAACTGCTTCAAAGGTACCCACAACTGCTTCGACGGAACCCACAACTGCTTCAACAATACCAACAACTATGTTGACTGTTTCGACGGTACCCACAACTGCTTTGACGGCACCCACAACTGCTTTGACTCTACCCACAACTGATGCAACGGTAGCCAAAACAGCCTTGACTGCTTCTACGGTACCAACATCTGCCTCGCCGACTCCCACAACTGCTTCGGCGTCAACCACAAATGCTTCAAAGGCACCCACTGTACACACAACTGCTTCGACGTTACCAACAACTTCTTTGAAAATACCCACAACTGCGTCAACTGCTTTGACGGTACCCCGAACTGCCTCGGCTGTTTCGGCGGAAACCACAACTGCTTCGACTGTACCAACATATGCTTTGAGTCTACCCACAACTGCCTTGACTGCTTCAACAGTACTGACAACTGCCTCGACTGCTTCACCGATACCCACAACTGCCTCGATTGTTTCAACAGTACCAAGAACTGCTTTGAAGGCACCCACAACTATTTTGACTGTAAGCACAACTACTTCGACTGTACCCACAATAGCGTCTACTTTACCAACAATAGCTTCGGCTGTACCCACAACTGCCTTGACTTCAAAAACAACTGGTTTGAAAAAACCCAAAACAGCCTTGACTGCTTTGACAGTCCCCAAAACAGCCTTGACTGCTTCGACGATAGCCACAACTGCCTCGACTGCTTTGACAGTATCAACAACTGCTTTGACTACACCCACAACTGCTTTGACATCACCCACAACTGCTTTGACATCACCCACAACTGCTTTGACTGTACCCACAACTGCTTTGTCGGCACGAAACATTTCTTTGACATCACCCACACCTGCCTTGACTGCTTTGACGTTACCCACAACTGCATTGACTGCCTCGACGGTACCCACAACTGCCTTGACAGTCCAAACAACAGCCTCGATTTTTTCGACGCTAGCAAAAACAGCCTCGACTGCTTCGACGGTACCAAAAACTGCCTTGACTAATTCGACATTACCTACAAAACTTTCTACTACTTCGACGGTAGCCACATCTGCCTCGACTGCTTCGAGGGTACCCACAACTGCCTCGACTGCTTCGACAATACAAACAACTGCCCTGACTGCTTTGCCAGTTCCCACAACTGCCTCAACTGCTTCAACAGAACCAACAACTGCCTCGACTGCTTCAACGGTGCACACAACTACTTCAATGGTACACACAACTTCTTTAACAGCACCCACAGCTGCTTTGACGGCACCCAGAGCAGCTTTGACGGCAACCACAGCTGCTTTGATAGTACCCACAACTGCATCAACTGTACCCACAACTGCCTCAACTGTACCCACAACTGCTTTAACTGTACCCAAAACTGCTTCGACGGCACCCACAACTGCTTTGACCCCTCCCTCAACTAATTTGACGTCTCCCACAACTGCTTTGACGTCTCCCACAACACCCACAACTGCTTCAACTGTACCCACAACTGCTTTGACGGCACCCACAACTGCTTTGACGGCACCCACAACTGCTTCGACGGCACCCACAACTGCTTCGACGGCACCCACAACAGCTTTGACGGCACCCTCAACTGCTTTGACGGCTTCAACTGTACCAACAACTGCCTCGACTGCTCCGCCAACTGCCTCGACTGCTTCAACGGTTGCCACAACTTCTTTGATGCCTTCCTTAACTGCTTCGACGCCTCCCACAACTGCTTTGACCCCTCCCTCAACTGCTTTGACGGCACCCACAACTGCCTTGACTGCTTCAACAGCAGCCACAACTGCCTGGACTTATTCAAGGGTACCCACAACTGCCTCCACTGCTCCGCTAACTGCCTCGACTGCTTTAACGGTTTTCACAACTGCTTTGATGCCTTCCTTAACTGTTTCAACTGCTTTGACCACTCCCTCAACTGCTTTGACCACTCCCTCAACTGCTTTTACGTCTCCCACAACTGCTTCGACGGCACCCACAAATGCTTCGACTGCACCCTCAACTGCTTCGACTGCACCCTCAACTGCTTCAACTGCTTTGACGGCACCAACAACTGCTTCGACGGCACCCACAACTGCTTCGACGCCACCAACAACTGCTTTGACGGCACCCACAACTGCTTCGACGGCACCCACAACTACTTCGACGTCTCTCACAACTGCTTCGACTGCACCCTCAACTGCTTCGACTGCACCCTCAAATGCTTCGACTGCACCCTCAACTGCTTCGACTAAACCCTCAACTGCTTCAATTGTACCCACAACTGCTTTGACGGCACCCACAACTGCTTTAACGGCACCCACAACTGCTTTGACGGCACCAACAACTGCTTCGACGGTTCCCACAACTGCTTCAACTGTACCCACAACTGCTTCGACGGCACCCACAACTGCTTCGACGGCACCCACAACTGCTTCGACGGCACCAACAACTGCTTTGACGGCACCCACAACTGCTTCGACGGTACCCACAACTGCTTCGACGGTACCCACAACTGCTTCGACGGTACCCACAACTGCTTCGACGGATCCCACAACTGCTCTAACCCCTGCCACAACTACTTCGACGTGTCCCACAACTGCTTTGACGGCACCAACAACTGCTTTGACTGCACCCTCAACTGCTTCAATTGTACCAACAAATGCTTTGACGGCACCCACAACTGCTTTGACGGCACCCACAACTGCTTTGACGGCTCCCACAACTGCTTCAACCCCTGCCACAACTACTTCGACGTCTCCCACAACCGCTTGGACGGCACCCACAACTGCTTCAACTGTACCCACAACTGCTTTGATGGCACACTCAACTGCTTTGACGGCTTCAACAGTACCAACAACTGCCTCGACTGCTCGGCCAACTGCCTCGACTGCTTCAAAGGTTGCCACAACTGCTTTGATGCCTTCCTTAACTGTTTCAACTGCTTGGACGCCTCCCACAACTTATTTGACCCCTTCCTCAACTGCTTTGACGTCTCCCACAACTGCTTCGATTGCACCCTCAACTGCTTCGATTGCACCCTCAACTGCTTCAACTGCTTTGACGGCACCCACAACTGCTTCGACGGCACCCACAACTGCTTCGACGGCACCCACAACTGCTTCGACGCCACCCACAACTGCTTCGACGCCACCCACAACTGCTTCGACGCCACCCACAACTGCTTCGACGCCACCCACAACTGCTTTGACTGCACCTACAACTGCTTCAACGGCACCCACAACTGCTCTAACCCCTGCCACAACTACTTCGACGTCTCCCACAACTACTTCGACGTCTCCCACAACTACTTCGACGTCTCCCACAACTACTTCGACGGCACCAACAACTGCTTCGACTGCACCAACAACTGCTTCGACTGCACCCTCAACTGCTGCAATTGTACCCACAACTGCTTTGACGGCACCCACAACTGCTTTGACGGCACCCACAACTGATTCGACGGCTCCCACAACTGCTTCAACCCCTGCCACAACTACTTCGACGTCTCCCACAACTGCTTTGACGGCACCCACAACTGCTTCGACGGTTCCCACAACTGCTTCAACCCCTGCCACAACTACTTTGATGTCTCCCACAACTGCTTTGACAGTACCCACAACTAATTTGACGGCATCCACAACTGCTTTGACAGCACCAACAACTGCTTTGACGGCACCCACAACTGCTTTGACGGCACCCACAACTGCTTTGATGGCACCCACAACTGCTTTGATGGCACCCACAACTGCTTCGACTGCACCCACAACTGCTTCGACTGCACCCACAACTGCTTCGCCGGTTCCCACAACAGTTTCAACCCCTGCCACAACTACTTTGACGTCTCCCACAACTGCTTCGACACCTCCCACAATTGGTTTGACCCCTCCCTCAACTACTTTGACGGCACCCACAACTGCTTTGAAGACACCCACAACTGCTTTGAAGACACCCACAACTGCTTTGACGGCACCCACAACTGCTTCGACGGCACCCACAACTGCTTTGATGGCACCCTCAACTGCTTTGACGGCTTCAACTGTACCAACAACTGCCTCGACTGCTCCGCCAACTGCCTCGACTGCTTCAACGGTTGCCACAACTGCTTTGATGCCTTCCTTAACTGTTTCAATGCCTCCCACAACTGCTTGGACGCCTCCCACAACTGCTTCGACACCTCCCACAATTGCTTTCACCCCTCCCTCAAATGCTTCGACTGCACCCTCAACTGCTTCGACTAAACCCTCAACTGCTTCAATTGTACCCACAACTGCTTTGACGGCACCCACAACTGCTTTAACGGCACCCACAACTGCTTTGACGGCACCAACAACTGCTTCGACGGTTCCCACAACTGCTTCAACTGTACCCACAACTGCTTCGACGGCACCAACAACTGCTTCGACGGCACCCACAACTGCTTCGACGGTACCCACAACTGCTTCGACGGTACCCACAACTGCTTCGACGGATCCCACAACTGCTCTAACCCCTGCCACAACTACTTTGACGTGTCCCACAACTGCTTTGACGCCACCAACAACTGCTTTGACTGCACCCTCAACTGCTTCAATTGTACCAACAAATGCTTTGACGGCACCCACAACTGCTTTGACGGCACCCACAACTGCTTTGACGGCTCCCACAACTGCTTCAACCCCTGCCACAACTACTTCGACGTCTCCCACAACTGCTTGGACGGCACCCACAACTGCTTCAACTGTACCCACAACTGCTTTGATGGCACCCTCAACTGCTTTGACGGCTTCAACAGTACCAACAACTGCCTCGACTGCTGGGCCAACTGCCTCGACTGCTTCAAAGGTTGCCACAACTGCTTTGATGCCTTCCTTAACTGTTTCAACTGCTTGGACGCCTCCCACAACTTATTTGACCCCTTCCTCAACTGCTTTGACGTCTCCCACAACTGCTTCGATTGCACCCTCAACTGCTTCGATTGCACCCTCAACTGCTTCAACTGCTTCGACGGCACCCACAACTGCTTCAACTGCTTTGACGCCACCCACAACTGCTTCGACGCCACCCACAACTGCTTCGACGCCACCCACAACTGCTTCGACGCCACCCACAACTGCTTCGACGCCACCCACAACTGCTTCGACGCCACCCACAACTGCTTTGACTGCACCTACAACTGCTTCAACGGCACCCACAACTGCTCTAACCCCTGCCACAACTACTTTGACGTCTCCCACAACTACTTCGACGTCTCCCACAACTACTTCGACGGCACCAACAACTGCTTCGACTGCACCAACAACTGCTTCGACTGCACCCTCAACTGCTGCAATTGTACCCACAACTGCTTTGACGGCACCCACAACTGCTTTGACGGCACCCACAACTGCTTCGACGGCTCCCACAACTGCTTCAACCCCTGCCACAACTACTTCGACGTCTCCCACAACTGCTTTGACGGCACCCACAACTGCTTCGACGGTTCCCACAACTGCTTCAACCCCTGCCACAACTACTTTGATGTCTCCCACAACTGCTTTGACAGTACCCACAACTAATTTGACGGCATCCACAACTGCTTTGACAGCACCAACAACTGCTTTGACGGCACCCACAACTGCTTTGATGGCACCCACAACTGCTTCGACAGCACCCACAACTGCTTCGACTGCACCCACAACTCCTTCGACTGCACCCTCAACTGCTTCGACGGCACCCACAACTGCTTCGATGGCACCCACAACTGCTTCGACGGCACCCACAACTGCTTTGACGGCACCCACAACTGCTTCGCCGGTTCCCACAACAGTTTCAACCCCTGCCACAACTACTTTGACGTCTCCCACAACTGCTTCGACACCTCCCACAATTGGTTTGACCCCTCCCTCAACTACTTTGACGGCACCAACAACTGCTTTGAAGACACCCACAACTGCTTTGAAGACACCCACAACTGCTTTGACGGCACCCACAACTGCTTCGACGGCACCCACAACTGCTTTGATGGCACCCTCAACTGCTTTGACGGCTTCAACTGTACCAACAACTGCCTCGACTGCTCCGCCAACTGCCTCGACTGCTTCAACGGTTGCCACAACTGCTTTGATGCCTTCCTTAACTGTTTCAATGCCTCCCACAACTGCTTGGACGCCTCCCACAACTGCTTCGACACCTCCCACAATTGCTTTCACCCCTCCCTCAACTGTTTTGACGTCTCCCACAACTGCTTCGACTGCACCCTCAACTGCTTCAACTGTACCCACAACTGCTTTGACGGCACCCACAGCTGCTTCGACTGCACCCACAACATCTTTGATGGCACCAACAACTGCTTCGGCGACACCCACAACTGCTTCAAAGGCACCCACTGTACCCACAACTGCTTCGACGTTACCAACAACTGCTTTGAAAACACCCACAACTGCCTCCCACACGTCTCCCACAACTGCTTGGACGGCACCCACAACTGCTTTAACTGTACCAACAACTGCTTCAACGGCACCCACAACTGCTTTGACGGTTCCCACAACTGCTTCAACCCCTGCCACAACTACTTTGACGTCTCCCACAACTGCTTGGACATTACCCACAACTGCTTTAACTGTCCCCACAACTGCTTTGACGGCACCCACAACTGCTTCAACTGTACCCACAACTGCTTTGATGGCACCCTCAACTGCTTTGACGGCTTCAACAGTACCAACAACTGCCTCGACTGTTCCGCCAACTGCCTCGACTGCTTCGACGCCTCCCACAACTTCTTTGACCCCTTCCTCAACTGCTTTGACGTCTCCCACAACTGCTTCGACGGCACCCACAACTGCTTCGATTGCACCCTCAACTGCTTCAACTGCTTTGACGGCACCAACAACTGCTTCGACGGCACCCACAATTGCTTCGACGCCACACACAACTGCTTCGACGCCACCCACAACTGCTTCGACGGCACCCACAACTGCTTCAACGTTACCCACAACTGCTTTGACTGCACCCACAACTGCTTCAACGGCACCCACAACTGCTTCGACGGCACCCACAACCGCTCTAACCCCTGCCACAACTACTTCGACGTCTCCCACAACTGCTTTGACGGCACCAACAACTGCTTCGACTGCACCCTCAACTGCTTCGACTGCACCCACAACTGCTTCAATTGTACCCACAACTGCTTTGACGGCACCCACAACTGCTTCAACCCCTGCCACAACTACTTCGACGTCTCCCACAACTGCTTCAACCCCTGCCACAACTACTTTGACGTCTCCCACAACTTCTTGGACGAAACCCACAACTGCTTCGACGGCACCCACAACTGCTTCGACGGCACCCACAACTGCTTCGACGGCACCCACAACTGCTTCGACGGCACCCACAACTCCTTCGACTGCACCCTCAACTGCTTCGACTGTACCCACAACTGCTTTGACGGCACCCACAATTGCTTTGCTGGCACTCACAACTGCTTCGACGGCACTCACAACTGCTTCGACAGCACCCACCACTGCTTCAACTGTACCAACATCTGCCTCGACTTTTTCGGCGTCACCCACAACTGCTTCGACTGGACCCACAACTGCTTCAAAGGCACCCACTGTACCCACAACTGCTTCGACGTTACCAACAACTGCTTTGAAAATACCCACAACTGCCTCGACTGCTTCGACGGCACCCGCAACTGCTTCGACGGCACCCCCAACTGCTTGGACGCCTCCCACAACTTATTTGACCCCTTCCTCAACTGCTTTGACGTCTCCCACAACTGCTTCGATTGCACCCTCAACTGCTTCGATTGCACCCTCAACTGCTTCAACTGCTTCGACGGCACCCACAACTGCTTCAACTGCTTTGACGCCACCCACAACTGCTTCGACGCCACCCACAACTGCTTCGACGCCACCCACAACTGCTTCGACGCCACCCACAACTGCTTCGACGCCACCCACAACTGCTTCGACGCCACCCACAACTGCTTTGACTGCACCTACAACTGCTTCAACGGCACCCACAACTGCTCTAACCCCTGCCACAACTACTTTGACGTCTCCCACAACTACTTCGACGTCTCCCACAACTACTTCGACGGCACCAACAACTGCTTCGACTGCACCAACAACTGCTTCGACTGCACCCTCAACTGCTGCAATTGTACCCACAACTGCTTTGACGGCACCCACAACTGCTTTGACGGCACCCACAACTGCTTCGACGGCACCCACAACTGCTTCGACGGCTCCCACAACTGCTTCAACCCCTGCCACAACTACTTCGACGTCTCCCACAACTGCTTTGACGGCACCCACAACTGCTTCGACGGTTCCCACAACTGCTTCAACCCCTGCCACAACTACTTTGATGTCTCCCACAACTGCTTTGACAGTACCCACAACTAATTTGACGGCATCCACAACTGCTTTGACAGCACCAACAACTGCTTTGACGGCACCCACAACTGCTTTGATGGCACCCACAACTGCTTTGATGGCACCCACAACTGCTTCGACAGCACCCACAACTGCTTCGACTGCACCCACAACTCCTTCGACTGCACCCTCAACTGCTTCGACGGCACCCACAACTGCTTCGATGGCACCCACAACTGCTTCGACGGCACCCACAACTGCTTTGACGGCACCCACAACTGCTTCGCCGGTTCCCACAACAGTTTCAACCCCTGCCACAACTACTTTGACGTCTCCCACAACTGCTTCGACACCTCCCACAATTGGTTTGACCCCTCCCTCAACTACTTTGACGGCACCAACAACTGCTTTGAAGACACACACAACTGCTTTGAAGACACCCACAACTGCTTTGACGGCACCCACAACTGCTTCGACGGCACCCACAACTGCTTTGATGGCACCCTCAACTGCTTTGACGGCTTCAACTGTACCAACAACTGCCTCGACTGCTCCGCCAACTGCCTCGACTGCTTCAACGGTTGCCACAACTGCTTTGATGCCTTCCTTAACTGTTTCAATGCCTCCCACAACTGCTTGGACGCCTCCCACAACTGCTTCGACACCTCCCACAATTGCTTTCACCCCTCCCTCAACTGTTTTGACGTCTCCCACAACTGCTTCGACTGCACCCTCAACTGCTTCAACTGTACCCACAACTGCTTTGACGGCACCCACAGCTGCTTCGACTGCACCCACAACATCTTTGATGGCACCAACAACTGCTTCGGCGACACCCACAACTGCTTCAAAGGCACCCACTGTACCCACAACTGCTTCGACGTTACCAACAACTGCTTTGAAAACACCCACAACTGCCTCCCACACGTCTCCCACAACTGCTTGGACGGCACCCACAACTGCTTTAACTGTACCAACAACTGCTTCAACGGCACCCACAACTGCTTTGACGGTTCCCACAACTGCTTCAACCCCTGCCACAACTACTTTGACGTCTCCCACAACTGCTTGGACATTACCCACAACTGCTTTAACTGTCCCCACAACTGCTTTGACGGCACCCACAACTGCTTCAACTGTACCCACAACTGCTTTGATGGCACCCTCAACTGCTTTGACGGCTTCAACAGTACCAACAACTGCCTCGACTGTTCCGCCAACTGCCTCGACTGCTTCGACGCCTCCCACAACTTCTTTGACCCCTTCCTCAACTGCTTTGACGTCTCCCACAACTGCTTCGACGGCACCCACAACTGCTTCGATTGCACCCTCAACTGCTTCAACTGCTTTGACGGCACCAACAACTGCTTCGACGGCACCCACAATTGCTTCGACGCCACACACAACTGCTTCGACGCCACCCACAACTGCTTCGACGGCACCCACAACTGCTTCAACGTTACCCACAACTGCTTTGACTGCACCCACAACTGCTTCAACGGCACCCACAACTGCTTCGACGGCACCCACAACCGCTCTAACCCCTGCCACAACTACTTCGACGTCTCCCACAACTGCTTTGACGGCACCAACAACTGCTTCGACTGCACCCTCAACTGCTTCGACTGCACCCACAACTGCTTCAATTGTACCCACAACTGCTTTGACGGCACCCACAACTGCTTCAACCCCTGCCACAACTACTTCGACGTCTCCCACAACTGCTTCAACCCCTGCCACAACTACTTTGACGTCTCCCACAACTTCTTGGACGAAACCCACAACTGCTTCGACGGCACCCACAACTGCTTCGACGGCACCCACAACTGCTTCGACGGCACCCACAACTGCTTCGACGGCACCCACAACTCCTTCGACTGCACCCTCAACTGCTTCGACTGTACCCACAACTGCTTTGACGGCACCCACAATTGCTTTGCTGGCACTCACAACTGCTTCGACGGCACTCACAACTGCTTCGACAGCACCCACCACTGCTTCAACTGTACCAACATCTGCCTCGACTTTTTCGGCGTCACCCACAACTGCTTCGACTGGACCCACAACTGCTTCAAAGGCACCCACTGTACCCACAACTGCTTCGACGTTACCAACAACTGCTTTGAAAATGCCCACAACTGCCTCGACTGCTTCGACGGCACCCGCAACTGCTTCGACGGCACCCGCAACTGCTTCGACGGCACCCGCAACTGCTTTAACCCCTGCCACAACTACTTCGACGTCTCCCACAACTGCTTCGACGGCACGAACAACTGCTTCGACGGCACCCACAACTGCTTCGACTGCACCAACAACTGCTTCGACAGCACCCTCAACTGCTTCAACTGTACCCACAACTGCTTTGACGGCACCCACAACTGCTTCAACGGTTCCCACAACTGCTTCAACCCCTAACACAACTACTTTGACGTCGCCCACAACTGCTTGGACGGCACCGACAACTGCTTCAACTGTACCCACAACTGTGTTGATGGCACCCACAACTGCTTCGACGGCACCCGCAACTGTTTTAACCCCTGCCACAACTACTTCGACGTCTCCCACAACTGCTTCGACGGCACCAACAACTGCTTCGACGGCACCGACAACTGCTTCATCTGCTTTGACGTCTCCCACAACTGCTTGGACGGCACCCACAACTGCTTCAACTGTATCCACAACTGCTTCGACAGCACCCACAACTGCTTCGACGCCACCCATAACTGCTTCGACGGCACCCACAACTGCTTCGACTGCACCCTCAACTGCTTCATCTGCTTTGACGGCACCAACAACTGCATCGACGGCACCCACAACTGCTTTGACGGTTCCCACAACTGCTTCAACCCCTAACACAACTACTTTGACGTCTCCCACAACTGCTTGGACGGAGCCCACAACTGTTTCAACTGTACCCACAACTGCTTCGACAGCACCCACAACTGCTTCGACGCCACCCATAACTGCTTCGACGGCACCCACAACTGCTTCAAAGGCACCCACTGTACCAACAACTGCTTCGACGGCACCCATAACTGCTTTGACGGCACCCACAACTGCTTCGACGGCACCCATAAATGCTTTGATGGCACCCACAACTGCTTCAAAGGCACCCACTGTACCCACAACTGCTTCGACGTTCCCAACAACTGCTTTGAAAATATCAACAACTGCCTCGACTGCTTCGACGGCACCCACAACTGCTTTGACGGCACCAACAACTGCTTCGACAGCACCCACAACTGCTTCGACGCCACCCACAACTGCTTCGACGCCACAAACAACTGCTTTGACGGCACCCACAACTGCTTCGACGGCACCCACAACTGCTTCGACGGCACCCACAACTGCTTCGACGGCACCCTCAACTGCTTCGACTGCACCCTCAACTGCTTCAACTGTACCCACAACTGCTTCGCCGGCACCCACAACTGCTTCGACGGCACCCACAACTGCTTCGACGGCACCCACAACTGCTTCAACTGTACCAACATCTGCCTCGACTTTTTCGGCGCCACCCACAACTGCTTTGACTGGACCCACAACTGCTTCAAAGGCACCCACTGTACCCACAACTGGTTCGACGTTACCAACAACTGCTTTGAAAATACCCACAACTGCCTCGACTGCTTCGACGTCACCCACAACTGCTTCGACTGCACCCACAACTGCTTCGAAAGCACCAACAACTGCTTTGACGGCACCCACAACTGCTTTGACGGCACCCACAACTGCTTTGACGGCACCAACAACTGCTTCGACAGCACCCACAACTGCTTCGACGCCACCCATAACTGCTTCGACGGAACCAACAACTGCTTTAACGGCACCCACAACTGCTTTGACGGCACCCACAACTGCTTTGACGGCACCCAAAACTGCTTTGACGCTTCCCACAACTGCTTGGACGGCACCCACAACTGCTTCAACTGTACCCACAACTAAGTTGATGGCACCCACAACTGCTTCGACCTCACCAACAACTGCCTCGACTGCACCCTCAAATGCTTCATCTGCTTGGACGGCACCAACAACTGCTTCAACTGTACCCACAACTGCGTTGATGGCACCCACAACTGCTTTGAAAATACCCACAACTGCCTCGACTGCTTCGACGGCACCCACAACTGCTTCGACGGCACCCGCAACTGCTTTAACTCCTGCCACAACTATTTCGACATCTCCCACAACTGCTTCAACGGCACCCACAACTGCTTCGACGGCACCAACAACTGCTTTGACGGCACCCACAACCTCTTCGACGGCACCCACAACTGCTTCGACGGCACCCACAACTGCTTCGACGGTTCCCAGAACTGCTTTGACGGCACCCACAACTGCTCTAACTCCTGCCACAACTACTTCGACGTCTCCCACAACTGCTTTGACGGCACCCACAACTGCTGCGACACAACCAACAACTGCTTCGACGGAACCCACAACCGCTTCGACGGCACCCACAACTGCTTCGACTGTACCCACAACTGCTTCGACGGCACCAACAACCTATTCAACGGCACCCACAACTGCTTTGACTGCACCCACAACTGCTCTAACCCCTGCCACAACTACTTTGACGTCTCCCACAACTGCTTTGACGGCACCCACAACTGCTTTGACGGCACCTTTGACGTCTCCCAAAACTGCTTTGACGGTACCAACAACTGCTTCGACTGCACCCTCAACTGCTTCAACTGTACCCACAACTGCTTTGACGTCACCCACAACTGCTTCAACGGCACCCACAACTGCTTCCACGGCACCCAGAACTGCTTTGACGCTTCCCACAACTGCTTGGACGGCACCCACAACTGCTTCAACTGTACCCACAACTAAGTTGATGGCACCCACAACTGCTTCGACCTCACCAACAACTGCCTCGACTGCACCCTCAAATGCTTCATCTGCTTGGACGGCACCCACAACTGCTTTGACGGCACCCAAAACTGCTTTGACGCTTCCCACAACTGCTTGGACGGCACCCACAACTGCTTCAACTGTACCCACAACTAAGTTGATGGCACCCACAACTGCTTCGACCTCACCAACAACTGCCTCGACTGCACCCTCAAATGCTTCATCTGCTTGGACGGCACCAACAACTGCTTCAACTGTACCCACAACTGCGTTGATGGCACCCACAACTGCTTTGAAAATACCCACAACTGCCTCGACTGCTTCGACGGCACCCACAACTGCTTCGACGGCACCCGCAACTGCTTTAACTCCTGCCACAACTATTTCGACATCTCCCACAACTGCTTCAACGGCACCCACAACTGCTTCGACGGCACCAACAACTGCTTTGACGGCACCCACAACCTCTTCGACGGCACCCACAACTGCTTCGACGGCACCCACAACTGCTTCGACGGCACCAACAACTGCTTTGACGGCACCCACAACCTCTTCGACGGCACCCACAACCGCTTCGACGGCACCCACAACCGCTTCGACGGCACCCACAACCTCTTCGACGGCACCCACAACCGCTTCGACGGCACCCACAACCGCTTCGACGGCACCCACAACCGCTTCGACGGCACCCACAACTGCTTTGACGCCACCAACAACTGCTTCGACGGCACCCACAACTGCTTCGACGGCACCCACAACTGCTTCGACGACACCCACAACTGCTTCGCTGGCATCCACAACTGCTTTCACCCCTGCCACAACTACTTCGACGTCTCCCACAACTGCTTCAACTGTACCAACATCTGCCTCGACTGTTTCGGCGTCACCCACAACTGCTTCGACGGCACCCACAACTGCTTCGACTGCACCCTCAACTGCATCAACTGTAGCCACAACTGCTTTGACGGCACCCACAACTGCTTCGACAGCACCCACAACTGCTCCGACGGCACCCACAACTGCTCCGACGGCACCCACAACTGCTTCGACAGCACCCACAACTGCTTCTACGCCACCCACAACAGCTTTGACGGCACCCACAACTACTTCGACGTCTCCTACAACTGCTTCGACGAAACCAACAACTGCTTCGACTGCACCCTTAACTGCTTCAACTGTACCCACAACTGCTTTCTCGGCACCCACAACTGCTTCGAAAGCACCAACAACTGCTTTGACGGCACCCACAACTGCTTTGACGGCACCAACAACTGCTTCGACAGCACCCACAACTGCTTCGACGACACCCATAACTGCTAAGACGGAACCAACAACTGCTTTAACGGCACCCACAACTGCTTCGATGGAACCAACAACTGCTTTGACGGCACCCACAACTGCTTTGACGGCACCCACAACTGCTTCGACGTCTCCCACAACTGCTTTGACAGTGCCAACAACTGCTTCGACAGCACCAACAACTGCTTCGACAGCACCCACAACTGCTTCGACTGCACCCACAACTGCTTCGACGGCACCAACAACTGCTTTGACGGCACCCACAACGGCTTCGAGGGTTCCCAGAACTGCTTTGACGGCACCCACAACTGCTCTAACTCCTGCCACAACTACTTCGACGTCTCCCACAACTGCTTTGACGGCACCCACAACTGCTGCGACACAACCAACAACTGCTTCGACGGAACCCACAACCGCTTCAACGGCACCCACAACTGCTTCGACTGTACCCACAACTGCTTCGACGGCACCAACAACCTATTCAACGGCACCCACAACTGCTTTGACTGCACCCACAACTGCTCTAACCCCTGCCACAACTACTTTGACGTCTCCCACAACTGCTTTGACGGCACCCACAACTGCTTTGACGGCACCTTTGACGTCTCCCAAAACTGCTTTGACGGTACCAACAACTGCTTCGACTGCACCCTCAACTGCTTCAACTGTACCCACAACTGCTTTGACGTCACCCACAACTGCTTCAACGGCACCCACAACTGCTTCCACGGCACCCAGAACTGCTTTGACGCTTCCCACAACTGCTTGGACGGCACCCACAACTGCTTCAACTGTACCCACAACTAAGTTGATGGCACCCACAACTGCTTCGACCTCACCAACAACTGCCTCGACTGCACCCTCAAATGCTTCATCTGCTTGGACGGCACCCACAACTGCTTCAACTGTACCCACAACTGCTTCGACGGCACCCATAACTGCTTCGACGGCACCCACAACTGCTTCAAAGGCACCAACTGTACCCACAACTGCTTTGAAAATACCCACAACTGCCTTGCCTGCTTCGACAGCACCCACAACTACTTTGTTGGTACCCACAACTGCTTCGACTGTACCCACAACTGCTTCGACGGCACTCACAACCTATTCAACGGCACCCACAACTGCTTTGACTGCACCCACAACTGCTCTAACCCCTGCCACAACTACTTTGACGTCTCCCACAACTGCTTTGACGGCACCCACAACTGCTTTGACGGCACCTTTGACGTCTCCCAAAACTGCTTTGACGGTACCAACAACTGCTTCGACTGCACCCTCAACTGCTTCAACTGTACCCACAACTGCTTCAACGGCACCCACAACTGCTTCCACGGCACCCACAACTGCTTCGACGGCACCCACAACTGCTCTAACCCCTGCCACAACTACTTCGACGTCTCCCACAACTGCTTTGACGGCACCCACAACTGCTTTGACGGCACCCACAACTGCTTTGACGGCACCCAAAACTGCTTTGACGCTTCCCACAACTGCTTGGACGGCACCCACAACTGCTTCAACTGTACCCACAACTAAGTTGATGGCACCCACAACTGCTTCGACCTCACCAACAACTGCCTCGACTGCACCCTCAAATGCTTCATCTGCTTGGACGGCACCCACAACTGCTTCAACTGTACCCACAACTGCTTCGACGGCACCCATAACTGCTTCGACGGCACCCACAACTGCTTCAAAGGCACCAACTGTACCCACAACTGCTTCGACGTTACCAACAACTGCTTTGAAAATACCCACAACTGCCTTGCCTGCTTCGACAGCACCCACAACTACTTTGATGGCACCCACAACTGCTTTGACAGCACCAACAACTGCTTCGACAGCACCCACAACTGCTTCGACGCCACCAACAACCTCTTCGACTGTACCCACAACTGCTTTGACGGCACCCACAACTGCTTTGACCTCACCAACAACTGCCTTAACTGCACCCTCAAATGCTTCATCTGCTTGGACTGCACCAACAACTGCTTCAACTGTACCCACAACTGCGTTGATGGCACCCACAACTGCTTTGAAAATACCCACAACTGCCTCGACTGCTTCGACGGCACCCACAACTGCTTCGACGGCACCCGCAACTGCTTTAACCCCTGCCACAACTATTTCGACATCTCCCACAACTGCTTCAACGGCACCCACAACTGCTTCGACGGCACCAACAACTGCTTTGACGGCACCCACAACCTCTTCGACGGCACCCACAACTGCTTCGACGGCACCCACAACTGCTTCGACGGCACCCACAACTGCTTCGACGGCACCAACAACTGCTTTGACGGCACCCACAACCTCTTCGACGGCACCCACAACCGCTTCGACGGCACCCACAACTGCTTTGACGGCACCCACAACGGCTTTGACGGCACCCACAACTGCTTTGACGGCACCCACAACTGCTTTGACGCCACCAACAACTGCTTCGACGGCACCCACAACTGCTTCGACGACACCCACAACTGCTTCGACGGCACCCACAACTGCTTCGCTGGCATCCACAACTGCTTTGACGGCACCCACAACTGCTTTGACGCCACCAACAACTGCTTCGACGGCACCCACAACTGCTTCGACGACACCCACAACTGCTTCGACGTCTCCCACAACTGCTTCGACGTCTCCCACAACTACTTTGACGTCTCCCACAACTGCTTTGACGGCACCCACAACTGCTTCGACTGTACCCACAACTGCTTCGACGGCACCCACAACTGCTTTGACAGCACCAACAACTGCTTCGACAGCACCCACAACTGCTTCGATGCCACCAACAACCTCTTCGACGGCACCCACAACTGCTTCGACTGTACCCACAACTGCTTCAACGGCACCCACAACTGTTTTGACAGCACCCACAACTGCTTCGACGGCACCCACAACTGTTTCGACTGCACCCTCAACTACTTCAACTGTACCCACAACTGCTTTGACGGCACCCACAACTGCTTTGACGGCACCCACAACTGCTTCAACGGTTTTCACAACGGCTTCAACCTCTGCCACAACTACTTCGACGTATCCCACAACTGCTTGGACGGCACCCACAACTGCTTCAACTGTACCCACAACTGCTTCGACGGCACCCATAACTGCTTCGACGGCACCCACAACAGCTTCAAAGGCACCCACTGTACCCACAACTGCTTCGACTGTACCCACAACTGCGTTGACGGCACCCACAACTGTTTTGACAGCACCCACAACTGCTTCGACGGCACCCACAACTGTTTCGACTGCACCCTCAACTACTTCAACTGTACCCACAACTGCTTTGACGGCACCCACAACTGCTTTGACGGCACCCACAACTGCTTCAACGGTTTTCACAACGGCTTCAACCTCTGCCACAACTGCGTTGACGGCACCCACAACTGTTTTGACAGCACCCACAACTGTTTTGACAGCACCCACAACTGCTTCGACGGCACCCACAACTGTTTCGACTGCACCCTCAACTACTTCAACTGTACCCACAACTGCTTTGACGGCACCCACAACTGCTTTGACGGCACCCACAACTGCTTCAACGGTTTTCACAACGGCTTCAACCTCTGCCACAACTGCTTCAACGGCACCCACAACTGCTTCGACGGCACCAACAACTGCTTTGACGGCACCCACAACCTCTTCGACGGCACCCACAACTGCTTCGACGGCACCCACAACTGCTTCGACGGCACCCACAACTGCTTCGACGGCACCAACAACTGCTTTGACGGCACCCACAACCTCTTTGACGGCACCCACAACTGCTTCTTCGGCACCCACAACTGCTTTGACGGCACCCACAACGGCTTTGACGGCACCCACAACTGCTTTGACGGCACCCACAACTGCTTTGACGCCACCAACAACTGCTTCGACGGCACCCACAACTGCTTCGACGACACCCACAACTGCTTCGACGGCACCCACAACTGCTTCGCTGGCATCCACAACTGCTTTCAACCCTGCCACAACTACTTTGACGGCACCCACAACTGCTGCGACACAACCAACAACTGCTTCGACGGAACCCACAACCGCTTCGACGGCACCCACAACTGCTTCGACTGTACCCACAACTGCTTCGACGGCACCCACAACCTATTCAACGGCACCCACAACTGCTTTGACTGCACCCACAACTGCTCTAACCCCTGCCACAACTACTTTGACGTCTTCCACAACTGCTTTGACGGCACCCACAACTGCTTTGACGGCACCATTGACGTCTCCCAAAACTGCTTTGACGGTACCAACAACTGCTTCGACTGCACCCACAACTGCTTCGACGGCACCCATAACTGCTTCGACGGCACCCATAACTGCTTCGACGGCACCCATAACTGCTTCGACGGCACCCACAACTGCTTCAAAGGGACCAACTGTACCCACAACTGCTTCGACGTTACCAACAACTGCTTTGAAAATACCCACAACTGCCTTGCCTGCTTCGACAGCACCCACAACTACTTTGATGGCACCCACAACTGCTTTGACAGCACCAACATCTGCTTCGACAGCACCAACATCTGCTTCGACAGCACCCACAACTGCTTCGACACCACCAACAACCTCTTCGACGGCACGCACAACTGCTTCGACTGTACCCACAACTGCTTTGACGGCACCCACAACTGCTTTGAAAATACCCACAACTGCCTCGACTGCTTCGACGGCACCCACAACTGCTTCGACGGCACCCGCAACTGCTTTAACCCCTGCCACAACTATTTCGACATCTCCCACAACTGCTTCAACGGCACCCACAACTGCTTCGACGGCACCAACAACTGCTTTGACGGCACCCATAACCTCTTCGACGGCACCCACAACTGCTTCGACGGCACCCACAACTGCTTCGACGGCACCCACAACTGCTTCGACGGCACCAACAACCGCTTCGACGGCACCCACAACCTCTTCGACGGCACCCACAACCGCTTTGACGGCACCCACAACGGCTTTGACGGCACCCACAACGGCTTTGACGGCACCCACAACTGCTTTGCTGGCATCCACAACTGCTTTCACCCCTGCCACAACTACTTCGACGTCTCCCAAAACTGCTTCGACGGCACCCACAACTGCTTCAACGCCACCCTCAACTGCTTCGACGGCACCCACAACTGCTTCGACGCCACCCACAACTGCTTCGACGGCACCCACAACTGCTTCGACGGCACCCACAACTGCTTCGACGTCTCCCACAACTACTTTGACATCTCCCACAACTGCTTTGACGGCACCCACAACTGCTTCGACTGTACCCACAACTGCTTCGACGGCACCCACAACTGCTTTGACAGCACCAACAACTGCTTCGACAGCACCCACAACTGCTTCAACGCCACCAACAACTGCTTCCACGGCACCCACAACTGTTTCGACTGCACCCTCAACTACTTCAACTGTACCCACAACTGCTTTGACAGCACCCACAACTGCTTTGACAGCACCCACAACTACTTCGACGTATCCCACAACTGCTTGGACGGCACCCACAACTGCTTCAATTGTACCCACAACTGCTTCGACGGCACCCATAACTGCTTCGACGGCACCCACAACTGCTTCAAAGGCACCCACTGTACCCACAACTGCTTCGACGTTACCAACAACTGCTTTGAAAATACCCACAACTGCCTTGCCTGCTTCGACAGCACCCAGAACTACTTTGACGGCACCCACAACTGCTTCGACTGCACCCACCACTGCGTTGATGGCACCCACAACTGCTTTGACAGCACCAACAACTGCTTCGACAGCACCCACAACTGCTTCGACGCCACCAACAACCTTTTCGACGGCACCCACAACTGCTTCGACTGTACCCACAACTGCTTTGACGGCACCCACAATTGCTTTGCTGGCACCAACAACTGCTTCGACTGTACCCACAACTGCTTTGACGGCACCCACAAAGGCTTTGCTGGCACCCACAACTGCTTGGACGGCACCCAAAACTGCTTCCACGGCACCCACAACTGCTTCAACTGTACCAACATCTGCCTCGACTGTTTCGGCGTCACCCACAACTGCTTCAACGGCACCCATAACTGCTTCGACTGGACCCACAACTGCTTCAAAGGCACCCACTGTACCCACAACTGCTTCGACGTTACCAACAACTGCTTCGACGTTACCAACAACTGCTTCGACGGCACCCGCAACGACTTTAACACCTGCCACAACAACTTCGACGTCTCCCACAACTGCTTCGATGGCACCAACAACTGCTTCGACGTTACCAACAACTGCTTTGAAAATACCCACAACTGCCTTGCCTGCTTCGACAGCACCCAGAACTACTTTGACGGCACCCACAACTGCTTCGACTGCACCCACCACTGCGTTGATGGCACCCACAACTGCTTTGACAGCACCAACAACTGCTTCGACAGCACCCACAACTGCTTCGACGCCACCAACAACCTTTTCGACGGCACCCACAACTGCTTCGACTGTACCCACAACTGCTTTGACGGCACCCACAATTGCTTTGCTGGCACCAACAACTGCTTCGACTGTACCCACAACTGCTTTGACGGCACCCACAAAGGCTTTGCTGGCACCCACAACTGCTTGGACGGCACCCAAAACTGCTTCCACGGCACCCACAACTGCTTCAACTGTACCAACATCTGCCTCGACTGTTTCGGCGTCACCCACAACTGCTTCAACGGCACCCATAACTGCTTCGACTGGACCCACAACTGCTTCAAAGGCACCCACTGTACCCACAACTGCTTCGACGTTACCAACAACTGCTTCGACGTTACCAACAACTGCTTCGACGGCACCCGCAACGACTTTAACACCTGCCACAACAACTTCGACGTCTCCCACAACTGCTTCGATGGCACCAACAACTGCTTCGACGGCACCCACAACTGCTTCGACTGCACCCTCAACTGCTTCATCTGCTTTGACGGCACCCACAACTGCTTCGACGGCACCCACAACTGCTTCGACTGCACCCACAACTGCTTTGACTGCACCCACAACTGCTTCGACGGCACCCACAACTGCTTCCAAGGCACCCACAACTGCTTCCAAGGCACCCACAACTGCTTCGACGGCACCCACAACTGCTCTAACCCATGCCACAACTACTTCGACGTCTCCCACAACTGCTTTGACGGCACCCACAACTGCTTTGACGGCACCCACAACTGCTTTGACGGCACCCACAACTGCTTCGACGGTTCCCACAACTGATTCAACCCCTAACACAACTTCTCTGACGTCTCCCACAACTGCTTGGACGGCACCCACAACTGCTTCAACTGTACCCACAACTACGTTGATGGCACCCACAACTGCTTTGACAGCACCAACAACTGCTTCGACAGCACCCACAACTGCTTCGACGCCACCCACAACTGCTTCGACGGCACCCACAACTGCTTTGACTGCACCCAAAACGGCTTCGACAGCACTGACAACTGCTTCGACGCCACCAACAACCTCTTCGACGGCACCCACAGCTGCTTCAACTGTTCCAACATCTGCCTCGACTGTTTCGGCGTCACCCACAACTGCTTCGACGGCACCCACAACTGCTTTGACTGCACCCACAACTGCTTCGACTGCACCCACCACTGCGTTTATGGCACCCACAACTACTTTGACAGCACCAACAACTGCTTCGACAGCACCCACAACGGCTTTAACCCCTGCAACAACTGCTTTGACTGCACCCTCAACTGCTTTGACTGCACCCACAACTGCTTCGACTGCACCCACCACTGCGTTTATGGCACCCACAACTACTTTGACAGCACCAACAACTGCTTCGACAGCACCCACAACTGCTTCGACGCCACCAACAACCTCTTCGACTGTACCCACAACTGCTTTGACGGCACCCACAATTGCTTTGCTGGCACCAACAACTGCTTCGACTGTACCCACAACGGCTTTGACGGCACCCACAAAGGCTTTGCTGGCACCCACAACTGCTTGGACGGCACCCACAACTGCTTCCACGGCACCCACAACTGCTTCAACTGTACCAACATCTGCCTCGACTGTTTCGGCGTCACCCACAACTGCTTCAACGGCACCCATAACTGCTTCGACTGGACCCACAACTGCTTCAAAGGCACCCACTGTACCCACAACTGCTTCGACGTTACCAACAACTGCTTTGACGTTACCAACAACTGCTTCGACGGCACCCGCAACGGCTTTAACACCTGCCACAACTACTTCGACGTCTCCCACAACTGCTTCGATGGCACCAACAACTGCTTCGACGGCACCCACAACTGCTTCGACTGCACCCTCAACTGCTTCATCTGCTTTGACGGCACCAACAACTGCTTCGACGGCACCCACAACTGCTTCGACTGCACCCACAACTGCTTTGACTGCACCCACAACTGCTTCCAAGGCACCCACAACTGCTTCGACGGCACCCACAACTGCTCTAACCCCTGCCACAACTACTTCGACGTCTCCCACAACTGCTTTGACGGCACCCACAACTGCTTTGACGGCACCCACAACTGCTTTGACGGCACCCACAACTGCTTCAACCCCTAACACAACTACTCTGACGTCTCCCACAACTGCTTGGACGGCACCCACAACTGCTTCAACTGTACCCACAACTGCGTTTATGGCACCCACAACTGCTTTGACAGCACCAACAACTGCTTCGACAGCACCCACAACTGCTTCGACGCCACCCACAACTGCTTCGACGGCACCCACAACTGCTTTGACTGTACCCACAACTGCTTTGACGGCACCCACAATTGCTTTGCTGGCACCCACAACTGCTTCGACCGCACCCACAACTGCTTCGACGGCACCCACAGCTGCTTCAACTGTTCCAACATCTGCCTCGACTGTTTCGGCGTCACCCACAACTGCTTCGACGGCAAACATAACTGCTTCGACTGGACCCACAACTGCTTCAAAGGCACCCATTGTACCCACAACTGCTTCGACGTTTCCAACAACTGCTTTGAAAATACCCACAACTGCCTCGACTGCTTCGATGGCACCCACAACTGCTTCGACGGCACCCACAACTGCTTCGCTGTCATCCACAACTGCTTTCACCCCTGCCACAACTACTTTGACGTCTCCCAAAACTGCTTCGACGGCACCCACAACTGCTTCGACGCCACCCACAACTGCTTCGACGGCACCCACAACTGCTTCGACGGCACCCACAACTGCTTCGACGTCTCCCACAACTGCTTCGACGTCTCCCACAACTACTTTGACGTCTCCCACAACTGCTTTGACGGCACCCACAACTGCTTCGACTGTACCCACAACTGCTTTAACGGCACCCACAACTGATTTGACAGCACCCACAACTGCTTCGACGGCACCCACAACTGCTTTGATAGCACCCACAACTGCTTCGACGGCACCCACAACTGTTTCGACTGCACCCTCAACTACTTCAACTGTACCCACAACTGCTTTGACGGCACCCACAACTGCTTTGACGGCACCCACAACTGCTTCAACGGTTTTCACAGCGGCTTCAACCTCTGCCACAACTACTTCGACGTATCCCACAACTGCTTGGACGGCACCCACAACTGCTTCAACTGTACCCACAACTGCTTCGACGGCACCCATAACTGCTTCGACGGCACCCACAACTGCTTCAAAGGCACCCACAGTACCCACAACTGCTTCGACGTTACCAACAACTGCTTTGAAAATACCCACAACTGCCTTGCCTGCTTCGACAGCACCCACAACTACTTTGATGGCACCCACAACTGCTTTGACAGCACCGACAACTGCTTCGACGCCACCAACAACCTCTTCGACGGCACCCACAACTGCTTCGACTGTACCCACAACTGCTTCGACGGCACCCACAGCTGCTTCAACTGTTCCAACATCTGCCTCGACTGTTTCGGCGTCACCCACAACTGCTTCGACGGCACCCACAACTGCTTTGACAGCACCCACAACTGCTTTAACCCCTGCCACAACTATTTCGACATCTCCCACAACTGCTTCAACGGCACCCACAACTGCTTCGACGGCACCAACAACTGCTTTGACGGCACCCACAACCTCTTCGACGGCACCCACAACTGCTTCGACGGCACCCACAACTGCTTCGACGGCACCCACAACTGCTTTGACGGCACCCACAACTGCTTTGACGGCACCCACAACTGCTTTAACCCCTGCCACAACTATTTCGACATCTCCCACAACTGCTTCGACGGCACCCACAACTGCTTCGACGGCACCCACAACTGCTTCGACGGCACCAACAACTGCTTTGACGGCACCCACAACCTCTTCGACGGCACCCACAACTGCTTCGACGGCACCCACAACTGCTTCGACGGCACCCACAACTGCTTTGACGGCACCCACAACCTCTTCGACGGCACCCACAACCGCTTTGACGGTCCCCACAACGGCTTTGACGGCACCCACAACGGCTTTGACGGCACCCACAACTGCTTTGACGGCACCCACAACTGCTTTGACGCCACCAACAACTGCTTCGACGGCACCCACAACTGCTTCGACGACACCCACAACTGCTTCGACGGCACCCACAACTGCTTCGCTGGCATCCACAACTGCTTTCACCCCTGCCACAACTACTTCGACGTCTCCCAAAACTGCTTCTACGACACCCACAACTGCTTCGACTCCACCCACAACTGCTTCGACGGCACCCACAACTGCTTCGACGGCACCCACAACTGCTTCGACGGCACCCACAACTGCTTCGACGCCACCCACAACTGCTTTGACGGCACCCACAACTGCTGCGACACAACCAACAACTGCTTCGACGGAACCCACAACCGCTTCGACGGCACCCACAACCGCTTCGACTGTACCCACAACTGCTTCGACGGCACCCACAACCTATTCAACGGCACCCACAACTGCTTTGACTGCACCCACAACTGCTCTAACCCCTGCCACAACTACTTTGACGTCTCCCACAACTGCTTTGACGGCACCCACAACTGCTTTGACGGCACCTTTGACGTCTCCCAAAACTGCTTTGATGGTACCAACAACTGCTTCGACTGCACCCTCAACTGCTTCAACTGTACCCACAACTGCTTCAACGGCACCCACAACTGCTTCCACGGCACCCACAACTGCTTCGACGGCACCCACAACTGCTCTATCCCCTGCCACAACTACTTCGACGTCTCCCACAACTGCTTTGACGGCACCCACAACTGCTTTGACGGCACCCAAAACTGCTTTAAACCTTCCCACAACTGCTTGGACGGCACCCACAACTGCTTCAACTGTACCCACAACTAAGTTGATGGCACCCACAACTGCTTCGACCTCACCAACAACTGACTCGACTGCACCCTCAAATGCTTCATCTGCTTGGACGGCACCCACAACTGCTTCAACTGTACCCACAACTGCTTCGACGGCACCCATAACTGCTTCGAAGGCACCCACAACTGCTTCAAAGGCACCAACTGTACCCACAACTGCTTCGACGTTACCAACAACTGCTTTGAAAATACCCACAACTGCCTTGCCTGCTTCGACAGCACCCACAACTACTTTGATGGCACCCACAACTGCTTTGACAGCACCAACAACTGCTTCGACAGCACCCACAACTGCTTCGACGCCACCAACAACCTCTTCGACGGCACCCACAACTGCTTCGACTGTACCCACAACTGCTTTGACGGCACCCACAACTGCTTTGACCTCACCAACAACTGCCTTGACTGCACCCTCAAATGCTTCATCTGCTTGGACGGCACCAACAACTGCTTCAACTGTACCCACAACTGCGTTGATGGCACCCACAACTGCTTTGAAAATACCCACAACTGCCTTGACTGCTTCGACGGCACCCACAACTGCTTCGACGGCACCCGCAACTGCTTTAACCCCTGCCACAACTATTTCGACATCTCCCACAACTGCTTCAACGGCACCCACAACTGCTTCGACGGCACCAACAACTGCTTTGACGGCACCCACAACCTCTTCGACGGCACCCACAACTGCTTCGACGGCACCCACAACTGCTTCGACGGCACCCACAACCTCTTCGACGGCACCCACAACCGCTTCGACGGCACCCACAACTGCTTTAACGGCACCCACAACGGCTTCGCTGGCATCCACAACTGCTTTCACCCCTGCCACAACTACTTCGACGTCTCCCAAAACTGCTTCGACGGCACCCACAACTGCTTCGACGCCACCCTCAACTGCTTCGACGGCACCCACAACTGCTTCGACGCCACCCACAACTGCTTCGACGCCACCCACAACTGCTTCGACGGCACCCACAACTGCTTCGACGGCACCCACAACTGCTTCGACGTCTCCCACAACTACTTTGACGTCTCCCACAACTGCTTCGACTGTACCCACAACTGCTTCGACTGTACCCACAACTGCTTCGACGGCACCCACAACTGCTTTGACAGCACCAACAACTGCTTCGACAGCACCCACAACTGCTTCGACGCCACCAACAACCTCTTCGACGGCACCCACATCTGCTTCGACGGCACCCACAACTGCTTTGACAGCACCCACAACTGCTTCGACGGCACACACAACTGTTTCGACTGCACCCTCAACTACTTCAACTGTACCCACAACTACTTTGACGGCACCCACAACTGCTTCAACGGTTTTCACAACGGCTTCAACCTCTGCCACAACTACTTCGACGTATCCCACAACTGCTTGGACGGCACCCACAACTGCTTCAACTGTACCCACAACTGCTTCGACGGCACCCATAACTGCTTCGACGGCACCCACAACTGCTTCAAAGGCCCCCACTGTACCCACAACTGCTTCGACGTTACCAACAACTGCTTTGAAAATACCCACAACTGCCTTGCCTGCTTCGACAGCACCCACAACTACTTTGACGGCACCCACAACTGCTTCGACTGCACCCACCACTGCGTTGATGGCACCCACAACTGCTTTGACAGCACCAACAACTGCTTCGACAGCACCCACAACTGCTTCGACGCCACCAACAACCTCTTCGACGGCACCCACAACTGCTTCGACTGTACCCACAACTGCTTTGACGGCACCCACAATTGCTTTGCTGGCACCAACAACTGCTTCGACTGTACCCACAACTGCTTTGACGGCACCCACAAAGGCTTTGCTGGCACCCACAACTGCTTGGACGGCACCCAAAACTGCTTCCACGGCACCCACAACTGCTTCAACTGTACCAACATCTGCCTCGACTGTTTCGGCGTCACCCACAACTGCTTCAACGGCACCCATAACTGCTTCGACTGGACCCACAACGGCTTCAAAGGCACCCACTGTACCCACAACTGCTTCGACGTTACCAACAACTGCTTCGACGTTACCAACAACTGCTTCGACGGCACCCGCAACGGCTTTAACACCTGCCACAACTACTTCGACGTCTCCCACAACTGCTTCGATGGCACCAACAACTGCTTCGACGGCACCCACAACTGCTTCGACTGCACCCTCAACTGCTTCATCTGCTTTGACGGCACCAACAACTGCTTCGACGGCACCCACAACTGCTTCGACTGCACCCACAACTGCTTTGACTGCACCCACAACTGCTTCGACGGCACCCACAACTGCTTCCAAGGCACCCACAACTGCTTCGACGGCACCCACAACTGCTTCAAAGGCACCCACTGTACCCACAACTGCTTCGAAGTTTCCAACAACTGCTTTGAAAATACCCACAACTGCCTCGACTGCTTCGACTGCACCCACAACTGCTTTGACTGCACCCACAACTGCTTCGACTGCGCCCTCCACTGCGTTGATGGCACCCACAACTGCTTTGACAGCACCAACAACTGCTTCGACAGCACCCACAACTGCTTCGACGCCACCAACAACCTCTTCGACGGCACCCACAACTGCTTCTACTGCACCCTCAACTGCTTCATCTGCTTTGACGGCACCAACAACTGCTTTGACGGCACCCACAACTGCTTTGACGGCACCCACAACTGCTTTGAGTGCACCCACAACTGCTTTGAGTGCACCCAAAACTGCTTCGACGGCACCCACAACTGCTTCGACCGCACCCGCAACTGCTTCAACGGCACCACCAACTGCTTTAACACCTGCCACAACTACTTCGACGTCTCCCACAACTGCTTCGACGGCACCCACAACTGCTTCAAAGGCACCCACTGTACCCACAACTGCTTCGAAGTTTCCAACAACTGCTTTGAAAATACCCACAACTGCCTCGACTGCTTCGACTGCACCCACAACTGCTTTGACTGCACCCACAACTGCTTCGACTGCGCCCTCCACTGCGTTGATGGCACCCACAACTGCTTTGACAGCACCAACAACTGCTTCGACAGCACCCACAACTGCTTCGACGCCACCAACAACCTCTTCGACGGCACCCACAACTGCTTCTACTGCACCCTCAACTGCTTCATCTGCTTTGACGGCACCAACAACTGCTTTGACGGCACCCACAACTGCTTTGAGTGCACCCACAACTGCTTTGAGTGCACCCAAAACTGCTTCGACGGCACCCACAACTGCTTCGACGGCACCCACAACTGCTTCGACCGCACCCGCAACTGCTTCAACGGCACCACCAACTGCTTTAACACCTGCCACAACTACTTCGACGTCTCCCACAACTGCTTCGACTGCACCCACAACTGCTTCGACGGCACCCACAACTGCTTCGACCGCACCCGCAACTGCTTCAACGGCACCACCAACTGCTTTAACACCTGCCACAACTACTTCGACGTCTCCCACAACTGCTTCGACGGCACCCACAACTGCTTCGACGGCACCCACAACTGCTTTGACTGCACCCACAACTGCTTCAGCGGCACCCACAACTGCTTCCACGGCACCCACAACTGCTTTGACGGCACCCACAACTGCATTGACGGCACCCACAACTGCTTCAACTGTACCCACAACTAAGTTGACGGCACCCACAACTGCTTTGACAGCACCAACAACTGCTTCGACAGCACCCACAACTGCTTCGACAGCACCCACAACTGCTTCGACAGCACCCACAACTGCTTCGACGCCACCCACAACTGCTTCGACGCCACCCACAACTGCTTTGACGGCACCCACAACTGCTTTGAGTGCACCCACAACTGCTTTGAGTGCACCCAAAACTGCTTCGACGGCACCCACAACTGCTTCGACGGCACCCACAACTGCTTCGACCGCACCCGCAACTGCTTCAACGGCACCACCAACTGCTTTAACACCTGCCACAACTACTTCGACGTCTCCCACAACTGCTTCGACTGCACCCACAACTGCTTCGACTGCACCCACAACTGCTTCGACGGCACCCGCAACTGCTTCGACCGCACCCGCAACTGCTTCAACGGCACCACCAACTGCTTTAACACCTGCCACAACTACTTCGACGTCTCCCACAACTGCTTCGACGGCACCCACAACTGCTTCGACGGCACCCACAACTGCTTTGACTGCACCCTCAACTGCTTTGACTGCACCCACAACTGCTTCAGCGGCACCCACAACTGCTTCCACGGCACCCACAACTGCTTTGACGGCACCCACAACTGCTTTGACGGCACCCACAACTGCTTCAACTGTACCCACAACTAAGTTGACGGCACCCACAACTGCTTTGACAGCACCAACAACTGCTTCGACAGCACCCACAACTGCTTCAACAGCACCCACAACTGCTTTGAAAATACCCACAACTGCCTCGACTGCTTCGACGGCACCCACAACTGCTTTGACGGCACCCACAATTGCTTTGCTGGCACCCACAACTGCTTCGACGGCACTCACAACTGCTTCATCTGCTTTGACGGCACCAACAACTGCTTTGACGGCACCAACAACAGCTTCGACTGCACCCTCAACTGCTTCAACTGTACCAACATCTGCCTCGACTTTTTCGGCGTCACCCACAACTGCTTCGATGGCACCCACAACTGCTTCAACCCCTGCCTTGACTGCTTCGACGGCACCCACAACTGCTTCGACGGCACCCACAACTGCTTCGACGGCACCCATAACTGCTTCGACGGCACCCACAACTGCTTCAAACGCACCCACTGTACCCACAACTGCTTCGACGTTACCAACAACTGCTTTGAAAATACCCACAACTGCCTCGACTGCGTCGACGGCACCCAGAACTGCTTTGCTGGCACCCACAACTGCTTTGACGGCACCCACAATTGCTTTGCTGGCACCCACAACTGCTTCGACGGCACTCACAACTGTTTCAACAGCACCCACAACTGCTTCAACTGTACCAACATCTGCCTCGACTTTTTCGGCGTCACCCACAACTGCTTCGATGGCACCCACAACTGCTTCAACCCCTGCCACAACTATTCTGACGTCTCCCACAACTGCTTGGATGGCACCCACAACTGCTTCAACTGTACCCACAACTACTTCGACTGCACCCACAACTGCTTTGACAGCACCGACAACTGCTTCGACGGTTCCCACAACTGCTTCAACCCCTAACACAACTACTTCGACGTCTCCCACAACTGCTTCAACTGTACCCACAACTAAGTTGATGGCACCCACAACTGCTTCGACTGCACCCTCAACTGCTTCATCTGCTTTGACGGCACCAACAACTGCTTCGACGGCACCAACAACAGCTTCGACTGCACCCTCAACTGCTTCAACTGTACCCACAAATGCTTTGACGGCACCCACAAATGCTTTGACGGCACCAACATCTGCTTCGACGCCACCAACATCTGCTTCGACGCCACCAACATCTGCTTCGACGGCACCCACAACTGCTTCGACCGCACCCGCAACTGCTTCAACGGCACCACCAACTGCTTTAACACCTGCCACAACTACTTCGACGTCTCCCACAACTGCTTCGACGGCACCCACAACTGCTTCGACGGCACCCACAACTGCTTTGACTGCACCCACAACTGCTTCAGCGGCACCCACAACTGCTTCCACGGCACCCACAACTGCTTTGACGGCACCCACAACTGCATTGACGGCACCCACAACTGCTTCAACTGTACCCACAACTAAGTTGACGGCACCCACAACTGCTTTGACAGCACCAACAACTGCTTCGACAGCACCCACAACTGCTTCGACAGCACCCACAACTGCTTCGACAGCACCCACAACTGCTTCGACGCCACCCACAACTGCTTCGACGCCACCCACAACTGCTTTGACGGCACCCACAACTGCTTTGAGTGCACCCACAACTGCTTTGAGTGCACCCACAACTGCTTCGACCGCACCCGCAACTGCTTCAACGGCACCACCAACTGCTTCAACGGCACCACCAACTGCTTTAACACCTGCCACAACTACTTCGACGTCTCCCACAACTGCTTCGACTGCACCCACAACTGCTTCGACTGCACCCACAACTGCTTCGACGGCACCCGCAACTGCTTCGACCGCACCCGCAACTGCTTCAACGGCACCACCAACTGCTTTAACACCTGCCACAACTACTTCGACGTCTCCCACAACTGCTTCGACGGCACCCACAACTGCTTCGACGGCACCCACAACTGCTTTGACTGCACCCTCAACTGCTTTGACTGCACCCACAACTGCTTCAGCGGCACCCACAACTGCTTCCACGGCACCCACAACTGCTTTGACGGCACCCACAACTGCTTTGACGGCACCCACAACTGCTTCAACTGTACCCACAACTAAGTTGACGGCACCCACAACTGCTTTGACAGCACCAACAACTGCTTCGACAGCACCCACAACTGCTTCAACAGCACCCACAACTGCTTTGAAAATACCCACAACTGCCTCGACTGCTTCGACGGCACCCACAACTGCTTTGACGGCACCCACAATTGCTTTGCTGGCACCCACAACTGCTTCGACGGCACTCACAACTGCTTCATCTGCTTTGACGGCACCAACAACTGCTTTGACGGCACCAACAACAGCTTCGACTGCACCCTCAACTGCTTCAACTGTACCAACATCTGCCTCGACTTTTTCGGCGTCACCCACAACTGCTTCGATGGCACCCACAACTGCTTCAACCCCTGCCTTGACTGCTTCGACGGCACCCACAACTGCTTCGACGGCACCCACAACTGCTTCGACGGCACCCATAACTGCTTCGACGGCACCCACAACTGCTTCAAACGCACCCACTGTACCCACAACTGCTTCGACGTTACCAACAACTGCTTTGAAAATACCCACAACTGCCTCGACTGCGTCGACGGCACCCAGAACTGCTTTGCTGGCACCCACAACTGCTTTGACGGCACCCACAATTGCTTTGCTGGCACCCACAACTGCTTCGACGGCACTCACAACTGTTTCAACAGCACCCACAACTGCTTCAACTGTACCAACATCTGCCTCGACTTTTTCGGCGTCACCCACAACTGCTTCGATGGCACCCACAACTGCTTCAACCCCTGCCACAACTATTCTGACGTCTCCCACAACTGCTTGGATGGCACCCACAACTGCTTCAACTGTACCCACAACTACTTCGACTGCACCCACAACTGCTTTGACAGCACCGACAACTGCTTCGACGGTTCCCACAACTGCTTCAACCCCTAACACAACTACTTCGACGTCTCCCACAACTGCTTCAACTGTACCCACAACTAAGTTGATGGCACCCACAACTGCTTCGACTGCACCCTCAACTGCTTCATCTGCTTTGACGGCACCAACAACTGCTTCGACGGCACCAACAACAGCTTCGACTGCACCCTCAACTGCTTCAACTGTACCCACAAATGCTTTGACGGCACCCACAAATGCTTTGACGGCACCAACATCTGCTTCGACGCCACCAACATCTGCTTCGACGCCACCAACATCTGCTTCGACGGCACCCACAACTGCTTCGACCGCACCCGCAACTGCTTCAACGGCACCACCAACTGCTTTAACACCTGCCACAACTACTTCGACGTCTCCCACAACTGCTTCGACGGCACCCACAACTGCTTCGACGTCTCCCACAACTGCTTCAACTGTACCCACAACTAAGTTGATGGCACCCACAACTGCTTCGACTGCACCCTCAACTGCTTCATCTGCTTTGACGGCACCAACAACTGCTTCGACGGCACCAACAACAGCTTCGACTGCACCCTCAACTGCTTCAACTGTACCCACAAATGCTTTGACGGCACCCACAAATGCTTTGACGGCACCAACATCTGCTTCGACGCCACCAACATCTGCTTCGACGCCACCAACATCTGCTTCGACGCCACCAACAACTGCTTCGACGCCACCAACAACTGCTTCAAAGGCACCCACTGTTCCCACAACTGCTTTGACGTTACCAACAACTGCTTTAACCCCTGCAACAACTGCTTCGACTGCACCCACAACTGCTTCGACTGCACCCACCACTGCGTTGATGGCACCCACAACTGCTTTGACAGCACCAACAACTGCTTCGACAGCACCCACAACTGCTTCGACGCCACCAACAACCTCTTCGACGGCACCCACAACTGCTTCGACTGTACCCACAACTGCTTTGACGGCACCCACAACTGCTTCGACGGCACCCACAACTGCTTCGACGGCACCCACAACTGCTTCGACTGCACCCTCAACTGCTTCATCTGCTTTGACGTCACCAACAACTGCTTCCACGGCACCCACAAATGCTTCGACGGCACCCACAACTGCTCTAACCCCTGCCATAACTACTTCGACGTCTCCCACAACTGCTTTGACGGCACCCACAACTGCTTTGACGGCACCCACAACTGCTTCAACTGTACCCACAACTAAGTTGATGGCACCCACAACTGCTTCGACTGCACCCACAACTACTTTGACTACACCCACAACTGCTTCGCTGTCATCCACAACTGCTTTCACCCCTGCCACAACTACTTCGACGTCTCCCAAAACTGCTTCGACTGCACCCACAACCGCTTCGACGCCACCCACAACTGCTTCGACGGCACCCACAACTGCTTCGACGGCACCCACAACTGCTTCAACGGCACCCACAACTGCTTCGACGTCTCCCACAACTACTTTGACGTCTCCCACAACTGCTTTGACGGCACCCACAACTGCTTTGACTGTACCCACAACTGCTTTAACGGCACCCACAACTGATTTGACAGCACCCACAACTGCTTCGACGGCACCCACAACTGCTTTGATAGCACCCACAACTGCTTCGACGGCACCCACAACTGTTTCGACTGCACCCTCAACTACTTCAACTGTACCCACAACTGCTTTGACGGCACCCACAACTGCTTTGACGGCACCCACAACTGCTTCAACGGTTTTCACAACGGCTTCAACCTCTGCCACAACTACTTCGACGTATACCACAACTGCTTCAACTGTACCCACAACTGCTTCGACGGCACCCATAACTGCTTCGACTGCACCCACAACTGCTTCAAAGGCACCCACTGTACCCACAACTGCTTCGACGTTACCAACAACTGCTTTGAAAATACCCACTACTGCCTTAGCTGCTTCGACAGCACCCACAACTACTTTGACGGCACCCACAACTGCTTTAACCCCTGCAACAACTGCTTCGACTGCACCCACAACTGCTTCTACTGCACCCACAACTGCTTCTACTGCACCCACCACTGCGTTGATGGCACCCACATCTGCTTTGACAGCACCAACAACTGCTTCGACAGCACCCACAACTGCTTCGACGCCACCAACAACCTCTTCGACGGCACCCACAACTGCTTCGACTGTACCCACAACTGCTTTGACGGCACCCACAATTGCTTTGCTGGCACCAACAACTGCTTCGACAGTACCCACAACTGCTTTGACGGCACCCACAAAGGCTTTGCTGGCACCCACAACTGCTTGGACGGCACCCACAACTGCTTCCACGGCACCCACAACTGCTTCAACTGTACCAACATCTGCCTCGACTGTTTCGGCGTCACCCACAACTGCTTCAACGGCACCCATAACTGCTTCGACTGGATCCACAACTGCTTCAAAGGCACCCACTGTACCCACAAGTGCTTTGACTGCACCCTCAACTGCTTTGACTGCACCCACAACTGCTTCAGCGGCACCCACAACTGCTTCCACGGCACCCACAACTGCTTTGACGGCACCCACAACTGCTTTGACGGCACCCACAACTGCTTCAACTGTACCCACAACTAAGTTGACGGCACCCACAACTGCTTTGACAGCACCCACAACTGCTTGACAGCACCAACAACTGCTTTGACAGCACCCACAACTGCTTCAACAGCACCCACAACTGCTTCGACGCCACCCACAACTGCTTCGACGGCACCCACAACTGCTTCGACGGCACCCACAACTGCTTCAAAGGCACCCACTGTACCCACAACTGCTTCGAAGTTTCCAACAACTGCTTTGAAAATACCCACAACTGCCTCGACTGCTTCGACGGCACCCACAACTGCTTTGACGGCACCCACAATTGCTTTGATGGCACCCACAACTGCTTCGACGGCACTCACAACTGCTTCATCTGCTTTGACGGCACCAACAACTGCTTCGACGGCACCAACAACAGCTTCGACTGCACCCTCAACTGCTTCAACTGTACCAACATCTGCCTCGACATTTTCGGCGTCACCCACAACTGCTTCGATGGCACCCACAACTGCTTCAACCCCTGCCTTGACTGTTTCGACGGCACCCACAACTGCTTCGACGGCACCCACAACTGCTTCGACGGCACCCATAACTGCTTCGACGGCACCCACAACTGCTTCAAAGGCACCCACTGTACCCACAACTGCTTCGACGTTACCAACAACTGCTTTGAAAATTACCACAACTGCCTCGACTGCGTCGACGGCACCCAGAACTGCTTTGCTGGCACCCACAACTGCTTTGACGGCACCCACAATTGCTTTGCTGGCACCCACAACTGCTTTGCTGGCACCCACAACTGCTTCGACGGCACTCACAACTGTTTCTACAGCACCCACAACTGCTTCAACTGTACCAACATCTGCCTCGACTTTTTCGGCGTCACCCACAACTGCTTCGATGGCACCCACAACTGCTTCAACCCCTGCCACAACTATTCTGACGTCTCCCACAACTGCTTGGATGGCACCCACAACTGCTTCAACTGTACCCACAACTACTTCGACTGCACCCACAACTGCTTTGACAGCACCAACAACTGCTTCGACAGCACCCACAACTGCTTCGACAGCACCCACAACTGCTTCGACAGCACCCACAACTGCTTCGACAGCACCCACAACTGCTTCGACGCCACCCACAACTGCTTCGACGCCACCCACAACTGCTTCAAAGGCACCCACTGTACCCACAACTGCTTCGAAGTTTCCAACAACTGCTTTGAAAATACCCACAACTGCCTCGACTGCTTCGACGGCACCCACAATTGCTTTGACGGCACCCACAATTGCTTTGCTGGCACCCACAACTGCTTCGACGGCACTCACAACTGCTTCATCTGCTTTGACGGCACCAACAACTGCTTCGACGGCACCAACAACAGCTTCGACTGCACCCTCAACTGCTTCAACTGTACCAACATCTGCCTCGACTTTTTCGGCGTCACCCACAACTGCTTCGATGGCACCCACAACTGCTTCAACCCCTGCCTTGACTGTTTCGACGGCACCCACAACTGCTTCGACGGCACCCACAACTGCTTCGACGGCACCCATAACTGCTTCGACGGCACCCACAACTGCTTCAAAGGCACCCACTGTACCCACAACTGCTTCGACGTTACCAACAACTGCTTTGAAAATTACCACAACTGCCTCGACTGCGTCGACGGCACCCAGAACTGCTTTGCTGGCACCCACAACTGCTTTGACGGCACCCACAATTGCTTTGCTGGCACCCACAACTGCTTTGCTGGCACCCACAACTGCTTCGACGGCACTCAGAACTGTTTCTACAGCACCCACAACTGCTTCAACTGTACCAACATCTGCCTCGACTTTTTCGGCGTCACCCACAACTGCTTCGATGGCACCCACAACTGCTTCAACCCCTGCCACAACTATTCTGACGTCTCCCACAACTGCTTGGATGGCACCCACAACTGCTTCAACTGTACCCACAACTACTTCGACTGCACCCACAACTGCTTTGACAGCACCAACAACTGCTTCGACAGCACCCACAACTGCTTCGACAGCACCCACAACTGCTTCGACAGCACCCACAACTGCTTCGACAGCACCCACAACTGCTTCGACGCCACCCACAACTGCTTCGACGCCACCCACAACTGCTTCAAAGGCACCCACTGTACCCACAACTGCTTCGAAGTTTCCAACAACTGCTTTGAAAATACCCACAACTGCCTCGACTGCTTCGACGGCACCCACAATTGCTTTGACGGCACCCACAATTGCTTTGCTGGCACCCACAACTGCTTCGACGGCACTCACAACTGCTTCATCTGCTTTGACGGCACCAACAACTGCTTCGACGGCACCAACAACAGCTTCGACTGCACCCTCAACTGCTTCAACTGTACCAACATCTGCCTCGACTTTTTCGGCGTCACCCACAACTGCTTCGATGGCACCCACAACTGCTTCAACCCCTGCCTTGACTGTTTCGACGGCACCCAGAACTGCTTTGCTGGCACCCACAACTGCTTTGACGGCACCCACAATTGCTTTGCTGGCACCCACAACTGCTTCGACGGCACTCACAACTGTTTCGACAGCACCCACAACTGCTTCAACTGTACCAACATCTGCCTCGACTTTTTCGGCGTCACCCACAACTGCTTCGATGGCACCCACAACTGCTTCAACCCCTGCCACAACTATTCTGACGTCTCCCACAACTGCTTGGATGGCACCCACAACTGCTTCAACTGTACCCACAACTACTTCGACTGCACCCACAACTGCTTTGACAGCACCGACAACTGCTTCGACGGTTCCCACAACTGCTTCAACCCCTAACACAACTACTTCGACGTCTCCCACAACTGCTTCAACTGTACCCACAACTGCTTTGACGGCACCAACATCTGCTTCGACGCCACCAACAACTGCTTCGACGCCACCAACAACTGCTTCAAAGGCACCCACTGTACCCACAACTGCTTTGACGTTACCAACAACTGCTTTAACCCCTGCAACAACTGCTTCGACTGCACCCACAACTGCTTCGACTGCACCCACCACTGCGTTGATGGCACCCACAACTGCTTTGACAGCACCAACAACTGCTTCGACAGCACCCACAACTGCTTCGACGCCACCAACAACCTCTTCGACGGCACCCACAACTGCTTCGACTGTACCCACAACTGCTTTGACGGCACCCACAACTGCTTCGACGGCACCCACAACTGCTTCGACGGCACCCACAACTGCTTCGACTGCACCCTCAACTGCTTCATCTGCTTTGACGTCACCAACAACTGCTTCCACGGCACCCACAAATGCTTCGACGGCACCCACAACTGCTCTAACCCCTGCCATAACTACTTCGACGTCTCCCACAACTGCTTTGACGGCACCCACAACTGCTTTGACGGCACCCACAACTGCTTTGACGGCACCCACAACTGCTTCGACTGCATTCACAACTGCTTCGACTGTACCCACAACTGCTTTAATTGTACCCACAACTGCTTTGACGGCACCCACAACTGCTTTGACGGCACCCACAACTGCTTTGACGGCACCCACAACTGCTTCGACAGTTCCCACAACTGCTTCAACCCCTGCCACAACTACTCTAATCCCTGCCACAACTACTTCCACGTCTCCCACTACTGCTTCGACGGCACTCTCAACTGCTTCAACTGTATCCACAACTGCTTTGACGGCACCCACAACTGCTTCGATGGCACCCACTGCTGCTTCAACTGTACCCACAACTGCTTTGACGGCACCCACAACTGCTTTGACGGCACCCACAACTGCTTTGACGGCACCCACAACTGCTTCGACAGCACCTACAACTGCTTCGACGGCACCCACAACTGTTCCGACGGCACCCACAACTGCTTCGTCGGCACCCACAACCGCTTTAACCCCTGCCACAACTACTTCCACGTCTCCTACAACTACTTCGACGTCTCCTACAACTGCTTCGACGGCACCAACAACTGCTTCGACTGCAGCCTCAACTGCTACAACTGTACCCACAACTGCTTTGACGACACCCACAACTGTTCTAAACCCTGCCACAACTACTTCGACGTCTCCCAAAACTGCTTTGACAGCACCAACAACTGCTTCGACAGTACCCACAACTGCTTCGACGCCACCGACAACTGCTTCGACGGCATCTACAACCGCTTCGACGGCATCCACAACTGCTTCGACTGTACCCACAACTGCTTCGACAGCACCTACAACTGCTTCGACGGCACCCACAACTGTTCCGACGGCACCCACAACTGTTCCGACGGCACCCACAACTACTTCGTCGGCACCCACAACTGCTTCGACTGCATTCTCAACTGCTTCAACTGTACTCTCAACTGCTTCAACTGTACCCACAACTGCTTGGACGCCACCCACAACTGCTTCGACGGCACCAACAACAGCTTCGACGGCACCCACAACTGCTTCGACGGCACCAACAACTGATTTGACGGCACCCACAACGGCTTCGACGGTTCCCAGAACTGCTTCGACGGCACCCACAACTGCTTCGACAGCACCAACAACTGCTTCGACAGCACCCACAACTGCTTCGACACAACCAACAACTGCTTCGACGGCACCCACAACTACTTTGTCGGCACCCACAACTGCTTCGACTGCACTCTCAACTGCTTCAACTGTACTCTCAACTGCTTTGACGGCACCCACAACTGCTTCGACGGCACCAACAATTGCTTCGACGGCACCCACAACTGCTTCGACTGCACCCTCAACTACTTCAACTGTACCCCTTACTGCTTCGACGGCACCCGCTGCTGCTTCGACGGCACCCGCTGCTGCTTCGACGGCACCCACAACTGCTTCGACGGCACCCACAACTGCTCTAACCCCTGCCACAACTACTTCGACGTCTCCCAAAACTGCTTCGACGGCACCAACAACTGCTTCGACTGCACACTCAACTGCTTCAACTGTACCCACAACTGCTTCGACAGCACCCACAACTGCTTCGACGGCACCCACAACAGCTTCGACGGCATCCACAACTGCTTTGACGGCACCCACAACTGCTTTGACGGCACCCACAACTGCTTTGACGGTTCCCACAACTTCTTCAACCCCTGCCACAACTACTTCGACAGCAACCACAACTGCTTCGACTGCACCCTCAACTGCTTTGACAGCACCAACAACTGCTTTGACAGCACCAACAACTGCTTTGACAGCACCAACAACTGCTTTGACGGCACCAACAACTGCTTTGACGGCACCAACAACTGCTTTGACGGCACCCACAACTGCTTCGAAGGCACCAACAATTGCTTCGACGGCACCCACAACTGCTTCGACTGCACCCTCAACTACTTCAACTGTACCCCTTACTGCTTCGACGGCACCGGCTGCTGCTTCGACGGCACCCACAACTGCTCTAACCCCTGCCACAACTACTTCGACGTCTCCCACAACTGCTTCGACGGCACCAACAACTGCTTCGACTGCACCCTCAACTGCTTCAACTGTACCCACAACTGCTTCGACTGCAACCTCAACTACTTCAACTGTACCCCTTACTGCTTCGACGGCACCGGCTGCTGCTTCGACGGCACCCACAACTGCTCTAACCCCTGCCACAACTACTTCGACGTCTCCCACAACTGCTTCGACGGCACCAACAACTGCTTCGACTGCACCCTCAACTGCTTCAACTGTACCCACAACTGCTTCGACGGCACCAACAACTGCTTCGACGGCACCCACAACTGCTTCGACGGCACCAACAACTGCTTTGACGGCACCCACAACGGCTTCGACGGTTCCCAGAACTGCTTCGACGGCACCCACAACTGCTCTAACCCCTGCCACAACTACTTCGACGTCTCCCACAACTGCTTCGACTGCATTCTCAACTGCTTCAACTGTACTCTCAACTGCTTCAACTGTACCCACAACTGCTTGGACGCCACCCACAACTGCTTCGACGGCACCAACAACAGCTTCGACGGCACCCACAACTGCTTCGACGGCACCAACAACTGATTTGACGGCACCCACAACGGCTTCGACGGTTCCCAGAACTGCTTCGACGGCACCCACAACTGCTTCGACAGCACCAACAACTGCTTCGACAGCACCCACAACTGCTTCGACACAACCAACAACTGCTTCGACGGCACCCACAACTACTTTGTCGGCACCCACAACTGCTTCGACTGCACTCTCAACTGCTTCAACTGTACTCTCAACTGCTTCAACTGTACCCACAACTGCTTTGACGGCACCCACAACTGCTTCGACGGCACCAACAATTGCTTCGACGGCACCCACAACTGCTTCGACTGCACCCTCAACTACTTCAACTGTACCCCTTACTGCTTCGACGGCACCCGCTGCTGCTTCGACGGCACCCGCTGCTGCTTCGACGGCACCCACAACTGCTTCGACGGCACCCACAACTGCTCTAACCCCTGCCACAACTACTTCGACGTCTCCCAAAACTGCTTCGACGGCACCAACAACTGCTTCGACTGCACACTCAACTGCTTCAACTGTACCCACAACTGCTTCGACAGCACCCACAACTGCTTCGACGGCACCCACAACAGCTTCGACGGCATCCACAACTGCTTTGACGGCACCCACAACTGCTTTGACGGCACCCACAACTGCTTCGACGGTTCCCACAACTTCTTCAACCCCTGCCACAACTGCTTCGACTGCACCCTCAACTGCTTCGACTGCACCCTCAACTGCTTTGACAGCACCAACAACTGCTTTGACAGCACCAACAACTGCTTTGACGGCAACAACAACTGCTTTGACGGCACCAACAACTGCTTTGACGGCACCAACAATTGCTTCGACGGCACCCACAACTACTTCGACTGCACCCTCAACTACTTCAACTGTACCCCTTACTGCTTCGACGGCACCGGCTGCTGCTTCGACGGCACCCACAACTGCTCTAACCCCTGCCACAACTACTTCGACGTCTCCCACAACTGCTTCGACGGCACCAACAACTGCTTCGACTGCACCCTCAACTGCTTCAACTGTACCCACAACTGCTTCGACTGCACCCTCAACTACTTCAACTGTACCCCTTACTGCTTCGACGGCACCGGCTGCTGCTTCGACGGCACCCACAACTGCTCTAACCCCTGCCACAACTACTTCGACGTCTCCCACAACTGCTTCGACGGCACCAACAACTGCTTCGACTGCACCCTCAACTGCTTCAACTGTACCCACAACTGCTTCGACGGCACCAACAACTGCTTCGACGGCACCCACAACTGCTTCGACGGCACCAACAACTGCTTCGACTGCATTCTCAACTGCTTCAACTGTACTCTCAACTGCTTCAACTGTACCCACAACTGCTTGGACGCCACCCACAACTGCTTCGACGGCACCAACAACAGCTTCGACGGCACTCACAACTGCTTCGACGGCACCAACAACTGATTTGACGGCACCCACAACGGCTTCGACGGTTCCCAGAACTGCTTCGACGGCACCCACAACTGCTTCGACAGCACCAACAACTGCTTCGACAGCACCCACAACTGCTTCGACGGCACCCACAACTACTTTGTCGGCACCCACAACTGCTTCGACTGCACTCTCAACTGCTTCAACTGTACTCTCAACTGCTTCAACTGTACCCACAACTGCTTTGACGGCACCCACAACTGCTTCGACGGCACCAACAATTGCTTCGACGGCACCCACAACTGCTTCGACTGCACCCTCAACTACTTCAACTGTACCCCTTACTGCTTCGACGGCACCCGCTGCTGCTTCGACGGCACCCGCTGCTGCTTCGACGGCACCCACAACTGCTTCGACGGCACCCACAACTGCTCTAACCCCTGCCACAACTACTTCGACGTCTCCCAAAACTGCTTCGACGGCACCAACAACTGCTTCGACTGCACACTCAACTGCTTCAACTGTACCCACAACTGCTTTGACAGCACCCACAACTGCTTCGACGGCACCCACAACTGCTTCAACTGTACCCACAACTGCTTTGACGGCACCCACAACTGCTTTGACGGCACCCACAACTGCTTTGATTGCACCCACAACTGCTTCGACGGCACCCACAACTGCTTCGACGCCACCAACAACTGCTTTGACGGCACCCACAACTGCTCCGACGGCAGCCACAACTGCTTCGACAGCACCCACAACTGCTTCGACGGCACCCACAACAGCTTCGACGGTATCCACTACAGCTTCGACGGCACCCACAACTGCTTCAACTGTACCCACAACTGATTTCACGGCACCCAAAACTGCTTCAACGGTACCGACAACAACTTTAACGGCACCCACAACTGCTTTGACAGCACCAACAACTGCTTCGACGGCACCCACAACTGTTTCGACGGAACCAACAACTGCTTCGACTGCACCTTCAACTGCTTTAATTGTACCCACAACTGCTTTGACGGCACCCACAACTGCTTTGACGGCACCCACAACTGCTTCGACGGTTCCCACAACTTCTTCAACCCCTGCCACAACTACTTCGACGGCAACCACAACTGCTTTGACAGCACCCACAACTGCTTTGACGGCACCCACAACTGCTTCAACTGTACCCACAACTGCTTTGACGGCACCCACAACTGCTTTGACGGCACCCACAACTGCTTTGACGGCACCCACAACTGCTTCGACGGCACCCACAACTGCTTCGACGGCACCCACAACTGCTTCGACGCCACCAACAACTGCTTTGACGGCACCCACAACTGCTCCGACGGCAGCCACAACTGCTTCGACAGCACCCACAACTGCTTCGACGGCACCCACAACAGCTTCGACGGCACCCACAACAGCTTCGACGGCATCCACTACAGCTTCGACGGCACCAACAACAGCTTCGACGGCACCCACAACTGCTTCGACGGCACCAACAACTGATTTGACGGCACCCACAACGGCTTCGACGGTTCCCAGAACTGCTTCGATGGCACCCACAACTGCTCTAACCCCTGCCACAACTACTTCGACGTCTCCCACAACTGCTTTGACAGCACCAACAACTGCTTCGACAGCACCCACAACTGCTTCGACACAACCAACAACTGCCTCGACGTTACCCACAACCGCTTCGACCGCACCCACAACTGCTTCGGCTGTACCCACAACTGCTTCGGCTGTACCCACAACTGCTTCAACGGCACCCACAACCTATTCAACGGCACCCACAACTGCTTTGACTGCACCCACAACTGCTTTGACGGCACCCACAACTGCTTCGACGGCACCCACAACTGCTTTGACGGCACATACAACTGCTCTAACCCCTGCCACAACTACTTCGACATCTCCCACAACTGCTTCGACGGCACCAACAACTGCTTCGACTGCACCCTCAACTGCTTCAACTGTACCCCTTACTGCTTCGACGGCACCCGCTGCTGCTTCGACGGCACCCACAACTGCTTCGACGGCACCCACAACTGCTTCGACTGCACCCACAACTGCTTCGACTGCACCCTCAACTACTTCAACTGTACCCCTTACTGCTTCGACGGCACCCGCTGCTGCTTCGACGGCACCCACAACTGCTCTAACACCTGCCACAACTACTTCGACGTCTCCCAAAACTGCTTCGACGGCACCAACAACTGCTTCGACTGCACCCTCAACTGCTTCAACTGTACCCACAAATGCTTTGACAGCACCCACAACTGCTTTGACGGCACCCACAACTGCTTCAACTGTACCCACAACTGCTTTGACGGCACCCACAACTGCTTTGACGGCACCCACAACTGCTTCGACGGCACCTACAACTGCTTCGACGGCACCCACAACTGCTTCGACCCCACCAACAACTGCTTTGACGGCACCCACAACTGCTCCGACGGCAGCCACAACTGCTTCGACAGCACCCACAACTGCTTCGACGGCATCCACTACAGCTTCGACGGCATCCACTACAGCTTCGACGGCACCCACAACTGCTTCAACTGTACCCACAACTGATTTCACGGCACCCACAACTGCTTTGACGGCACCCACAACGGCTTCAACCCCTGCCACAACTACTTCGACGTATCCCACAACTGCTTGGACGGCACCCAAAATTGCTTCAACTGTACCCACAACTGCTTGGACGGCACCCACAACTGCTTCAACGGTACCGACAACAACTTTAACGGCACCCACAACTGCTTTGACAGCACCAACAACTGCTTCGACGGCACCCACAACTGTTTTGACGGAACCAACAACTGCTTCGACTGCACCTTCAACTGCTTTAATTGTACCCACAACTGCTTTGACGGCACCCACAACTGCTTTGACGGCACCCACAACTGCTTCGACGGTTCCCACAACTTCTTCAACCCCTGCCACAACTACTTCGACGGCAACCACAACTACTTCGACTGCACCCTCAACTGCTTTGACAGCACCAACAACTGCTTTGACAGCACCAACAACTGCTTTGACGGCACCAACAACTGCTTTGACGGCACCAACAACTGCTTTGACGGCACCCACAACTGCTTCGAAGGCACCAACAATTGCTTCGACGGCACCCACAACTGCTTCGACTGCACCCTCAACTACTTCAACTGTACCCCTTACTGCTTCGACGGCACCGGCTGCTGCTTCGACGGCACCCACAACTGCTCTAACCCCTGCCACAACTACTTCGACGTCTCCCACAACTGCTTCGACGGCACCAACAACTGCTTCGACTGCACCCTCAACTGCTTCAACTGTACCCACAACTGCTTCGACTGTACCCACAACTGCTTCGACGGCACCAACAACTGCTTCGACGGCACCAACAACAGCTTCGACGGCACCCACAACTGCTTCGACGGCACCAACAACTGCTTTGACGGCACCCACAACGGCTTCGACGGTTCCCAGAACTGCTTCGACGGCACCCACAACTGCTCTAACCCCTGCCACAACTACTTCGACGTCTCCCACAACTGCTTTGACAGCACCAACAACTGCTTCGACAGCACCCACAACTGCTTCGACACAACCAACAACTGCCTCGACGTTACCCACAACCGCTTCGACCGCACCCACAACTGCTTCGGCTGTACCCACAACTGCTTCGACGGCACCCACAACCTATTCAACGGCACCCACAACTGCTTTGACTGCACCCACAACTGCTTTGACGGCACCCACAACTGCTTCGACGGCACCCACAACTGCTTTGACGGCACATACAACTGCTCTAACCCCTGCCACAACTACTTCGACATCTCCCACAACTGCTTCGACGGCACCAACAACTGCTTCGACTGCACCCTCAACTGCTTCAACTGTACCCCTTACTGCTTCGACGGCACCCGCTGCTGCTTCGACGGCACCCACAACTGCTCTAACCCCTGCCACAACTACTTCGACGTCTCCCACAACTGCTTCGACGGCACCCACAACTGCTTCGACTGCACCCTCAACTACTTCAACTGTACCCCTTACTGCTTCGACGGCACCCGCTGCTGCTTCGACGGCACCCACAACTGCTTCGACGGCACCCACAACTGCTCTAACCCCTGCCACAACTACTTCGACGTCTCCCACAACTGCTTCGACGGCACCAACAACTGCTTCGACGGCACCCTCAACTGCTTCAACTGTACCCACAACTGCTTTGACGGCACCCACAACTGCTTCGACGGCACCCAAAACTGCTTCAACTGTACCCACAACTGCTTTGACGGCACCCACAACTGCTTTGACGGCACCCACAACTGCTTCGACGGCACCCACAACTGCTTCGACGGCACCCACTACAGCTTTGACGGCACCCACAACAGCTTTGACGGCACCCACAACTGCTTCGACGGCACCCACAACTATTATCACGGCACCCACAACTGCTTTGACGGCACCCACAACTGCTTCAACGGTTTCTACAACGGCTTCAACCCCTGCCACAACTACTTCGACGTATCCCACAACTGCTTGGACGGCACCCAAAATTGCTTCAACTGTACCCACAACTGCTTGGACGGCACCCACAACTGCTTCAACGGTACCGACAACAACTTTAACGGCACCCACAACTGCTTTGACAGCACCAACAACTGCTTCGACGGCACCCACAACTGTTTCGACGGAACCAACAACTGCTTCGACTGCACCTTCAACTGCTTTAATTGTACCCACAACTGCTTTGACGGCACCCACAACTGCTTTGACGGCACCCACAACTGCTTTGACGGCACCCACAACTGCTTCGACGGTTCCCACAACTTCTTCAACCCCTGCCACAACTACTTCGACGGCAACCACAACTGCTTCGACGGCAACCACAACTGCTTCGACTGCACCCTCAACTGCTTTGACAGCACCAACAACTGCTTTGACAGCACCAACAACTGCTTTGACAGCACCAACAACTGCTTTGACGGCACCAACAACTGCTTTGACGGCACCAACAACTGCTTTGACGGCACCCACAACTGCTTCGAAGGCACCAACAATTGCTTCGACGTCTCCCACAACTGCTTCGACGGAACCAACAACTGCTTCGACTGCACCTTCAACTGCTTTAATTGTACCCACAACTGCTTTGACGGCACCCACAACTGCTTTGACGGCACCCACAACTGCTTCGACGGTTCCCACAACTTCTTCAACCCCTGCCACAACTACTTTGACGGCAACCACAACTGCTTTGACTGCACCCTCAACTGCTTTGACAGCACCAACAACTGCTTTGACAGCACCAACAACTGCTTCGACTGCACCCTCAACTGCTTCAACTGTACCCACAACTGCTTCGACTGTACCCACAACTGCTTGGACGCCACCCACAACTGCTTCGACGGCACCTACAACAGCTTCGACGGCACCCACAACTGCTTCGACGGCACCCACAACTGCTTCGACTGCACCCTCAACTACTTCAACTGTACCCCTTACTGCTTCGACGGCACCAGCTGCTGCTTCGACGGCACCCACAACTGCTTCGACGGCACCCACAACTGCTTCGACGGCACCAACAACTGCTTCGACTGCACCCTCAACTGCTTCAACTGTACCCACAAATGCTTCAACTGTACCCACAAATGCTTTGACAGCACCCACAACTGCTTTGACGGCACCCACAACTGCTTCAACTGTACCCACAACTGCTTTGACGGCACCCACAACTGCTTTGACGGCACCCACAACTGCTTCGACGGCACCTACAACTGCTTCGACGGCACCCACAACTGCTTCGACGGCACCCACAACTGCTTCGACGCCACCAACAACTGCTTTGACGGCACCCACAACTGCTCCGACGGCAGCCACAACTGCTTCGACGGCACCCACAACTGCTTCGACGGCACCCACAACAGCTTCGACGGCATCCACTACAGCTTCGACGGCACCCACAACTGCTTCAACTGTACCCACAACTGCTTTGACGGCACCCACAACTGCTTTGACGGCACCCACAACTGCTTCGACGGCACCTACAACTGCTTCGACGGCACCCACAACTGCTTCGACCCCACCAACAACTGCTTTGACGGCACCCACAACTGCTCCGACGGCAGCCACAACTGCTTCGACAGCACCCACAACTGCTTCGACGGCATCCACTACAGCTTCGACGGCATCCACTACAGCTTCGACGGCACCCACAACTGCTTCAACTGTACCCACAACTGATTTCACGGCACCCACAACTGCTTTGACGGCACCCACAACGGCTTCAACCCCTGCCACAACTACTTCGACGTATCCCACAACTGCTTGGACGGCACCCAAAATTGCTTCAACTGTACCCACAACTGCTTGGACGGCACCCACAACTGCTTCAACGGTACCGACAACAACTTTAACGGCACCCACAACTGCTTTGACAGCACCAACAACTGCTTCGACGGCACCCACAACTGTTTTGACGGAACCAACAACTGCTTCGACTGCACCTTCAACTGCTTTAATTGTACCCACAACTGCTTTGACGGCACCCACAACTGCTTTGACGGCACCCACAACTGCTTCGACGGTTCCCACAACTTCTTCAACCCCTGCCACAACTACTTCGACGGCAACCACAACTACTTCGACTGCACCCTCAACTGCTTTGACAGCACCAACAACTGCTTTGACAGCACCAACAACTGCTTTGACGGCACCAACAACTGCTTTGACGGCACCAACAACTGCTTTGACGGCACCCACAACTGCTTCGAAGGCACCAACAATTGCTTCGACGGCACCCACAACTGCTTCGACTGCACCCTCAACTACTTCAACTGTACCCCTTACTGCTTCGACGGCACCGGCTGCTGCTTCGACGGCACCCACAACTGCTCTAACCCCTGCCACAACTACTTCGACGTCTCCCACAACTGCTTCGACGGCACCAACAACTGCTTCGACTGCACCCTCAACTGCTTCAACTGTACCCACAACTGCTTCGACTGTACCCACAACTGCTTCGACGGCACCAACAACTGCTTCGACGGCACCAACAACAGCTTCGACGGCACCCACAACTGCTTCGACGGCACCAACAACTGCTTTGACGGCACCCACAACGGCTTCGACGGTTCCCAGAACTGCTTCGACGGCACCCACAACTGCTCTAACCCCTGCCACAACTACTTCGACGTCTCCCACAACTGCTTTGACAGCACCAACAACTGCTTCGACAGCACCCACAACTGCTTCGACACAACCAACAACTGCCTCGACGTTACCCACAACCGCTTCGACCGCACCCACAACTGCTTCGGCTGTACCCACAACTGCTTCGACGGCACCCACAACCTATTCAACGGCACCCACAACTGCTTTGACTGCACCCACAACTGCTTTGACGGCACCCACAACTGCTTCGACGGCACCCACAACTGCTTTGACGGCACATACAACTGCTCTAACCCCTGCCACAACTACTTCGACATCTCCCACAACTGCTTCGACGGCACCAACAACTGCTTCGACTGCACCCTCAACTGCTTCAACTGTACCCCTTACTGCTTCGACGGCACCCGCTGCTGCTTCGACGGCACCCACAACTGCTCTAACCCCTGCCACAACTACTTCGACGTCTCCCACAACTGCTTCGACGGCACCCACAACTGCTTCGACTGCACCCTCAACTACTTCAACTGTACCCCTTACTGCTTCGACGGCACCCGCTGCTGCTTCGACGGCACCCACAACTGCTTCGACGGCACCCACAACTGCTCTAACCCCTGCCACAACTACTTCGACGTCTCCCACAACTGCTTCGACGGCACCAACAACTGCTTCGACGGCACCCTCAACTGCTTCAACTGTACCCACAACTGCTTTGACGGCACCCACAACTGCTTCGACGGCACCCAAAACTGCTTCAACTGTACCCACAACTGCTTTGACGGCACCCACAACTGCTTTGACGGCACCCACAACTGCTTCGACGGCACCCACAACTGCTTCGACGGCACCCACTACAGCTTTGACGGCACCCACAACAGCTTTGACGGCACCCACAACTGCTTCGACGGCACCCACAACTATTATCACGGCACCCACAACTGCTTTGACGGCACCCACAACTGCTTCAACGGTTTCTACAACGGCTTCAACCCCTGCCACAACTACTTCGACGTATCCCACAACTGCTTGGACGGCACCCACAACTGCTTCAACGGTACCGACAACAACTTTAACGGCACCCACAACTGCTTTGACAGCACCAACAACTGCTTCGACGGCACCCACAACTGTTTCGACGGAACCAACAACTGCTTCGACTGCACCTTCAACTGCTTTAATTGTACCCACAACTGCTTTGACGGCACCCACAACTGCTTTGACGGCACCCACAACTGCTTCGACGGTTCCCACAACTTCTTCAACCCCTGCCACAACTACTTCGACGGCAACCACAACTGCTTCGACGGCAACCACAACTGCTTCGACTGCACCCTCAACTGCTTTGACAGCACCAACAACTGCTTTGACAGCACCAACAACTGCTTTGACGGCACCAACAACTGCTTTGACGGCACCAACAACTGCTTTGACGGCACCCACAACTGCTTCGAAGGCACCAACAATTGCTTCGACGTCTCCCACAACTGCTTCGACGGAACCAACAACTGCTTCGACTGCACCTTCAACTGCTTTAATTGTACCCACAACTGCTTTGACGGCACCCACAACTGCTTTGACGGCACCCACAACTGCTTCGACGGTTCCCACAACTTCTTCAACCCCTGCCACAACTACTTTGACGGCAACCACAACTGCTTTGACTGCACCCTCAACTGCTTTGACAGCACCAACAACTGCTTTGACAGCACCAACAACTGCTTCGACTGCACCCTCAACTGCTTCAACTGTACCCACAACTGCTTCGACTGTACCCACAACTGCTTGGACGCCACCCACAACTGCTTCGACGGCACCTACAACAGCTTCGACGGCACCCACAACTGCTTCGACGGCACCCACAACTGCTTCGACTGCACCCTCAACTACTTCAACTGTACCCCTTACTGCTTCGACGGCACCCGCTGCTGCTTCGACGGCACCCACAACTGCTTCGACGGCACCCACAACTGCTTCGACGGCACCAACAACTGCTTCGACTGCACCCTCAACTGCTTCAACTGTACCCACAAATGCTTCAACTGTACCCACAAATGCTTTGACAGCACCCACAACTGCTTTGACGGCACCCACAACTGCTTCAACTGTACCCACAACTGCTTTGACGGCACCCACAACTGCTTTGACGGCACCCACAACTGCTTCGACGGCACCTACAACTGCTTCGACGGCACCCACAACTGCTTCGACGGCACCCACAACTGCTTCGACGCCACCAACAACTGCTTTGACGGCACCCACAACTGCTCCGACGGCAGCCACAACTGCTTCGACGGCACCCACAACTGCTTCGACGGCACCCACAACAGCTTCGACGGCATCCACTACAGCTTCGACGGCACCCACAACTGCTTCAACTGTACCCACAACTGATTTCACGGCACCCACAACTGCTTTGACGGCACCCACAACTGCTTCGACGGCACCCACTACAGCTTTGACGGCACCCACAACAGCTTTGACGGCACCCACAACTGCTTCGACGGCACCCACAACTATTATCACGGCACCCACAACTGCTTTGACGGCACCCACAACTGCTTCAACGGTTTCTACAACGGCTTCAACCCCTGCCACAACTACTTCGACGTATCCCACAACTGCTTGGACGGCACCCAAAATTGCTTCAACTGTACCCACAACTGCTTGGACGGCACCCACAACTGCTTCAACGGTACCGACAACAACTTTAACGGCACCCACAACTGCTTTGACAGCACCAACAACTGCTTCGACGGCACCCACAACTGTTTCGACGGAACCAACAACTGCTTCGACTGCACCTTCAACTGCTTTAATTGTACCCACAACTGCTTTGACGGCACCCACAACTGCTTTGACGGCACCCACAACTGCTTCAACGGTACCGACAACAACTTTAACGGCACCCACAACTGCTTTGACAGCACCAACAACTGCTTCGACGGCACCCACAACTGTTTCGACGGAACCAACAACTGCTTCGACTGCACCTTCAACTGCTTTAATTGTACCCACAACTGCTTTGACGGCACCCACAACTGCTTTGACGGCACCCACAACTGCTTCGACGGTTCCCACAACTTCTTCAACCCCTGCCACAACTACTTCGACGGCAACCACAACTGCTTCGACGGCAACCACAACTGCTTCGACTGCACCCTCAACTGCTTTGACAGCACCAACAACTGCTTTGACAGCACCAACAACTGCTTTGACGGCACCAACAACTGCTTTGACGGCACCAACAACTGCTTTGACGGCACCAACAACTGCTTTGACGGCACCCACAACTGCTTCGAAGGCACCAACAATTGCTTCGACGTCTCCCACAACTGCTTCGACGGAACCAACAACTGCTTCGACTGCACCTTCAACTGCTTTAATTGTACCCACAACTGCTTTGACGGCACCCACAACTGCTTCGACGGTTCCCACAACTTCTTCAACCCCTGCCACAACTACTTTGACGGCAACCACAACTGCTTTGACTGCACCCTCAACTGCTTTGAGAGCACCAACAACTGCTTTGACAGCACCAACAACTGCTTCGACTGCACCCTCAACTGCTTCAACTGTACCCACAACTGCTTCGACTGTACCCACAACTGCTTGGACGCCACCCACAACTGCTTCGACGGCACCTACAACAGCTTCGACGGCACCCACAACTGCTTCGACGGCACCCACAACTGCTCTAACCCCTGCCACAACTACTTCGACGTCTCCCACAACTGCTTTGACAGCACAAACAACTGCTTCGACAGCACCCACAACTGCTTCGACACAACCAACAACTGCCTCGACGTTACCCACAACCGCTTCGACCGCAACCACAACTGCTTCGGCTGTACCCACAACTGCTTCGACGGCACCCACAACCTATTCAACGGCACCCACAACTGCTTTGACTGCACCCACAACTGCTTTGACGGCACGCACAACTGCTTCGACGGCACCCACAACTGCTTTGACGGCACATACAACTGCTCTAACCCCTGCCACAACTACTTCGACATCTCCCACAACTGCTTCGACGGCACCAACAACTGCTTCGACTGCACCCTCAACTGCTTCAACTGTACCCCTTACTGCTTCGACGGCACCCGCTGCTGCTTCGACGGCACCCACAACTGCTTCGACGGCACCCACAACTGCTCTAACCCCTGCCACAACTACTTCGACGTCTCCCACAACTGCTTCGACGGCACCCACAACTGCTTCGACTGCACCCTCAACTACTTCAACTGTACCCCTTACTGCTTCGACGGCACCCGCTGCTGCTTCGACGGCACCCACAACTGCTCTAACCCCTGCCACAACTACTTCGACGTCTCCCACAACTGCTTCGACGGCACCAACAACTGCTTCGACTGCACCCTCAACTGCTTCAACTGTACCCACAACTGCTTTGACGGCACCCACAACTGCTTTGACGGCACCCACAACTGCTTCGACGGCACCCACAACTGCTTCGACGGCACCCACTACAGCTTCGACGGCACCCACAACAGCTTTGACGGCACCCACAACTGCTTCGACGGTACCCACAACTATTATCACGGCACCCACAACTGCTTTGACGGCACCCACAACTGCTTCAACGGTTTCTACAACGGCTTCAACCCCTGCCACAACTACTTCGACGTATCCCACAACTGCTTGGACGGCACCCAAAATTGCTTCAACTGTACCCACAACTGCTTGGACGGCACCCACAACTGCTTCAACGGTACCGACAACAACTTTAACGGCACCCACAACTGCTTTGACAGCACCAACAACTGCTTCGACGGCACCCACAACTGTTTCGACGGAACCAACAACTGCTTCGACTGCACCTTCAACTGCTTTAATTGTACCCACAACTGCTTTGACGGCACCCACAACTGCTTTGACGGCACCCACAACTGCTTCAACTGTACCCACAACTGCTTTGACGGCACCCACAACTGCTTCGACGGCACCCACAACTGCTTCAACTGTACCCACAACTGCTTTGACGGCACCCACAACTGCTTCGACGGCACCCACAACTGCTTCGACGGCACCCACAACTGCTTCGACGGCACCCACAACTGCTTCGACGGCACCCACTACAGCTTTGACGGCACCCACAACAGCTTTGACGGCACCCACAACTGCTTCGACGGCACCCACAACTATTATCACGGCACCCACAACTGCTTTGACGGCACCCACAACTGCTTCAACGGTTTCTACAACGGCTTCAACCCCTGCCACAACTACTTCGACGTATCCCACAACTGCTTGGACGGCACCCAAAATTGCTTCAACTGTACCCACAACTGCTTGGACGGCACCCACAACTGCTTCAACGGTACCGACAACAACTTTAACGGCACCCACAACTGCTTTGACAGCACCAACAACTGCTTCGACGGAACCAACAACTGCTTCGACTGCACCTTCAACTGCTTTAATTGTACCCACAACTGCTTTGACGGCACCCACAACTGCTTTGACGGCACCCACAACTGCTTCGACGGTTCCCACAACTTCTTCAACCCCTGCCACAACTACTTCGACGGCAACCACAACTGCTTCGACGGCAACCACAACTGCTTCGACTGCACCCTCAACTGCTTTGACAGCACCAACAACTGCTTTGACAGCACCAACAACTGCTTTGACGGCACCAACAACTGCTTTGACGGCACCCACAACTGCTTCGAAGGCACCAACAATTGCTTCGACGTCTCCCACAACTGCTTCGACGGAACCAACAACTGCTTCGACTGCACCTTCAACTGCTTTAATTGTACCCACAACTGCTTTGACGGCACCCACAACTGCTTTGACGGCACCCACAACTGCTTCGACGGTTCCCACAACTTCTTCAACCCCTGCCACAACTACTTCGACGGCAACCACAACTGCTTCGACTGCACCCTCAACTGCTTTGACAGCAGCAACAACTGCTTTGAGAGCACCAACAACTGCTTTGACAGCACCAACAACTGCTTCGACTGCACCCTCAACTGCTTCAACTGTACCCACAACTGCTTCGAATGTACCCACAACTGCTTGGACGCCACCCACAACTGCTTCGACGGCACCTACAACAGCTTCGACGGCACCCACAACTGCTTCGACGGCACCCACAACTGCTTCGACTGCACCCTCAACTACTTCAACTGTACCCCTTACTGCTTCGACGGCACCCGCTGCTGCTTCGACGGCACCCACAACTGCTTCGACGGCACCCACAACTGCTTCGACGGCACCAACAACTGCTTCGACTGCACCCTCAACTGCTTCAACTGTACCCACAAATGCTTCAACTGTACCCACAAATGCTTTGACAGCACCCACAACTGCTTTGACGGCACCCACAACTGCTTCAACTGTACCCACAACTGCTTTGACGGCACGCACAACTGCTTTGACGGCACCCACAACTGCTTTGACGGCACCTACAACTGCTTCGACGGCACCCACAACTGCTTCGACGCCACCAACAACTGCTTTGACGGCACCCACAACTGCTCCGACGGCAGCCACAACTGCTTCGACAGCACCCACAACTGCTTTGACGGCACCCACAACAGCTTCGACGGCATCCACTACAGCTTCGACGGCACCCACAACTGCTTCAACTGTACCCACAACTGATTTCACGGCACCCACAACTGCTTTGACGGCACCCACAACGGCTTCAACCCCTGCCACAACTACTTCGACGTATCCCACAACTGCTTGGACGGCACCCAAAATTGCTTCAACTGTACCCACAACTGCTTGGACGGCACCCACAACTGCTTCAACGGTACCGACAACAACTTTAACGGCACCCACAACTGTTTCGACGGAACCAACAACTGCTTCGACTGCACCTTCAACTGCTTTAATTGTACCCACAACTGCTTTGACGGCACCCACAACTGCTTTGACGGCACCCACAACTGCTTCGACGGTTCCCACAACTTCTTCAACCCCTGCCACAACTACTTCGACGGCAACCACAACTGCTTCGACTGCACCCTCAACTGCTTTGACAGCACCAACAACTGCTTTGACAGCACCAACAACTGCTTTGACAGCACCAACAACTGCTTTGACGGCACCAACAACTGCTTTGACGGCACCAACAACTGCTTTGACGGCACCCACAACTGCTTCGATGGCACCAACAATTGCTTCGACGGCACCCACAACTACTTCGACTGCACCCTCAACTACTTCAACTGTACCCCTTACTGCTTCGACGGCACCGGCTGCTGCTTCGACGGCACCCACAACTGCTTCGACGGCACCCACAACTGCTTCGACTGCACCCTCAACTGCTTTGACTGCACCCTCAACTGCTTTGACAGCACCATCAACTGCTTTGACAGCACCAACAACTGCTTTGACGGCACCCACAACTGCTTCGAAGGCACCAACAATTGCTTCGACGGCACCCACAACTGCTTCGACTGCACCCTCAACTACTTCAACTGTACCCCTTACTGGTTCGACGGCACCCGCTGCTGCTTCGACGGCACCCACAACTGCTTCGACGGCACCCACAACTGCTTCGACGGCACCCACAACTGCTCTAACCCCTGCCACAACTACTTCGACGTCTCCCACAACTGCTTCGACGGCACCCACAACTGCTTCGACTGCACCCTCAACTACTTCAACTGTACCCCTTACTGCTTCGACGGCACCCGCTGCTGCTTCGACGGCACCCACAACTGCTCTAACCCCTGCCACAACTACTTCGACGTCTCCCACAACTGCTTCGACGGCACCAACAACTGCTTCGACTGCACCCTCAACTGCTTCAACTGTACCCACAACTGCTTCGACGGCACCCACAACTGCTTCGACGGCACCCACAACTGCTTCGACGGCACCCACAACTGCTTCGACGGCACCCACTACAGCTTCGACGGCACCCACAACAGCTTTGACGGCACCCACAACTGCTTCGACGGTACCCACAACTATTATCACGGCACCCACAACTGCTTTGACGGCACCCACAACTGCTTCAACGGTTTCTACAACGGCTTCAACCCCTGCCATAACTACTTCGACGTATCCCACAACTGCTTGGACGGCACCCAAAATTGCTTCAACTGTACCCACAACTGCTTGGACGGCACCCACAACTGCTTCAACGGTACCGACAACAACTTTAACGGCACCCACAACTGCTTTGACAGCACCAACAACTGCTTCGACGGCACCCACAACTGTTTCGACGGAACCAACAACTGCTTCGACTGCACCTTCAACTGCTTTAATTATACCCACAACTGCTTTGACGGCACCCACAACTGCTTTGACGGCACCCACAACTGCTTCGACGGTTCCCACAACTTCTTCAACCCCTGCCACAACTACTTCGACGGCAACCACAACTGCTTCGACTGCACCCTCAACTGCTTTGACAGCACCAACAACTGCTTTGACAGCACCAACAACTGCTTTGACAGCACCAACAACTGCTTTGACGGCACCAACAACTGCTTTGACGGCACCAACAACTGTTTCGACGGAACCAACAACTGCTTCGACTGCACCTTCAACTGCTTTAATTGTACCCACAACTGCTTTGACGGCACCCACAACTGCTTTGACGGCACCCACAACTGCTTCGACGGTTCCCACAACTTCTTCAACCCCTGCCACAACTACTTCGACGGCAACCACAACTGCTTCGACTGCACCCTCAACTGCTTTGACAGCACCAACAACTACTTTGACAGCACCAACAACTGCTTTGACAGCACCAACAACTGCTTCGACTGCACCTTCAACTGCTTTAATTGTACCCACAACTGCTTTGACGGCACCCACAACTGCTTTGACGGCACCCACAACTGCTTTGACGGTTCCCACAACTTCTTCAACCCCTGCCACAACTACTTCGACGGCAACCACAACTGCTTCGACGGCACCCACAACTGTTTCGACGGAACCAACAACTGCTTCGACTGCACCTTCAACTGCTTTAATTGTACCCACAACTGCTTTGACGGCACCCACAACTGCTTTGACGGCACGCACAACTGCTTCGACGGTTCCCACAACTTCTTCAACCCCTGCCACAACTACTTCGACGGCAACCACAACTGCTTCGACTGCACCCTCAACTGCTTTGACAGCACCAACTACTGCTTTGACAGCACCAACAACTGCTTTGACAGCACCAACAACTGCTTTGACGGCACCAACAACTGCTTTGACGGCACCAACAACTGCTTTGACGGCACCCACAACTGCTTTGACGGCACCCACAACTGCTTCGAAGGCACCAACAATTGCTTCGACGGCACCCACAACTGCTTCGACTGTACCCACAACTGCTTTGACGGCACCCACAACGGCTTCGACGGTTCCCAGAACTGCTTCGACGGCACCCACAACTGCTCTAACCCCTGCCACAACTACTTCGACGTCTCCCACAACTGCTTTGACAGCACAAACAACTGCTTCGACAGCACCCACAACTGCTTCGACACAACCAACAACTGCCTCGACGTTACCCACAACCGCTTCGACCGCACCCACAACTGCTTCGGCTGTACCCACAACTGCTTCGACGGCACCCACAACCTATTCAACGGCACCCACAACTGCTTTGACTGCACCCACAACTGCTTTGACGGCACGCACAACTGCTTCGACGGCACCCACAACTGCTTTGACGGCACATACAACTGCTCTAACCCCTGCCACAACTACTTCGACATCTCCCACAACTGCTTCGACGGCACCAACAACTGCTTCGACTGCACCCTCAACTGCTTCAACTGTACCCCTTACTGCTTCGACGGCACCCGCTGCTGCTTCGACGGCACCCACAACTGCTTCGACGGCACCCACAACTGCTCTAACCCCTGCCACAACTACTTCGACGTCTCCCACAACTGCTTCGACGGCACCCACAACTGCTTCGACTGCACCCTCAACTACTTCAACTGTACCCCTTACTGCTTCGACGGCACCCGCTGCTGCTTCGACGGCACCCACAACTGCTCTAACCCCTGCCACAACTACTTCGACGTCTCCCACAACTGCTTCGACGGCACCAACAACTGCTTCGACTGCACCCTCAACTGCTTCAACTGTACCCACAACTGCTTTGACGGCACCCACAACTGCTTTGACGGCACCCACAACTGCTTCGACGGCACCCACAACTGCTTCGACGGCACCCACTACAGCTTCGACGGCACCCACAACAGCTTTGACGGCACCCACAACTGCTTCGACGGTACCCACAACTATTATCACGGCACCCACAACTGCTTTGACGGCACCCACAACTGCTTCAACGGTTTCTACAACGGCTTCAACCCCTGCCATAACTACTTCGACGTATCCCACAACTGCTTGGACGGCACCCAAAATTGCTTCAACTGTACCCACAACTGCTTGGACGGCACCCACAACTGCTTCAACGGTACCGACAACAACTTTAACGGCACCCACAACTGCTTTGACAGCACCAACAACTGCTTCGACGGCACCCACAACTGTTTCGACGGAACCAACAACTGCTTCGACTGCACCTTCAACTGCTTTAATTGTACCCACAACTGCTTTGACGGCACCCACAACTGCTTTGACGGCACCCACAACTGCTTCGACGGTTCCCACAACTTCTTCAACCCCTGCCACAACTACTTCGACGGCAACCACAACTGCTTCGACTGCACCCTCAACTGCTTTGACAGCACCAACAACTGCTTTGACAGCACCAACAACTGCTTTGACAGCACCAACAACTGCTTTGACGGCACCAACAACTGCTTTGACGGCACCAACAACTGTTTCGACGGAACCAACAACTGCTTCGACTGCACCTTCAACTGCTTTAATTGTACCCACAACTGCTTTGACGGCACCCACAACTGCTTTGACGGCACCCACAACTGCTTCGACGGTTCCCACAACTTCTTCAACCCCTGCCACAACTACTTCGACGGCAACCACAACTGCTTCGACTGCACCCTCAACTGCTTTGACAGCACCAACAACTACTTTGACAGCACCAACAACTGCTTTGACAGCACTAACAACTGCTTTGACGGCACCAACAACTGCTTTGACGGCACCAACAACTGCTTTGATGGCACCCACAACTGCTTCGAAGGCACCAACAATTGCTTCGACGGCACCCACAACTGCTTCGACTGCACCCTCAACTACTTCAACTGTACCCCTTACTGCTTCGACGGCACCCGCTGCTGCTTCGACGGCACCCACAACTGCTCTAACCCCTGCCACAACTACTTCGACGTCTCCCACAACTGCTTCGACGGCACCAACAACTGCTTCGACTGCACCCTCAACTGCTTCAACTGTACCCACAACTGCTTCGACTGTACCCACAACTGCTTGGACGCCACCCACAACTGCTTCGACGGCACCAACAACAGCTTCGACGGCACCCACAACTGCTTCGACGGCACCAACAACTGCTTTGATGGCACCCACAACGGCTTCGACGGTTCCCAGAACTGCTTCGACGGCACCCACAACTGCTCTAACCCCTGCCACAACTACTTCGACGTCTCCCACAACTGCTTTGACAGCACCAACAACTGCTTCGACAGCACCCACAACTGCTTCGACACAACCAACAACTGCCTCGACGTTACCCACAACCGCTTCGACCGCACCCACAACTGCTTCGGCTGTACCCACAACTGCTTTGACGGCACATACAACTGCTTCAACTGTACCCACAACTGCTTTGACGGCATCCACAACTGCTTTGACGGCACCCACAACTGCTTCAACTGTACCCACAACTGCTTTGACGGCACCCACAACTGCTTCGACGAAACCCTCAACTGCTTCGACGGCACCCTCAACTGCTTCGACGGCACCCACAACTGTTTCGACGGCATCCACATCTGCTTTGACGGCACCCAAAACTGCTTCGACGCCACCAACAACTGCTTCAACAGCACCCACAACTGCTTCGACGGCACCCTCAACTGCTTCGACTGAACCCTCAACTGCTTCGACGGCACCCACAACAGCTTTAACCCCTGCCACAACTACTTTGACGTCTCCCACATCTGCTTCGACGGCACCCACAACTGCTTCGACGGTACCCACAACTGCTTCGACGGCACCTATTTTGACTTTGACGGCACCCACAACTGCTTCGACGGCACCCACAACTTTTTTGACGGCACCCGCAACTGCTTTGACGCTACCCAAAACCACTTCGACGGCTCCCACAACTGCTCTAACCCCTGCCACAGCTGCTTCGACGTCTCCCACAACTGCTTCGACGGAACCAACAACTGCTTCGACTGCACCTTCGACTGCTTTAATTGTACCCACAACTGCTTTGACGGCACCCACAAGTGCTTTGACGGCACCCACAACTGCTTCGACGGTTCCCACAACTTCTTCAACCCCTGCCACAACTACTTCGACGTCTCCCAAAACTGCTTCGACGGCAACCACAACTGCTTCGACTGCACCCTCAACTGCTTTGACTGCACCCTCAACTGCTTTGACAGCACCATCAACTGCTTTGACAGCACCAACAACTGCTTTGACGGCACCCACAACTGCTTCGAAGGCACCAACAATTGCTTCGACGGCACCCACAACTGCTTCGACTGCACCCTCAACTACTTCAACTGTACCCCTTACTGCTTCGACGGCACCCGCTGCTGCTTCGACGGCACCCACAACTGCTTCGACGGCACCCACAACTGCTCTAACCCCTGCCACAACTACTTCGACGTCTCCCACAACTGCTTCAACTGTACCCACAACTGCTTCGACTGTACCCACAACTGCTTGGACGCCACCCACAACTGCTTCGACGGCACCAACAACAGCTTCGACGGCACCCACAACTGCTTCGACGGCACCAACAACTGCTTTGACGGCACCCACAACGGCTTCGACGGTTCCCAGAACTGCTTTGACAGCACCAACAACTGCTTCGACAGCACCCACAACTGCTTCGACACAACCAACAACTGCTTCGACGGCACCCACAACTACTTCGTCGGCACCCACAACTGCTTCGACTGCACACTCAACTGCTTCAACTGTACTCTCAACTGCTTCAACTGTACCCCTTACTGCTTCGACGGCACCCGCTGCTGCTTCGACGGCACCCACAACTGCTTCGACGGCACCCACAACTGCTTTGACTGCACCCACAACTGCTTCGACGGCACCAACAACAGCTTCGACAGCACCCACAACTGCTTCGACGGCACCAACAACTGCTTTGACTGCACCCACAACTGCTTCGACGGCACCCACAACCTATTCAACGGCACCCACAACTGCTTTGACTGCACCCACAACTGCTTTGACGGCACCCACAACTGCTTCGACGGCACCCACAACTGCTTCGACGGCACATTCAACTGCTCTAACCCCTGCCACAACTACTTCGACGTCTCCCACAACTGCTTCGACGGCACCAACAACTGCTTCGACTGCACCCTCAACTGCTTCAACTGTACCCACAACTGCTTTGACGGCACCCACAACTGCTTTGACGGCATCCACAACTGCTTTGACGGCACCCACAACTGCTTCGACGAAACCCTCAACTGCTTCGACGGCACCCTCAACTGCTTCGACGGCACCCACAACTGTTTCGACGGCATCCACATCTGCTTTGACGGCACCCAAAACTGCTTCGACGCCACCAACAACTGCTTCAACAGCACCCACAACTGCTTCGACGGCACCCTCAACTGCTTCGACTGAACCCTCAACTGCTTCGACGGCACCCACAACAGCTTTAACCCCTGCCACAACTACTTTGACGTCTCCCACATCTGCTTCGACGGCACCCACAACTGCTTCGACGGTACCCACAACTGCTTCGACGGCACCTATTTTGACTTTGACGGCACCCACAACTGCTTCGACGGCACCCACAACTTTTTTGACGGCACCCGCAACTGCTTTGACGCTACCCAAAACCACTTCGACGGCTCCCACAACTGCTCTAACCCCTGCCACAGCTGCTTCGACGTCTCCCACAACTGCTTCGACGGAACCAACAACTGCTTCGACTGCACCTTCGACTGCTTTAATTGTACCCACAACTGCTTTGACGGCACCCACAAGTGCTTTGACGGCACCCACAACTGCTTCGACGGTTCCCACAACTTCTTCAACCCCTGCCACAACTACTTCGACGTCTCCCAAAACTGCTTCGACGGCAACCACAACTGCTTCGACTGCACCCTCAACTGCTTTGACTGCACCCTCAACTGCTTTGACAGCACCATCAACTGCTTTGACAGCACCAACAACTGCTTTGACGGCACCCACAACTGCTTCGAAGGCACCAACAATTGCTTCGACGGCACCCACAACTGCTTCGACTGCACCCTCAACTACTTCAACTGTACCCCTTACTGCTTCGACGGCACCCGCTGCTGCTTCGACGGCACCCACAACTGCTTCGACGGCACCCACAACTGCTTCAACTGTACCCACAACTGCTTCGACTGTACCCACAACTGCTTGGACGCCACCCACAACTGCTTCGACGGCACCCACAACAGCTTCGACGGCACCCACAACTGCTTCGACGGCACCAACAACTGCTTTGACGGCACCCACAACGGCTTCGACGGTTCCCAGAACTGCTTTGACAGCACCAACAACTGCTTCGACAGCACCCACAACTGCTTCGACACAACCAACAACTGCTTCGACGGCACCCACAACTACTTCGTCGGCACCCACAACTGCTTCGACTGCACACTCAACTGCTTCAACTGTACTCTCAACTGCTTCAACTGTACCCCTTACTGCTTCGACGGCACCCGCTGCTGCTTCGACGGCACCCACAACTGCTTCGACGGCACCCACAACTGCTTTGACTGCACCCACAACTGCTTCGACGGCACCAACAACAGCTTCGACAGCACCCACAACTGCTTCGACGGCACCAACAACTGCTTTGACTGCACCCACAACTGCTTCGACGGCACCCACAACCTATTCAACGGCACCCACAACTGCTTTGACTGCACCCACAACTGCTTTGACGGCACCCACAACTGCTTCGACGGCACCCACAACTGCTTCGACGGCACATTCAACTGCTCTAACCCCTGCCACAACTACTTCGACGTCTCCCACAACTGCTTCGACGGCACCAACAACTGCTTCGACTGCACCCTCAACTGCTTCAACTGTACCCACAACTGCTTTGACGGCACCCACAACTGCTTTGACGGCATCCACAACTGCTTTGACGGCACCCACAACTGCTTCGACGAAACCCTCAACTGCTTCGACGGCACCCTCAACTGCTTCGACGGCACCCACAACTGTTTCGACGGCATCCACATCTGCTTTGACGGCACCCAAAACTGCTTCGACGCCACCAACAACTGCTTCAACAGCACCCACAACTGCTTCGACGGCACCCTCAACTGCTTCGACTGAACCCTCAACTGCTTCGACGGCACCCACAACAGCTTTAACCCCTGCCACAACTACTTTGACGTCTCCCACATCTGCTTCGACGGCACCCACAACTGCTTCGACGGTACCCACAACTGCTTCGACGGCACCTATTTTGACTTTGACGGCACCCACAACTGCTTCGACGGCACCCACAACTTTTTTGACGGCACCCGCAACTGCTTTGACGCTACCCAAAACCACTTCGACGGCTCCCACAACTGCTCTAACCCCTGCCACAGCTGCTTCGACGTCTCCCACAACTGCTTCGACGGAACCAACAACTGCTTCGACTGCACCTTCGACTGCTTTAATTGTACCCACAACTGCTTTGACGGCACCCACAACTGCTTTGACGGCACCCACAACTGCTTCGACGGTTCCCACAACTTCTTCAACCCCTGCCACAACTACTTCGACGTCTCCCAAAACTGCTTCGACGGCAACCACAACTGCTTCGACTGCACCCTCAACTGCTTTGACTGCACCCTCAACTGCTTTGACAGCACCATCAACTGCTTTGACAGCACCAACAACTGCTTTGACGGCACCCACAACTGCTTCGAAGGCACCAACAATTGCTTCGACGGCACCCACAACTGCTTCGACTGCACCCTCAACTACTTCAACTGTACCCCTTACTGGTTCGACGGCACCCGCTGCTGCTTCGACGGCACCCACAACTGCTTCGACGGCACCCACAACTGCTTCGACGGCACCCACAACTGCTCTAACCCCTGCCACAACTACTTCGACGTCTCCCACAACTGCTTCGACGGCACCAACAACTGCTTCGACTGCACCCTCAACTGCTTCGACTGCACCCTCAACTGCTTCAACTGTACCCACAACTGCTTCGACTGTACCCACAACTGCTTGGACGCCACCCACAACTGCTTCGACGGCACCAACAACAGCTTCGACGGCACCCACAACTGCTTCGACGGCACCAACAACTGCTTTGACGGCACCCACAACGGCTTCGACGGTTCCCAGAACTGCTTTGACAGCACCAACAACTGCTTCGACAGCACCCACAACTGCTTCGACACAACCAACAACTGCTTCGACGGCACCCACAACTACTTCGTCGGCACCCACAACTGCTTCGACTGCACTCTCAACTGCTTCAACTGTACTCTCAACTGCTTCAACTGTACCCACAACTGCTTTGACGGCACCCACAACTGCTTCGACGGCACCCACAACTGCTTCGACTGCACCCTCAACTACTTCAACTGTACCCCTTACTGCTTCGACGGCACCCGCTGCTGCTTCGACGGCACCCACAACTGCTTCGACGGCACCCACAACTGCTTTGACTGCACCCACAACTGCTTCGACGGCACCAACAACAGCTTCGACAGCACCCACAACTGCTTCGACGGCACCAACAACTGCTTTGACTGCACCCACAACTGCTTCGACGGCACCCACAACCTATTCAACGGCACCCACAACTGCTTTGACTGCACCCACAACTGCTTTGACGGCACCCACAACTGCTTCGACGGCACCCACAACTGCTTCGACGGCACATTCAACTGCTCTAACCCCTGCCACAACTACTTCGACGTCTCCCACAACTGCTTCGACGGCACCAACAACTGCTTCGACTGCACCCTCAACTGCTTCAACTGTACCCACAACTGCTTTGACGGCACCCACAACTGCTTTGACGGCATCCACAACTGCTTTGACGGCATCCACAACTGCTTTGACGGCACCCACAACTGCTTCGACGAAACCCTCAACTGCTTCGACGGCACCCTCAACTGCTTCGACGGCACCCACAACTGTTTCGACGGCATCCACATCTGCTTTGACGGCACCCAAAACTGCTTCGACGCCACCAACAACTGCTTCAACAGCACCCACAACTGCTTCAACGGCACCCTCAACTGCTTCGACAGAACCCTCAACTGCTTCGACGACACCCACAACAGCTTTAACCCCTGCCACAACTACTTTGACGTCTCCCACATCTGCTTCGACGGCACCCACAACTGCTTCGACGGTACCCACATCTGCTTCGACGGCACCTATTTTGACTTTGACGGCACCCACAACTGCTTCGACGGCACCCACAACTGCTCTAACCCCTGCCACAACTACTTCGACGTCTCCCACAACTGCTTCGACGGCACCCACAACTGCTTCGACTGCACCCTCAACTACTTCAACTGTACCCCTTACTGCTTCGACGGCACCCGCTGCTGCTTCGACGGCACCCTCAACTGCTCTAACCCCTGCCACAACTACTTCGACGTCTCCCACAACTGCTTCGACGGCACCAACAACTGCTTCGACTGCACCCTCAACTGCTTCAACTGTACCCACAACTGCTTTGACGGCACCCACAACTGCTTTGACGGCACCCACAACTGCTTCGACGGCACCCACAACTGCTTCGACGGCACCCACTACAGCTTCGACGGCACCCACAACAGCTTTGACGGCACCCACAACTGCTTCGACGGTACCCACAACTATTATCACGGCACCCACAACTGCTTTGACGGCACCCACAACTGCTTCAACGGTTTCTACAACGGCTTCAACCCCTGCCATAACTACTTCGACGTATCCCACAACTGCTTGGACGGCACCCAAAATTGCTTCAACTGTACCCACAACTGCTTGGACGGCACCCACAACTGCTTCAACGGTACCGACAACAACTTTAACGGCACCCACAACTGCTTTGACAGCACCAACAACTGCTTCGACGGCACCCACAACTGTTTCGACGGAACCAACAACTGCTTCGACTGCACCTTCAACTGCTTTAATTATACCCACAACTGCTTTGACGGCACCCACAACTGCTTTGACGGCACCCACAACTGCTTCGACGGTTCCCACAACTTCTTCAACCCCTGCCACAACTACTTCGACGGCAACCACAACTGCTTCGACTGCACCCTCAACTGCTTTGACAGCACCAACAACTGCTTTGACAGCACCAACAACTGCTTTGACAGCACCAACAACTGCTTTGACGGCACCAACAACTGCTTTGACGGCACCAACAACTGTTTCGACGGAACCAACAACTGCTTCGACTGCACCTTCAACTGCTTTAATTGTACCCACAACTGCTTTGACGGCACCCACAACTGCTTTGACGGCACCCACAACTGCTTCGACGGTTCCCACAACTTCTTCAACCCCTGCCACAACTACTTCGACGGCAACCACAACTGCTTCGACTGCACCCTCAACTGCTTTGACAGCACCAACAACTACTTTGACAGCACCAACAACTGCTTTGACAGCACCAACAACTGCTTCGACTGCACCTTCAACTGCTTTAATTGTACCCACAACTGCTTTGACGGCACCCACAACTGCTTTGACGGCACCCACAACTGCTTTGACGGTTCCCACAACTTCTTCAACCCCTGCCACAACTACTTCGACGGCAACCACAACTGCTTCGACGGCACCCACAACTGTTTCGACGGAACCAACAACTGCTTCGACTGCACCTTCAACTGCTTTAATTGTACCCACAACTGCTTTGACGGCACCCACAACTGCTTTGACGGCACGCACAACTGCTTCGACGGTTCCCACAACTTCTTCAACCCCTGCCACAACTACTTCGACGGCAACCACAACTGCTTCGACTGCACCCTCAACTGCTTTGACAGCACCAACTACTGCTTTGACAGCACCAACAACTGCTTTGACAGCACCAACAACTGCTTTGACGGCACCAACAACTGCTTTGACGGCACCAACAACTGCTTTGACGGCACCCACAACTGCTTTGACGGCACCCACAACTGCTTCGAAGGCACCAACAATTGCTTCGACGGCACCCACAACTGCTTCGACTGTACCCACAACTGCTTTGACGGCACCCACAACGGCTTCGACGGTTCCCAGAACTGCTTCGACGGCACCCACAACTGCTCTAACCCCTGCCACAACTACTTCGACGTCTCCCACAACTGCTTTGACAGCACAAACAACTGCTTCGACAGCACCCACAACTGCTTCGACACAACCAACAACTGCCTCGACGTTACCCACAACCGCTTCGACCGCACCCACAACTGCTTCGGCTGTACCCACAACTGCTTCGACGGCACCCACAACCTATTCAACGGCACCCACAACTGCTTTGACTGCACCCACAACTGCTTTGACGGCACGCACAACTGCTTCGACGGCACCCACAACTGCTTTGACGGCACATACAACTGCTCTAACCCCTGCCACAACTACTTCGACATCTCCCACAACTGCTTCGACGGCACCAACAACTGCTTCGACTGCACCCTCAACTGCTTCAACTGTACCCCTTACTGCTTCGACGGCACCCGCTGCTGCTTCGACGGCACCCACAACTGCTTCGAAGGCACCAACAATTGCTTCGACGGCACCCACAACTGCTTCGACTGCACCCTCAACTACTTCAACTGTACCCCTTACTGGTTCGACGGCACCCGCTGCTGCTTCGACGGCACCCACAACTGCTTCGACGGCACCCACAACTGCTTCGACGGCACCCACAACTGCTCTAACCCCTGCCACAACTACTTCGACGTCTCCCACAACTGCTTCGACGGCACCCACAACTGCTTCGACTGCACCCTCAACTACTTCAACTGTACCCCTTACTGCTTCGACGGCACCCGCTGCTGCTTCGACGGCACCCACAACTGCTCTAACCCCTGCCACAACTACTTCGACGTCTCCCACAACTGCTTCGACGGCACCAACAACTGCTTCGACTGCACCCTCAACTGCTTCAACTGTACCCACAACTGCTTCAACTGTACCCACAACTGCTTTGACGGCACCCACAACTGCTTTGACGGCATCCACAACTGCTTTGACGGCATCCACAACTGCTTTGACGGCACCCACAACTGCTTCGACGAAACCCTCAACTGCTTCGACGGCACCCTCAACTGCTTCGACGGCACCCACAACTGTTTCGACGGCATCCACATCTGCTTTGACGGCACCCAAAACTGCTTCGACGCCACCAACAACTGCTTCAACAGCACCCACAACTGCTTCAACGGCACCCTCAACTGCTTCGACAGAACCCTCAACTGCTTCGACGGCACCCACAACAGCTTTAACCCCTGCCACAACTACTTTGACGTCTCCCACATCTGCTTCGACGGCACCCACAACTGCTTCGACGGTACCCACATCTGCTTCGACGGCACCTATTTTGACTTTGACGGCACCCACAACTGCTTCGACGGCACCCACAACTGCTCTAACCCCTGCCACAACTACTGCGACGTCTCCCACAACTGCTTCGACGGCACCCACAACTGCTTCGACTGCACCCTCAACTACTTCAACTGTACCCCTTACTGCTTCGACGGCACCCGCTGCTGCTTCGACGGCACCCACAACTGCTCTAACCCCTGCCACAACTACTTCGACGTCTCCCACAACTGCTTCGACGGCACCAACAACTGCTTCGACTGCACCCTCAACTGCTTCAACTGTACCCACAACTGCTTTGACGGCACCCACAACTGCTTTGACGGCACCCACAACTGCTTCGACGGCACCCACAACTGCTTCGACGGCACCCACTACAGCTTCGACGGCACCCACAACAGCTTTGACGGCACCCACAACTGCTTCGACGGTACCCACAACTATTATCACGGCACCCACAACTGCTTTGACGGCACCCACAACTGCTTCAACGGTTTCTACAACGGCTTCAACCCCTGCCATAACTACTTCGACGTATCCCACAACTGCTTGGACGGCACCCAAAATTGCTTCAACTGTACCCACAACTGCTTGGACGGCACCCACAACTGCTTCAACGGTACCGACAACAACTTTAACGGCACCCACAACTGCTTTGACAGCACCAACAACTGCTTCGACGGCACCCACAACTGTTTCGACGGAACCAACAACTGCTTCGACTGCACCTTCAACTGCTTTAATTATACCCACAACTGCTTTGACGGCACCCACAACTGCTTTGACGGCACCCACAACTGCTTCGACGGTTCCCACAACTTCTTCAACCCCTGCCACAACTACTTCGACGGCAACCACAACTGCTTCGACTGCACCCTCAACTGCTTTGACAGCACCAACAACTGCTTTGACAGCACCAACAACTGCTTTGACAGCACCAACAACTGCTTTGACAGCACCAACAACTGCTTTGACGGCACCAACAACTGCTTTGACGGCACCAACAACTGTTTCGACGGAACCAACAACTGCTTCGACTGCACCTTCAACTGCTTTAATTGTACCCACAACTGCTTTGACGGCACCCACAACTGCTTTGACGGCACCCACAACTGCTTCGACGGTTCCCACAACTTCTTCAACCCCTGCCACAACTACTTCGACGGCAACCACAACTGCTTCGACTGCACCCTCAACTGCTTTGACAGCACCAACAACTACTTTGACAGCACCAACAACTGCTTTGACAGCAACAACAACTGCTTCGACTGCACCTTCAACTGCTTTAATTGTACCCACAACTGCTTTGACGGCACCCACAACTGCTTTGACGGCACCCACAACTGCTTTGACGGTTCCCACAACTTCTTCAACCCCTGCCACAACTACTTCGACGGCAACCACAACTGCTTCGACGGCACCCACAACTGTTTCGACGGAACCAACAACTGCTTCGACTGCACCTTCAACTGCTTTAATTGTACCCACAACTGCTTTGACGGCACCCACAACTGCTTTGACGGCACGCACAACTGCTTCGACGGTTCCCACAACTTCTTCAACCCCTGCCACAACTACTTCGACGGCAACCACAACTGCTTCGACTGCACCCTCAACTGCTTTGACAGCACCAACTACTGCTTTGACAGCACCAACAACTGCTTTGACAGCACCAACAACTGCTTTGACGGCACCAACAACTGCTTTGACGGCACCAACAACTGCTTTGACGGCACCCACAACTGCTTTGACGGCACCCACAACTGCTTCGAAGGCACCAACAATTGCTTCGACGGCACCCACAACTGCTTCGACTGTACCCACAACTGCTTTGACGGCACCCACAACGGCTTCGACGGTTCCCAGAACTGCTTCGACGGCACCCACAACTGCTCTAACCCCTGCCACAACTACTTCGACGTCTCCCACAACTGCTTTGACAGCACAAACAACTGCTTCGACAGCACCCACAACTGCTTCGACACAACCAACAACTGCCTCGACGTTACCCACAACCGCTTCGACCGCACCCACAACTGCTTCGGCTGTACCCACAACTGCTTCGACGGCACCCACAACCTATTCAACGGCACCCACAACTGCTTTGACTGCACCCACAACTGCTTTGACGGCACGCACAACTGCTTCGACGGCACCCACAACTGCTTTGACGGCACATACAACTGCTCTAACCCCTGCCACAACTACTTCGACATCTCCCACAACTGCTTCGACGGCACCAACAACTGCTTCGACTGCACCCTCAACTGCTTCAACTGTACCCCTTACTGCTTCGACGGCACCCGCTGCTGCTTCGACGGCACCCACAACTGCTTCGAAGGCACCAACAATTGCTTCGACGGCACCCACAACTGCTTCGACTGCACCCTCAACTACTTCAACTGTACCCCTTACTGGTTCGACGGCACCCGCTGCTGCTTCGACGGCACCCACAACTGCTTCGACGGCACCCACAACTGCTTCGACGGCACCCACAACTGCTCTAACCCCTGCCACAACTACTTCGACGTCTCCCACAACTGCTTCGACGGCACCCACAACTGCTTCGACTGCACCCTCAACTACTTCAACTGTACCCCTTACTGCTTCGACGGCACCCGCTGCTGCTTCACGCACAACTCTCGACGGCACCCACAACTGCTCTAACCCCTGCCACAACTACTTCGACGTCTCCCACAACTGCTTCGACGGCACCAACAACTGCTTCGACTGCAACCTCAACTGCTTCAACTGTACCCACAACTGCTTTGACGGCACCCACAACTGCTTCGACGGCACCCACAACTGCTTCGACGGCACCCACAACTGCTTTGACGGCACCCACAACTGCTTCGACGGCACCCACAACTGCTTCGACGGCACCCACAACTGCTCTAACCCTAACACAACTACTTTGACGTCTCCCACAACTGCTTCGACGGCACCAACAACTGCTTCGATTGCACCCTCAACTGCTTCAACTGTACCCACAACTGCTTCGACGGCACCCACTACTGGTTCGACGGCACCAACAACTGCTTCAACTGCACTCTCAACTGCTTCAACTGTACCCACAACTGCTTCAACTGTACCCACAACTGCTTCGACTGTACCCACAACTGCTTTGACGGCACCCACAACTGCTTTGAAGGCACCGACAACTGCTTTGACGGCACCCACAACTGCTTCGACGGCACCCACAACTGTTCGACGGCACCCACAACTGCTTCGACGGCACCCACAACTGCTTCGTCGGCACCCACAACGCTTCGACGGCACCCACAACAGCTTTGACGGCACCCACAACTGCTTTAACCCTGCCACAACTACTTCGACGTCTCCACAACTGCTTCGACGGCACCAACAACTGCTTCGATTGCACCCTCAACTGCTTCAACTGTACCCACAACTGCTTTGATGCACCCACAACTGCTCTAACCCTGCCACAACTACTTCGACGTCTCCCACAACTGCTTTGACAGCACCAACAACTGCTTCGACGGCACCCACAACTGCTTCGACGCCACCGACAACTGCTTCGACGGCACCTACAACCGCTTCGACGGCATCCACAACTGCTTCGACTGCACCCACAACTGCTTTAATGTACCCACAACTGCTTCGATGGTTCCCACAACTGCTTCAACCCCTGCCACAACTACTTCCACGTCTCCCAGTACTGCTTCGACGGCACCAACAACTGCTTCGACTGCACCTCAACTGCTTCAACTGTACCCACAACTGCTTTGACGGCACCCACAACTGCTTTGACGGCACCCACTGCTGCTTCAACTGTACCCACAACTGCTTTGACGGCACCCACAACTGCTTTGACGGCACCCACAACTGCTTCGACAGCACCTACAACTGCTTCGACGGCACCCACAACTGTTCGACGGCACCCACAACTGCTTCGACGGCACCCACAACTGCTTCGTCGGCACCCTCAACAGCTTCGACGGCACCCACAACAGCTTTGACGGCACCCACAACTGCTTTAACCCCTGCCACAACTACTTCGACGTCTCCTACAACTGCTTCGACAGCACCAACAACTGCTTCGACTGCACCCTCAACTGCTTCAACTGTACCCACAACTGCTTTGACGACACCCACAACTGCTCTAACACCTGCCACAACTGCTTCGACGTCTCCCACAACTGCTTCGACGGCACCAACAACTGCTTCGACTGCACCCTCAACTGCTTCGACGGCACCCACAACTGCTTTGACGGCACCCACAACTGCTTCGACGGTTCCCACAACTTCTTCAACCCCTGCCACAACTACTTCGACGTCTCCCAAAACTGCTTCGATGGCAACCACAACTGCTTCGACTGCACCCTCAACTGCTTTGACAGCACCAACAACTGCTTTGACAGCACCAACAACTGCTTCGTCGCCACCAACAACTGCTTTGACGGCACCCACAACTGCTTCGACGGCACCCACAACTGCTTCGACTGCACCCTCAACTACTTCAACTGTACCCCTTACTGCTTCGACGGCACCCGCTGCTGCTTCGACGGCACCCACAACTGCTTCGACGGCACCCACAACTGCTCTAACCCCTGCCACAACTACTTCGACGTCTCCCACAACTGCTTCGACGGCACCAACAACTGCTTCGACTGCACCCTCAACTGCTTCAACTGTACCCACAACTGCTTTGACGGCACCCACAACTGTTTTGACAGCACCCACAACTGCTTCGACGGCACCCACAACTGCTTCAACTGTACCCACAACTGCTTTGACGGCACCCACAACTGCTTCGACGGCACCCACAACTGCTTCGACGGCACCCACAACTGCTTCGACGGCACCCACAACTGCTTCGACGGCACCCACTACAGCTTCGACGGCACCCACAACAGCTTCGACGGCACCCACAACTGCTTCGACGGCACCCACAACTACTTTGACGGCACCCACAACTGCTCTAACCCCTGCCACAACTACTTCGACGTCTCCCACAACTGCTTCGACGGCACCAACAACTGCTTCGACTGCACCCTCAACTGCTTCAACTGTACCCACAACTGCTTTGACGGCACCCACAACTGTTTTGACGGCACCCACAACTGCTTCGACGGCACCCACAACTGCTTCAACTGTACCCACAACTGCTTTGACGGCACCCACAACTGCTTCGACGGCACCCACAACTGCTTCGACGGCACCCACAACTGCTTCGACGGCACCCACAACTGCTTCGACGGCACCCACTACAGCTTCGACGGCACCCACAACAGCTTCGACGGCACCCACAACTGCTTCGACGGCACCCACAACTACTTTGACGGCACCCACAACTGCTTTGACGGCACCCACAACTGCTTCAACGGTTTCTACAACGGCTTCAACCCCTGCCACAACTACTTCGACGTATCCCACAACTGCTTGGACGGCACTCAAAATTGCTTCAACTGTACCCACAACTGCTTGGACGGCACCCACAACTGCTTCAACGGTACCCACAACAACTTTAACGGCACCCACAACTGTTTCGACGGCATCCACATCTGCTTTGACGGCACCCAAAACTGCTTCGACGTCACCAACAACTGCTTCAACAGCACCCATAACTGCTTCGACGGCACCCTCAACTGCTTCGATAGCACCCACAACTGCTTCGACGGTACCCACAACTGCTTCGACGGCACCTATTTTGACTTTGACGACACCCACAACTGCTTCGACGGCACCCACAACTTTTTTGACGGCACCCACAACTGCTTTGACGGCACCCAAAACCACTTTGATGGCTCCCACAACTGCTCTAACCCCTGCCACAGCTGCTTCGACGTCTCCCACAACTGCTTCGACGGAACCAACAACTGCTTCGACTTCACCTTCAACTGCTTTAATTGTACCCACAACTGCTTTGACGGCACCCACAACTGCTTTGACGGCACCCACAACTGCTTCGACGGTTCCCACAACTTCTTCAACCCCTGCCACAACTTCTTCAACCCCTGCCACAACTACTTCGACGGCAACCACAACTGCTTCGACTGCACCCTCAACTGCTTTGACAGCACCAACAACTGCTTTGACAGCACCAACAACTGCTTCGTCGCCACCAACAACTGCTTTGACGGCACCCACAACTGCTTCGACGGCACAAACAATTGCTTCGACGGCACCCACAACTGCTTCGACTGCACCCTCAACTGCTTCAACTGTACCCACAACTCCTTTGACGGCACCCACAACTGCTTTGACGGCACCCACAACTGCTTCGACGGCACCCACAACTGCTCTAACCCCTAACACAACTACTTTGACGTCTCCCACAACTGCTTCGACGGCACCATCAACTGCTTCGATTGCACCCTCAACTGCTTCAACTGTACCCACAACTGCTTTGACGGCACCCACTACTGGTTCGACGGCACCAACAACTGCTTCGACTGCACTCTCAACTGCTTCAACTGTACCCACAACTGCTTCGACGGCACCCACAACAGCTTTGACGGCACCCACAACTGCTTTAATCCCTGCCACAACTACTTCGACGTCTCCTACAACTGCTTCGACGGCACCAACAACTGCTTCGACTGCACCCTCAACTGCTTCAACTGTACCCACAACTGCTTTGACGACACCCACAACTGCTCTAACCCCTGCCACAACTACTTCGACGTCTCCCCAAACTGCTTTGACAGCACCAACAACTGCTTCGACAGCACCCACAACTGCTTCGACGCCACCGACAACTGCTTCGACGGCACCTACAACCGCTTCGACGGCATCCACAACTGCTTCGACTGTACCCACAACTGCTTTAATTGTACCCACAACTGCTTTGACGGCACCCACAACTGCTTTGACGGCACCCGCTGCTGCTTCAACGGCACCAACAACTGCTTCGACGGCACCCACAACTGCTCTAACCCCTGCCACAACTACTTCGACGTCTCCCACAACTGCTTCGACGGCACCAACAACTGCGTCGACTGCAACCTCAACTGCTTCAACTGTACCCACAACTGCTTTGACGGCACCCACAACTGCTTCGACGGCACCCACAACTGCTTTGACGGCACCCACAACTGCTTTGACGGCACCCACAACTGCTTCGACGGCACCCACAACTGCTTCGACGGCACCCACAACTGCTCTAACCCCTAACACAACTACTTTGACGTCTCCCACAACTGCTTCGACGGCACCAACAACTGCTTCGATTGCACCCTCAACTGCTTCAACTGTACCCACAACTGCTTCGACGGCACCCACTACTGGTTCGACGGCACCAACAACTGCTTAAACTGCACTCTCAACTGCTTCAACTGTACCCACAACTGCTTCAACTGTACCCACAACTGCTTCGACTGTACCCACAACTGCTTTGACGGCACCCACAACTGCTTTGAAGGCACCGACAACTGCTTTGACGGCACCCAAAACTGCTTCGACGTCACCAACAACTGCTTCAACAGCACCCATAACTGCTTCGACGGCACCCTCAACTGCTTCGATAGCACCCACAACTGCTTCGACGGTACCCACAACTGCTTCGACGGCACCTATTTTGACTTTGACGACACCCACAACTGCTTCGACGGCACCCACAACTTTTTTGACGGCACCCACAACTGCTTTGACGGCACCCAAAACCACTTTGATGGCTCCCACAACTGCTCTAACCCCTGCCACAGCTGCTTCGACGTCTCCCACAACTGCTTCGACGGAACCAACAACTGCTTCGACTTCACCTTCAACTGCTTTAATTGTACCCACAACTGCTTTGACGGCACCCACAACTGCTTTGACGGCACCCACAACTGCTTCGACGGTTCCCACAACTTCTTCAACCCCTGCCACAACTTCTTCAACCCCTGCCACAACTACTTCGACGGCAACCACAACTGCTTCGACTGCACCCTCAACTGCTTTGACAGCACCAACAACTGCTTTGACAGCACCAACAACTGCTTCGTCGCCACCAACAACTGCTTTGACGGCACCCACAACTGCTTCGACGGCACAAACAATTGCTTCGACGGCACCCACAACTGCTTCGACTGCACCCTCAACTGCTTCAACTGTACCCACAACTCCTTTGACGGCACCCACAACTGCTTTGACGGCACCCACAACTGCTTCGACGGCACCCACAACTGCTCTAACCCCTAACACAACTACTTTGACGTCTCCCACAACTGCTTCGACGGCACCATCAACTGCTTCGATTGCACCCTCAACTGCTTCAACTGTACCCACAACTGCTTTGACGGCACCCACTACTGGTTCGACGGCACCAACAACTGCTTCGACTGCACTCTCAACTGCTTCAACTGTACCCACAACTGCTTCGACGGCACCCACAACAGCTTTGACGGCACCCACAACTGCTTTAATCCCTGCCACAACTACTTCGACGTCTCCTACAACTGCTTCGACGGCACCAACAACTGCTTCGACTGCACCCTCAACTGCTTCAACTGTACCCACAACTGCTTTGACGACACCCACAACTGCTCTAACCCCTGCCACAACTACTTCGACGTCTCCCCAAACTGCTTTGACAGCACCAACAACTGCTTCGACAGCACCCACAACTGCTTCGACGCCACCGACAACTGCTTCGACGGCACCTACAACCGCTTCGACGGCATCCACAACTGCTTCGACTGTACCCACAACTGCTTTAATTGTACCCACAACTGCTTTGACGGCACCCACAACTGCTTTGACGGCACCCGCTGCTGCTTCAACGGCACCAACAACTGCTTCGACGGCACCCACAACTGCTCTAACCCCTGCCACAACTACTTCGACGTCTCCCACAACTGCTTCGACGGCACCAACAACTGCGTCGACTGCAACCTCAACTGCTTCAACTGTACCCACAACTGCTTTGACGGCACCCACAACTGCTTCGACGGCACCCACAACTGCTTTGACGGCACCCACAACTGCTTTGACGGCACCCACAACTGCTTCGACGGCACCCACAACTGCTTCGACGGCACCCACAACTGCTCTAACCCCTAACACAACTACTTTGACGTCTCCCACAACTGCTTCGACGGCACCAACAACTGCTTCGATTGCACCCTCAACTGCTTCAACTGTACCCACAACTGCTTCGACGGCACCCACTACTGGTTCGACGGCACCAACAACTGCTTAAACTGCACTCTCAACTGCTTCAACTGTACCCACAACTGCTTCAACTGTACCCACAACTGCTTCGACTGTACCCACAACTGCTTTGACGGCACCCACAACTGCTTTGAAGGCACCGACAACTGCTTTGACGGCACCCACAACTGTTCCGACGGCACCCACAACTGTTCCGACGGCACCCACAACTGCTTCGACGGCACCCACAACTGCTTCGTCGGCACCCACAACAGCTTCGACGGCACCCACAACTGCTTTGATGACACCCACAACTGCTCTAACCCCTGCCACAACTACTTCGACGTCTCCCAAAACTGCTTTGACAGCACCAACAACTGCTTCGACAGCACCCACAACTGCTTCGACGCCACCGACAACTGCTTCGACGGCACCTACAACCGCTTCGACGGCATCCACAACTGCTTCGACTGTACCCACAACTGCTTTAATTGTACCCACAACTGCTTCGATGGTTCCCACAACTGCTTCAACCCCTGCCACAACTACTTCCACGTCTCCCACTACTGCTTCGACGGCACCAACAACTGCTTCGACTGCACCAACAACTGCTTCGACTGCACTCTCAACTGCTTCGACTGTACCCACAACTGCTTTGACGGCACCCACAACTGCTTTGACGGCACCCACTGCTGCTTCAACTGTACCCACAACTGCTTTGACGGCACCCACAACTGCTTTGACGGCACCCACAACTGCTTCGACAGCACCTACAACTGCTTCGACGGCACCCACAACTGTTCCGACGGCACCCACAACTGCTTCGACGGCACCCACAACTGCTTCGTCGGCACCCTCAACAGCTTCGACGGCACCCACAACAGCTTTGACGGCACCCACAACTGCTTTAACCCCTGCCACAACTACTTCGACGTCTCCTACAACTGCTTCGACAGCACCAACAACTGCTTCGACTACACCCTCAACTGCTTCAACTGTACCCACAACTGCTTTGACGACACCCACAACTGCTCTAACCCCTGCCACAACTGCTTCGACGTCTCCCACAACTGCTTCGACGGCACCAACAACTGCTTCGACTGCACCCTCAACTGCTTCGACGGCACCCACAACTGCTTTGACGGCACCCACAACTGCTTCGACGGTTCCCACAACTTCTTCAACCCCTGCCACAACTACTTCGACGTCTCCCAAAACTGCTTCGATGGCAACCACAACTGCTTCGACTGCACCCTCAACTGCTTTGACAGCACCAACAACTGCTTTGACAGCACCAACAACTGCTTCGTCGCCACCAACAACTGCTTTGACGGCACCCACAACTGCTTCGACGGCACCAACAATTGCTTCGACGGCACCCACAACTGCTTCGACTGCACCCTCAACTACTTCAACTGTACCCCTTACTGCTTCGACGGACCCGCTGCTGCTTCGACGGCACCCACAACTGCTTCGACGGCACCCACAACTGCTCTAACCCCTGCCACAACTACTTCGACGTCTCCCACAACTGCTTCGACGGCACCAACAACTGCTTCAACTGTACCCACAACTGCTTTGACGGCACCCACAACTGCTTCGACGGCACACACAACTGCTTCGACGGCACCCACAACTGCTTCGACGGCACCCACAACTGCTTCGACGGCACCCACTACAGCTTCGACGGCACCCACAACAGCTTCGACGGCACCCACAACTGCTTCGACGGCACCCACAACTACTTTGACGGCACCCACAACTGCTTTGACGGCACCCACAACTGCTTCAACGGTTTCTACAACGGTTCTACAACCCCTGCCACAACTACTTCGACGTATCCCACAACTGCTTGGACGGCACTCAAAATTGCTTCAACTGTACCCACAACTGCTTGGACGGCACCCACAACTGCTTCAACGGTACCCACAACAACTTTAACGGCACCCACAACTGTTTCGACGGCATCCACATCTGCTTTGACGGCACCCAAAACTGCTTCGACGTCACCAACAACTGCTTCAACAGCACCCATAACTGCTTCGACGGCACCCTCAACTGCTTCGATAGCACCCACAACTGCTTCGACGGTACCCACAACTGCTTCGACGGCACCTATTTTGACTTTGACGACACCCACAACTGCTTCGACGGCACCCACAACTTTTTTGACGGCACCCACAACTGCTTTGACGGCACCCAAAACCACTTCGACGGCTCCCACAACTGCTCTAACCCCTGCCACAGCTGCTTCGACGTCTCCCACAACTGCTTCGACGGAACCAACAACTGCTTCGACTTCACCTTCAACTGCTTTAATTGTACCCACAACTGCTTTGACGGCACCCACAACTGCTTTGACGGCACCCACAACTGCTTCGACGGTTCCCACAACTTCTTCAACCCCTGCCACAACTTCTTCAACCCCTGCCACAACTACTTCGACGGCAACCACAACTGCTTCGACTGCACCCTCAACTGCTTTGACAGCACCAACAACTGCTTTGACAGCACCAACAACTGCTTCGTCGCCACCAACAACTGCTTTGACGGCACCCACAACTGCTTCAACGGCACAAACAATTGCTTCGACGGCACCCACAACTGCTTCGACTGCACCCTCAACTGCTTCAACTGTACCCACAACTCCTTTGACGGCACCCACAACTGCTTTGACGGCACCCACAACTGCTTCGACGGCACCCACAACTGCTCTAACCCCTAACACAACTACTTTGACGTCTCCCACAACTGCTTCGACGGCACCATCAACTGCTTCGATTGCACCCTCAACTGCTTCAACTGTACCCACAACTGCTTTGACGGCACCCACTACTGGTTCGACGGCACCAACAACTGCTTCGACTGCACTCTCAACTGCTTCAACTGTACCCACAACTGCTTCGACGGCACCCACAACAGCTTTGACGGCACCCACAACTGCTTTAATCCCTGCCACAACTACTTCGACGTCTCCTACAACTGCTTTGAAAATACCCACAACTGCCTCGACTGCTTTGACGGTACCCACAACTGCCTTGACTGCTTCGACAGCAGCCACAACTGCCTGGACTTCTTCAAGGGTACCCACAACTGCTTCGACGGCACCCACAACTTCTTTGACTGCACCCACAACTGCTTTGACGGCACCCACAACTGCTTTGACGGCACCCACAACTGCTTCAACGTTGCCCTCAACTGCTTCGAAGGCACCCACAACTGTTTCCACTGCTTGGACTGTAACCAAAACTGTTTAGACTGTACCCACATCTGCCTCGACTGCTTTGATGGTACCAACAACTGCCTCAACTGCTTGGACTGTAATCACAACTGCTTCGACAGTACCCACAACTACTGCAACAGTAGCCGTAACTGCTGCAACGGTAGCCACAACTGCTTCAACAATACCAAAAACTATGTCAACTCTTTTGACGTCACACACAACTGCTTCGACGACACCCACAACTGCTTTGACGGCACCCACAACTACTTCGACGTCACCCACAACTGCTTCGATGGCACCCACAACAGCTTCGAGGGAACCCACAACTGCTTTGACGAGACCTACAACTGCCTCGACAGTTGCAACAACTGCCTTGACTTCTTCAAATGGAACCAAAACTGCTTCGAATGTACCAACAGCTGCTTCGACGGCACCCACAACAGCTTCGACGGCACCCACAACTGCTTTGACAAGACCAACAACTATGTCGACTCTTTCGACGTCACCCACAACTGCTTTGACGGCACCCACAACTGCTTCGACCGCACCCACAACTGCTTCGACCCACCCACAACTGCTTCGACCGCACCCACAACTGCTTTGACGAGACCTACAACTGCCTCGACTGCGTCAACGGTTGCAACAACTGCCTTGACTTCTTCAAATGGAACCAAAACTGCTTCGAATGTACCAACAGCTGCTTCGACGGCACCCACAACAGCTTCGACGGCACCCACAACTGCTTTGACAAGACCAACAACTATGTCGACTCTTTCGACGTCACCCTCAACTGCTTCGACCGCACCCACAACTGCTTCGACCGCACCCACAACTGCTTCGACCGCACCCACAACTGCTTCGACGACACCCACAACTACTTTGACAGTACCTACGACTGCTTCTACGGGCCCAACCTCTGCCTTGACTGTTTCGGCGGCACCCACAACTGCCTCGACGACACCCACAACTGCTTCGGCGGCACCCACAACTGCTTCGACGGCACCCACAACTGCTTCGACGGCACCCACAACTGCTTCGACGTCACCCACAACTGCTTCGACGGCACCCACAACTGCTTCAACAGCACCCACAACAGCTTCGAGGGAACCCACAACTGCTTTGACGAGACCTACAACTGCCTCGACTGCTTCAACGGTTGCAACAACTGCCTTGACTTCTTCAAATGGAACCAAAACTGCTTTGAATGTACCAACAGCTGCTTCGACGGCACCCACAACAGCTTTGACAAGACCAACAACTATGTCGACTCTTTCGACGTCACCCACAACTGCTTCGATGGCACCCACAACTACTTTGACAGTACCTACGACTGCTTCTACGGTACCAACATCTGCCTCGACTGTTTTGATGGCAACCACAACGGCTTCGACGGCACCCACAACTGCTTCTACGGCACCCACAACTGCTTCGACGTCACCCACAACTGAGTAGACTGCTTCGACGGTATCAATAACTGCCTCGACTGCTTTGACAGTATCCACAACTGCATTGACTGCTTCGACGGTACCCACAACTGCTGCAACGGTAGCCACAACTGCTTCAACAATACCAACAACTGTCGACTCTTTCGACGTCACCCACAACTGCTTCGACGACACCCACAACTGCTTTGAAGGCACCCACAACTACTTTGACAGTACCTACGACTGCTTCTACGGTACCAACATCTGCCTTGACTGTTTCGATGGCAACCACAACGGCCTCGACGGCACCCTCAACTGCTTCTACGGCACCCACAACTGCTTCGACGTCACCCACAACTGATTCGACGGCACCCACAACTGCTTCGACGGCACCCACAACGGCCTCGACAGTACCAACGACTGCCTCGACTGCTTCGGCGGCACCCACAACTGCTTCGACAGCACCCACAACTGCTTCGACGACACCCACAACTGCTTCAACGACACCCACAACTACTTTGACAGTAACCACGACTGCTTCTACGGTACCAACATCTGCCTCGACTGTTTCGACGACACCCACAACTGCTTCGACGACACACACAACTGCTTTGAAGGCAGCCACAACTACTTCGACGTCACCCACAACTGCTTCGATGTCACCCACAACTGCTTCGACGTCACCCACAACTACTTTGACAGTACCTATGACTGCTTCTACGCTACCAACATCTGCCTCGACTGTTTCGGTGGGACCCACAACTGCTTCGACGGCAACCACAACTGCATCCACGGCACCAACAACTGCTTCGACGGCACCCACAACTGCTTCGATGACACCCACAACTGCTTCGATGACACCCACAACTGCTTTGACGGCACCCACAACTGCTTTGACGAGACCTACAACTGCCTCGCTGGCACCCACAACTGAGTCGACTGCTTTGACGGTATCCACAACTGCATTGACTGCTTCGACGGTACCCACAACTGCTTTGACGGCACCCACAACTGCTTCAACAGTACCAACAACTGCTTCGACTGTATCCACATCTGCATTGATTGTATCCCAAACTACCTCGACTGCTTCGACTGTACCCACATCTGCCTCGACTGCTTCAACGGTACCAACAACTGCCTCGACTGCTTTGAAGGCACACACAACTTCTTCAGCGGTACCAACAACTTCATTTGACTTCCTTTTCCTTGATCTGCCAGTTCTCACAACTGCCCCAACTGCCTTGACTGCTTCGACGGCACCCACAACTTCTTTGACGGTACCCACAACTACTTTGACAGTACCTACGACTGCTTCTACGGTACCAACATCTGCCTCGACTGTTTCGACGACACACACAACTGCTTTGAAGGCAGCCACAACTACTTCGACGTCACCCACAACTGCTTCGACGTCACCCACAACTGCTTCGATGTCACCCACAACTGCTTCGACGTCACCCACAACTACTTTGACAGTACCTATGACTGCTTCTACGCTACCAACATCTGCCTCGACTGTTTCGGTGGGACCCACAACTGCTTCGACGGCAACCACAACTGCATCCACGGCACCAACAACTGCTTCAACGGCACCCACAACTGCTTCGATGACACCCACAACTGCTTTGACGGCACCCACAACAGCTTTGACGGCACCCACAACTGCTTTGACGAGACCTACAACTGCCTCGCTGGCACCCACAACTGAGTCGACTGCTTTGACGGTATCCACAACTGCATTGACTGCTTCGACGGTACCCACAACTGCTTTGACGGCACCCACAACTGCTTCAACAGTACCAACAACTGCTTCGACTGTATCCACATCTGCATTGATTGTATCCCAAACTACCTCGACTGCTTCGACTGTACCCACATCTGCCTCGACTGCTTCAACGGTACCAACAACTGCCTCAACTGCTTTGAAGGCACACACAACTTCTTCACCGGTACCAACAACTTCATTTGACTTCCTTTTCCTTGATCTGCCAGTTCTCACAACTGCCCCAACTGCCTTGACTGCTTCGACGGCACCCACAACTTCTTTGACGGTACCCACAACTGCTTTGACGGCACCGACAACTGCTTCAACGGAACCCTCAACTGCTTCGATGGCACTCACAACTGTTTCTACTGCTTGGACTGTAACCAAAACTGTTTTGACTGTACCCACATCTGCCTCGACTGCTTCGACGGTACCAAAAACTACCTCGACTGCTTGGACTGTAACCACAACTGCTTCGATGGTACCAACAACTGCTGCAACAGTAGCCACAACTGCTGAAACGGTAGACACAACTGCCTCGACTGTTTCGGCGGTACCCATAACTGCTTCGACCGCACCCACAATGGCTTCGACGTCACCCACAACTGCATCGACGTCACCCACAACTGCTTCGACGTCACCCACAACTGCTTCGATGTTACCCACAACTGCTTCAACGTCACCCACAACTGCCTCGACTGCTTCGACGGTACCAACAACTGCCTCAACTGCTTGGACTGTAACCACAACTGCTTCGACGGTACCAACACCTGCTGCAACAGTAGCCGCAACTGCTGCAACGGTAGCCACAACTGCCTCGACTGTTTCGGCGGTACCCACAACTGCTTCGACGGCACCCACAACTGTTTCAACGGCATCCACAACTGCTTCGACGTCACCCACAACTACTTTGACATTACCTACGACTGCTTCTACGGTACCCACAACGGCTTCGACGGCACCCACAACTGCTTCGACGACACCCACAACTGCTTCGATGGCACCCACAACTGCTTTGACGACACCCACAACTACTTTGACAGTACCTACGACTGCTTCTACGGTACCAACATCTGCCTCGATTGTTTCGGTGGCACCCACAACTGCTTCGACGGCACCCACAACTGTTTCGGCGGCACCCACAACTGCTTTGACTGCTTCAACGGTTGCCACAACTGCCTTGACTGATTTGAATGTACCCAAAATTGCTTCAACTGTAAAAACAACTTCAACAATACAGACAACTGCCTCGACTGCTCCGCCAGACCTACCAACTGCTTCAACGGTTGTCACATTTGCCTCGAGTGCTTTGACGCCTCCCCCAACTGCTTTGACGCCTCCCACAACTGGTTCAATAGCACCCTCAACCGCTTTGACTTTTGACTCAACTTGTTTAACAGTGCCCACAACTGCTTCCACTGTACCAACAACTGCTTCAACTGTACCAACAACTGTTTCAACTGTACCCACAACTGTTTCAACTGTTCCCTCAACTGCTTCGCCGACACCCACAACTGCCTTGAATGCTTCAACGGTACAAACAACTACTTCAACGCCTTTCACACCTGCTTTCACGCTTCCCACAACTGCCTTGACTGCTCCGCCGGTCCCCACAACTGCTTTGACTGCTCCGCCGGTCCCCACAACTGCTTTGACTGCTTCATCGGATGCCAAAACTGCCTCGACTGCTTCAACGGTAGCCAACACTGCTTCGACAGCACCCACAACTGGTTCGACGGCACCCACAACTGGTTCGACGGCACCCACAACTGGTTCGACGGCACCCACAACTGGTTTGATGGCACCCACAACTGCTTCGGCGGCACCCACAACTGCTTCGGCGGCACCCACAACTGCTTCGACGGCACCCAGAACTGCTTCGGCGGCACCCAGAACTGCTTCGACGGCACCCAGAACTCCTTCGACGGCACCCACAACAGCTTCGACGGCACCCACAACTGCTTTGACGAGACCTACAACTGCTTCAACAATACCAACAACTATGTCAACTCTTTCGACGACACCCACAACTGCTTTGACGGGACCCACAACTACTTTGACAGTACCTACGACTGCTTCCACGGTACCAACATCTGCCTCGACTGTTTCGGTGGCACCCACAACAGCTTCGACGGCACCCACAACTGCTTCGGTGGCACCCAGAACTGCTTCGACGGCACACAGAACTGCTTCGGCGGCACCCAGAACTGCTTCGACGGCACCCAGAACTGCTTCGACGGCACCCACAACAGCTTCGACAGCACCCACAACTGCTTTGACGAGACCTACAACTGCTTCAACAATACCAACAACTATGTCAACTCTTTCGACGGCACCCACAACTGCTTCGACGACACCCACAACTGCTTTGACGGGACCCACAACTACTTTGACAGTACCTACGACTGCTTCCACGGTACCAACATCTGCCTCGACTGTTTCGGTGGCACCCACAACAGCTTCGACGGCACCCACAACTGCTTCGACGGAACCCACAACTGCTTCGACGGCACCCACAAATGCTTCGATGGCACCCACAACTGCTTCGACGGCACCCACAACTGCTTCGACGTCACCCACAACTGCTTCGACGTCACCCACAACTGCTTCGACGATACCCACAACTGCTTTGTCGGCACCCACAACTACTTTGACAGTACCTATGACTACTTCTACTGTACCAACATCTGCCTCAACTGTTTCGGCGGCACACACAACAGCTTCGACGGCACCCACAACTGCTTCGACGGCACCCACAACTGCTTCGACGGAACCCACAACTGCTTCGACGGCACCCACAACTGCTTCGACGGCACCCACAACTGCTTCGACGGCACCCACAACTGCTTCGACGTCACCCACAACTGCTTCGACGATACCCACAACTGCTTTGTCGGCACCCACAACTACTTTGACAGTACCTATGACTACTTCTACTGTACCAACATCTGCCTCAACTGTTTCGGCGGCACACACAACAGCTTCGACGGCACCCACAACTGCTTCGACGGCACCCACAACTGCTTCGACGGCACCCACAACTGCTTCGACGGCACCCACAACTTCTTCGACGGCACCCACAACTGCTTTGACGGAACCCACAACTGCTTTGACGGAACCCACAACTGCTTCGACGGCACCCACAACTGCTTCGACGGCACCCACAACTTCTTCGACGGCACCCACAACTGCTTCGACGGAACCCACAACTGCTTCAACGGCACCCACAACTGCTTCGACGGCACCCACAACTGCCTTGACGAGACCTACAACTGCCTCGACTGCTTTGACGGTATCCACAACTGCACTGACTGCTTCGACGGTACCCACAACTGCCTCGACTGCTTCGACGGTATTCACAACCGCACCAACAACTATGTTGACTCTTTCGACGTCACCACAACTGCTTTGACGACACCCACAACTGCTTCAACAGTACCAACAACTGCCTCGACTGCTTTGACTCTATCCACATCTGCATTGATTGTATCCCAAACTACCTCGACTGCTCCGCCAGTCCCGCCAGCTGCCTCGACTGCTTCAACGGTTGCAACAACTGCCTTGACTTCTTCAAATGGAACCAAAACTGCTTCGAATGTACCCAAAACTGCTTCGACTATGCCCAAAACTGCTTCAACGGTACCAACAACTGCCTCGACTGCTTTGAATGTACCCAAAACTGCTTCGACTGTCCCCAAAACTGCTGCGACGGCACCCACAACTTCTTTGACGGCACCCACAACTGCTTTGACGGCACCGACAACTGCTTCAACGGCACCCTCAACTGCTTCGATGGCACTCACAACTGTTACTACTGCTTGGACTGTAACCAAAACTTTTTCGACTGTACCCACATCTGCCTCGACTGCTTTGACGGTACCAACAACTGCCTCAACTGCTTGGACTGTAAACACAACTGCTTCGATGGTACCCACAACTGCTTTCACGGGACCCACAACTGCTTCAACAGTACCAACAACTGCCTCGACTGCTTTGGCTCTATCCACATCTGCATTGATTGTATCCCAAACTACCTCGACACAACTGCCTTAACTGCTTCAACGGAACCAACAACTGCCTCGACTGCTGCCACGGTACCCACAACTACTTCAATGGTACCCACAGCTGCTTTGACGGCACTCACAGCTGCTTTGACGGCACCCACAGCAGCTTCGACGGCTCCCACAACTGCTTCGACGGCACCCACAACTGCTTCGACGGCACCCACAACTGCCTCGACTGCATCCACAACTGCTGCGACGGCACCCACAACTGCCTCGACTGCATCCACAACTGCTGCAACAGTAGCCAAAACTGCCTTGACTGCTTTGACAGTACCCGCAACTGCTTCAACTGCACCAACAACTAACTCAACTGCTTCGACGGTAACCACAACTGCTTCGACGGTAACCACAACTGCTTCAACCCCTCCCACAACTGCTTTGATGCCTCCAACAACTGCTTTGACGGCACGCTCAACTGCTTTGAATGCTTCAACAGTACCAATAACTGCCATGATTGTTCAGCTAGTCCCGCCAACTGCCTTGACTGATTTGAATGTACCCAAAATTGCTTCAACTGTAAAAACAACAATACAGTACAATTCAACAATACAGACAACTGCCTCGACTACTCCGCAATTCCTGCCAACTGCTTCAACGGTTGTCACATTTGCCTTGACTGCTTCGACGCCTCCCCCAACTGCTTTGACTTCTCCCAAAACTGCTTTGATGCCTTCCTCAATTGTTTCGACGCCTCCCACAACTGCTTCGACGCATCCCACAACTGCTTGGACTGTAGCCACAACTGCTTCGACGGTACCAACAACTGCTGCAACGGTAGCCACAACTGCCTTGACTGTTTTGATGGCACCCACAACTGCTTTGACCGCACCCATAACTGCTTCGACGGCACCCACATCCGCTTTGACGGCACCCACAACTACTTTGACAGTACCTACAGCTGCTTCAATGGTACCAACATCTGCCTCGACTTTTTCGGCGGCACCCACAACTGCCTCGACGACACCCACAACTGCTTCAACGGCACCCAAAACTGCTTCGGCGGCACAAACAACTGCTTCGGCGGCACCCACAACTGCTTCGGCGGCACCCACAACTGCTTCAAAGGCACCCACTGTACCCACAACTGCTTCGACGTTACCAACAACTGCTTTGAAAATACCCACAACTGCCTCGACTGCTTCGACGGTACCCACAACTGCCTTGACTGCTTCGACAGCAGTCAAAACTGCCTTGACTGCTTCGACAGCAGTCAAAACTGCCTGGACTTCTTCAAGGGTACCCACAACTGCCTCAACTGCTTCAACAGAACCAACAACTGCCTCGACTGCTTCCATGGTACACACAACTGCTTCAATGGTACCCACAGCTGCTTTGAAGGCATCCGCAGCTGCTTTGAAGGCACCCACAGCTGCTTTGACGGCACCCAGAGCTGCTTCGATGGCACCCACAGCTGCTTCGACGGCACCCACTGCTGCAACAGTAGCCACAACTGCCCTGACTGCTTTGACGGTACCCGCAACTGCTTCAACTGTACCAACAACTGCTTCAACTGCTTCGATGCCACCCACAACTGCTTCAACTCCACCCACAACTGCTTCGACTGCACCCTCAACTGCTTTGATGGCACCCTCAACTGCTTTGACTGCTTCAACAGTTGCCACAACTGCCTCCACTGCTCCGCCAACTGCCTCGACTGCTTCAACGCCTCCCACAACTGCTTCGACGCCTCCCACAACTGCTTTGACGAGACCTACACCTGCCTTGAAGGCACCCACAACTGAGTCGACTGCTTCGACGGTACCAACAACTGCCTCGACTGCTTCGACGGTATCCACAACTGCATTGACTGCTTCGACGGTAACCAAAACTACTTTGACGGCACCCACAATTGCTTCAACAGTACCAACAACTGCCTCAACTGCTTCAACGGTATCCACATCTGCATTGATTGTATCCCAAACTACCTCGACTGCTCCGCCAGTCCCGCTAGCTGCCTCGAATGCTTCAAATGGAACCAAAACTCCTTTGAATGTACCCAAAACTGCTTTGACTGTACCCACAACTGCTTCAACGGTACCAACAACTGCCTTGACTGCTTTGAATGTACCAAAAACACCGACAACTGCTTCAATGGCACCCAAAACTGCTTTGGTGGCACCAACTTCTGCTTTGAATGTACCCACAACTGCCTTGAATGTTTCGACAGTACCGACAACTGCCTTGACTGCTTCAATGAAACCCACAACTGCCTCAACTGTTTTAACAGTACCAAGAACTGCTTTGACGGCACCCACAACTGCTTCGACTGTACCCACAATAGCTTCTACTTTACCAACAATTGCTTCGAATGTACCCACAACTGCTTTGACATTACCAACAACTGCCTCGTCTGCTTTAACGGTAGCCACAACTGTATCGACGGCACCCACAACTGCTTCGACGGCACCCACAACTACTTTGTCGGCACCCACACCTAACTCGACGGCACCCACACCTGCCCTGACTGCTTCAACGGTACCCACAACTGCCTTGACTGCTTCAACGTTACCCACAACTGTTTCGTCGGCATGCACAACTGCCTTGAATGTACCCAGAACTGCTTCCAAGGCACCCAGAACTGCATCGACTCCTTCAACGTCACCTGCCTTTACTACTTTGACAGTACCCACAACTGCCTCTACTGCTTCGACAGTACCAACAATTGCTTCGACTGCTTCATACGTGTACATACAACTGCTTTGAAAAACCCCACAACTGCCTCGACTGCTTCGAAAGTCCCCAAAACAGCCTTAACTGCTTCGACGATACCCACAACTGCTTCGACGGCACCCAGAACAGTTTCTACTGCTTTTACTGTAACCACAACTGTTTTGACTGTACCCACATCTGCCTCTACTGCTTCGTCAGTACCAACAACTGCCTTGACTGCTTTGATGACAACCACAACTGCTTTGATGGTAACCACAACTGCTTCGGCAGTATCCACAACTGCTGCGAAGGTATCCACAACTGCTGCAACAGTAGCCACAACTGCCTCGACTCCTTTGACGGTAACCAAAACATCTTCAGCTGTACCAACAACTTCCTTGACTGTTTTGACAGCACCCACAAATGCTTCAAGGCACCCACAACTGCTTCAACGGAAGCCACAACTGCTTCGACAGAAGCCACAACTGCTTAGACAGAAGCCACAACTACCTCGACTGCTTTGACGGTACCCACAACTGCTTTGACGGTACCCACATTTGCTTTGACGATACCCACAACTGCTTCGACGCCTCCAACAACTGCTTCAACACCTCCCACAACTGCTTCGACGGCACCCACAACTGCCTTGAATGCTTCAACAGTACCAACAACTGCCGCAACTGTTTCAAAGGCACCCACAACTGCTTCGACGACACCCAACAACTGCCTCAACTGCTTCGACGGTACCCACAACTGCTTCGACGGTACCCACAACTGCTTCGACACTACCCACAACTGCTTCAATGGTACCAACATCTGCCTCAACTGCTTTGACGGCACCCACAACTGCTTTGACGGAAGCCACAACTGCTTCGACGGAAGCCAAAACTGCCTCGACTGCTTTGACGGTACCTACAACTGCTTTGACGGTACCCATATTTGCTTTGACGATACCCACAACTGCTTCGACGCCTCCCACAACTGCTTCAACACCTCCCACAACTGCTTCGAGAGCATCCACAACTGCTTCAACTGTACCCACAACTGCTTCAACGATACCAACAGCTGCCTTGACTGTTTCGAAGGCACCCACAACTGCTTCCACGACACTCACAACTGCCTTGAATGCTTAAACAGTACCAACAAGTGTTTCAACAATAGCCACAACTGCCTCGACTGCTTCGACAGTACCCTCAACTGCTTCGACGACGACCACCACAACTGCCTTGACTGCTTTGACGGTACCCAAAACTGCGTCAGCAACTGATTCGACTGCACCCACAACTGATTCGACTGCACCCACAACTGCCTCGACTGCACCCACAACTGCCTCGACTGTACCCACAACTGCTTTGTCTGAACCCACAACTGCCTCGACCACTTCGTCGGTAGCCACAACTGCCTTGACTGCTTCGACTTTAGACACAACTGCCGGACTGCTTTGCCGGTCCCCACAACTGCTTCAGTGGCACCCACGATAACCAGTATTGGTACAACTGCCTCCATATCACCCACTTATGCTTTGACAGTACCCATAACTCCTTCAATACTCACACCCACAACTGCCTATACTTCTTTGACTGTACACACAACTGCTTTGACGTTAGCCACAACTTCTTCGACTGCACCCATAACTGCCTTGACTGCTTCAACTCTACCCACAACTGCTTTGACAGCACCCACAACTGCTTTCACTTCTTTAACAACTGTTTGGACTGTTTCAACAGTACCAACGACTGCCTGGACTGCTTCGACTGTACCCACAACTACTTCTTCTGCTTCCACGGTACCCACAACTGCTTCCACGGCACCCACAACTGCCTCAAAAGCACCCACTATTGCTTCCACAGTACCCTTAACTGTTCATACAGTACTCACAACTGCCTCGAGGGCACCCACAATGGCCTCGAAGGCACCCACAACTGCCTCCACAGCACCCACAACTGGCTCCCCAGCATCCACCGCTGCTTTGACGGCATCCACAGCTGCCTTGACGGTTTCAGCAGTACTCTCAACTCTTTTGACGGTACACTCAACTGCTTCGATGGTACCCACAGCTGCCTCAACTACTTCAACGGTACCCACAACTACTTCGACTGTACCCTCAACTGCTTTGACGGCACCTATATTTGCCTTCACAATTCCCAACAACTGCCTCAACCGTACCTTCCACTTCCTCCACTGTACCCAAAATGGCTTAGACTGTACAGAGTGTAACAGCTTCAATGGTACCCACAACTGCTTCAACTGCTTCTAAGACACCAACCACTGCCTCAACTGCTTTGACAGTACCCACAACTGCCTCGATGGTACTCCTACTGTTTCAACGGCAACAAATTCCTCGACGATCCCCCCACTACTTCCTCCCTAACCATGACTGCATCCACAGTACATACATCTTCTACTGTTTCGCCAGCACCCTGTACTGCCTCCACGGCACCCACAACTGCCTCGACAGCTTCAACAGCTTCAACAGTACCCTCAATTGCTTCGACAGTACCCACAGCTGCCTCGATGGTACTCCTACTGTTTCAACGGCAACAAATTCCTCGACGATCCCCCCACTACTTCCACCCTAACCATGACTGCATCCACAGTACTTACGTCTTCTACTGTTTCGCCCCCATAACTTCCACTGTTTTTAAACTACTTTTAAGGTACCCTCTATTGCTTCAACTTTAACGGCACCCACAACTGCCTCAACTGCACCCAAAACTGCCTCCATGGCACCCACAACAGCCTCACCTGTTCTGACCGTAACCTTGATTGCTTCACCGGTACCCACAACTGTCTCGACGGCACCCACAACTCTCTTCATGGTATCAAAAACAGCCTTGTCTGTTCTGATGGTACCCTTGATTGCTTCAATGGTACCCACAACTGCCTCAACTGTTTCGACAGCAGACAAGCAGACAACTGCTTCAAAAGTTTTTAACGCAATCACAACTGCTTCAATGGTACCCACAACTGCAGACTGCCACTGCCAACTGCTTTTATGGTACCGTATTTTGCTTCGATACCCGCGTCTGCTTCAACGGAACCCCAAACTGCCTCAACTGCTTGGACGGCGCCCACCCTCAACTGCCTCGATGGCACCAACAACTGTCTCATCTGTTCTGACTGTACCATTAATTGCTTCGACCTGTTTCGACCGCACAGACAACTGCTTTGACTGTTTTGACCGCTATCACAACTGCTTCAACGGCACCCACAACTGCCTGAACTGCTTAGATGGCACCAACTGCCTCAACTGCACCCTCAACTGCCTTGATGGCACCAATAACTGCCTCGTCTGTTCTGACCGTACCCTTGATTGCTTTGCCGGTACCCGCAACTGTTTCAACAGTTTTGACCGCAATCACAACTGCTTCAACGGCCCTCACAACTGCCTGAACTGTTTTGCAAGCACCGACAACTGCTTTGACGGCACTAAATACCACAACTGCTTTGACGGAACCCTCTATTGCTTTAACGGTACCCACTCCTACTTCAACGGCACCCCAAACTGCCTCAACTGCTTGGAGGGCACCCACAACTGCCTCGACTGCAACTCAACTGCCTCCATGGCACCCACAACTGCCTTGTCTGTTCTGACAGTAACCTTGATTGCTTCGCCGGTACCCACAACTTTCGAGACTGCATCTTTGGTACCGACGATGTTCTTCCTTTACTACTTTGGCTGCGTCCACAACTGCCTCGACTTATTCAACAGTACATACAACAGATTCCACGGTACCCAAAACTTCTTCAACTGCTTCAAAGGCACCTACAACTTCAACTGGACCCACACCAGCTTTGACGGCACCCACAACTGCCTCTACTATTTTGACCGCAGCCACAAGTACTTCAACGGCACCCATAACTGCCTCAACTGTTTCGACAGCACCCACAACTGCTTTAACAGCATTAACTACTGCCACAACTGCTTTGAAGGTACCCTCTATTGCTTCAACGGTACCCACAACTGCCTCGACGTAACCCACAAATGCTTTGATAGTACCCACAATTGCCTCAACTGCCTTCATGGCATCCACAACTGCCTTGTTTGTTCTGACAGTAACCTTGATTGCTTCGCAGGTACCCTACTACTACTTCTACTACAATTCGGCTGCATCCACAACCGCCTCAACTTACTCGTACAACAGATTTGAGGGCACCAACAACTGCTTTGACGCCACCCAAATCTTCCTCGACTGCCTCCGCAGCAGCCACAACTGCTTCCACGGTACCCACAACTTCTTCAATTGCTTTAAAATCTAAATCTAATCTAAAGGCACCCACAAGTTATTCTACTGCCTCAACTGCTTTGTCCACATCCACAAGTGCTTTGCAGGCACCCGCTACTTCCTCGACTGCTTCAATGGCACCCACAACTGCCTTGACTGCCTCTACAGCCTGCATAACTGCCTCAACTGTTTAACGGTACCCACAACTGCTTCCACGATACCCAAAACGTGCATGAAAACCATATAAAACAATCATCAATGCTCTTCTCTACTGCCAATTCAACTCATGGGTCCCCTGACCTCTTTTACAAGTAGTGATTTGTCATATGCCCCTGGTTCTTCTATATAGCCCAACCCCATCCATCCAAGATTGTTATTTTGTATGTATGTATGAGGCTGTGCCTCTGGTTTTAGTCAACTGTTTTTGCCTTATTGTAATAAAGTATTTATTTTGTATAAACACCAGCGTTTAGTGCAGTTTATTCTGGATGCTTTATTTTTCTCTGTGATGCAAAAATGTGTTACAAAAATCGAACTGTACTTCAGTATTATTAAGTGTGGCCTCAGTGGGTTGCCATTTTGTCTTCTTCTTGAGCCGCAGCCCCCAAACATGTCTGCATGGCCCTGCTGTATCACTGTGGTGCACTGGATCTTCTTCTTCTTATCGTGTCCACAAGACAGTCAGTTACAAGGCTTGGCTAGATGTGGTTCAGCCACAGCTGAACACAGTGCTGTCCCTTCTCATTAAACTCTGCCAAGTCAAGTCAAGTCAAGTCAATTTTATTTGTATAGCCCTTAATCACAGTTATAGTCTCAAAGGGCTTCACATGCCACATGTTTACAACACCCCCCAAACCCTAGCCCCCCTAAGGGCAAGAAAAAACTCCCTTAATTACGTAGGAAGAAATCTTGAGAAGGAACACAGAGTAGAAGGGGATCCCTCCTTCCAGGGATGGTTCAGGAGTGCAATGGGTGCCATAAGTGACTTATAGTAATGTACAAAGTACAAAGATAATAATAATAATATACATATAATATACACAATATACAAATATTAAAATGAGAAGATGATTTGTGTGGTGCTGGCCGGTATCCTTCAGGTGGGGATCACAGCAGCACACTGAAAAACAGAAGCAGACTGCGGTCGGGTTAGATGGGGTAGGGTGGACATGGAACATGTAGAGAATCTCTAGTCTAGTACCTATCGGCAGCAGGGATAGGTTAGTGCTGACTAACGGGTCGATTTAGCTGTAATGAGAGCTGAGGGGCACTCCTAGGCACCAAACGACAATGTAAAAAGGTAGGTTTTAAGTTTAGATTTAAATATTTCAACAGAGTCTGCTTCCCTTATTACAGGTGGCAGACTGTTCCACAAATAGGGTTATTAATAGCTTCATGGAGAAGTCCGATGCTGTGCAGGGTTGCTCCAGCAGGGGGCATATCAGGAGGTGCTGCATGGTTTGTGGTTCGATGCCGCAGTCACACACAACGTCCCCGTCATTTAGGTATCCCCATTTGGCGAGAGTGGCTTTTGCACATCCAACACCAGATCTTATTCTGTTTAGGCATTTCCACACTGCGTAGTTGGTGTCTGCTCCAGGGGGCAGTGCCTCGCTCGCCTTTAGCTCCATTGTTGTTGCTGATGGGAGGTTGTCAAGTCTTTCTTCCCACCGAGTGACTCTTTCACTGCTTGTGCTCGGTGTTCCGAGGGGTGGGAAGCTCTTCAGGAAACTTTTCCTGTATTTAAGGCGGCTTTTGGCTGGCACATGGCCGAAGAGAGGATGTCTTTGGTCAGTAGACTGTTGTTGGCGCTCTTTCTTGCTTGCTGCATTTCGTCGTATCTCTGGTGGGGCTATGCCTGCCAGGATGTACAGACGGTCTGTAGGTGTTGATTTCAGGCAGCCTGTGATAAGGTGGCAGCTAGCATTGAGGGCGGGATCCAACTTCTTGGCATGGGCAGCTCGCTCCCATACTGGGCAGGCATACTCGGCAGCTGAGTAGCAGAGGGCTAGTGCGGTTGACTTCAGAGTCTGTGGGTTAGCACCCCAGGTTGTGCCAGTGAGCTTGCGGATGATGTTGTTCCTCGCACTCACTTTGCACTTGGTCTTCTCAGTGTGGGTCTTAAAAGAGAGGCATCTGTCCAGGGTTACCCCTAGATAGACTGGGTGCTCACAGTGTTCAAGGGAGGTTCCTGACCAGCTGACCTTCAGTTGGCGCTTGGCTTCACGGTTTCTCAGGTGGAAGGCACACACCTGTGTCTTAGATGAGTTTGCACGTAGGTGGTTCTCTTCATAGTAAGGTGTTAGCTCTGCCAGAGCGTTGGAGAGTCTGTCTTCCACAACTTTGAAATCAGTGGCTTGTGCACCTATGCCAAGATCATCTGCATAGATGAAGCGGCGGGTGTCTGCACTTTTTGGTTGGTCGTTGGTGTAGATGTTAAAGAGAAGTGGTGCAAGCACACTTCCCTGTGGGAGGCCATTCCTGAGTCTTCGCCACCTGCTTTTCTTTCCTCCTAGATCAACGAAGAAGTGCCTATTTTCAAGCATGCTTTCAATCAACTCTGTCAGACGGGTGTCTCTTGTGGTCTCCAGGATCTTGCTGAGGAGACGTCTGTGGTTGACTGTGTCATAGGCAGCTGAGAGGTCGACAAACACCACACCAGTTACCATCCCTTCCTCATATCCGTCTTCGATGTACTGGGTGAGGTTGAGTACTTGGCTAGTTGTCGACTTGCCAGGGCGGAAACCTGCTTGTTCAGGGATGAGGTGTTCGTCAACAAAGGTACCAATTCTGTTGAGGATCAGACGTTCAAAGAGCTTGTAGGTGTGGCTCAAAAGTGAGATTGGTCTGAAGTTCTTGGGAGCAGATGGATCTTTCCCAGGTTTCAGCAGTGCTATAATGTGGGCTTTCTTCCAGATGTTAGGGAGCTTGTGTGTTGTTAAGCACTCATTGTAGAGCTGTAGAAGCCACGTCTTTGCCTTGTGACCGAAGTGCTTGATCTGTTCCGTTGCGATATTATCCAGTCCAATTGCCTTTCCTGGTTTGAGGATAGAGATTCCCCCTTCCAGCTCTTCCATAGTAAGCTGTCTTGTAAAAGCAGGGTCCTCGATGTATTTCTTGCGGTTCAGCTTGGTCTTTTTCCCTCTTTCTACTCTTTCCATTTTCGAGCAATTGGTTGGCAACTTGGTTGGCAGTGACTTTTGGGTGCTGAGGAGCTGCTTTAGGATCACCCCGTAGCTTGTGAATAAGTGCCCATGCTTTCTTGCTGTTTTTTGACATGTCTGTGGACTCTATAAGAGCATTCCAGGTCTTGCTTCGCTCTTGGGCAATGCTTTCCATCACCTTCTCGCCTTGGGCAGTTGTTTCATCTGAGAAGGGATCTGCTTCAAACATGCTGACGTAGTTGTCATAGAGTCCTGCACAGTCCTTTGAAAGTCCTGGTATATATTCAACTCTACAGCCTCGTGGGATATGTTTCCGAGCAGTTTTCAGCACCAGGTTAGCAAATTGGTCGTAGTTCTTGCTAACTGGTATTATATTTTTGATCTTTTCTTCCAGCTCGTTGGTGAAACCTTTCCAGTCTGCTTTCTTGTAGTTGAAGCGCCTTTTAAAGGGCACGATGGTTGGGACTACAGCCGCATTGATTAGGATCCCAATGGGACGGTGTTGGCTTGATGGAATAGGGTCCAGCACAGTCTTTTTTACACAGTCCAGCGATGTTACTTGTGACCATGGTGAGATCTGGGTTGTAGCCACGTTTCCAGCGAGCACTGAAAAACGAGTATCCATCCAGTCCTCTACTGCTTCTCCATCCTTGTTCATTTCAGGGTAGCCCCACTGGGTACTGTGGCTGTTGAAGTCACCAATAATGATCTGTGGTTTGCCGTGTACTTTGGGGATTGGCTGGGAAAATACAAAGTCTACAGGTGGTGGTTTATAGACAGATGTTACTACAACACTGCTTAGCTCAACAGATAGGACTTCAATATTATGGTCATCTGACATATCTGTATCTTCTATAGCTGAGCCTGTTTTTACAAATATAGCACTGCCGGTGAGGTCGCTCAATGGCCAGGACCATTCCTGGTATGGTGGGGCGGTTGTTTTCACTCCCTCTGTGCGTCTCTTGCAAGCAGAGGACGTCACAGTGTTGCTTGCTGCATAAGTCGGCTAAGATGGTTTGTTTTGCAGAGGAGAACCCTTCAATGTTCACAGATATGACTGTCAATGCCGGTCTTGAGGAGGTCCCTCGTTTACGACATCGACCTTTGTGTCTATCTCCAGGCATGATTTATCTTGGTGTTCTGTGGCTTGCTGCACTGGTGGTGCACTGGATAGTCAAGGCACACTGGATTAGCCAGCTATTTACCACACAAACATTTTTAAAGTTTCAAACTGTGGTTTAGTTTACTTAGTCTAGGCTTTTCATAATATTATCAAACTTCCATATTTGACAACCTCCTTTGTACTTAATATAAATATAATAATTCAAACTCTACTCACTACCTTCCTATCCTAACCTATATTCAATGACTCAAAACCTACTATTCACACTTTTTAAATTAGACTTTTAAACAAAATACCACCCAAGAAAACCCTAGCAACCACCCAGAACATCAGAGCAATCACATTGAACAGCATAACAACCATACAGAACACACCTGAAACCATAACTCAAACCAAAATATTAAAAACTACAGCACTACTTCACCGTCACTCGACTGTACACTTCCAATATACCTAAAAACCTTTTTCAGCAAGCTGTCAATTTCCCATATACCTCAACTATTTTCAGCAAGCTGCACACCACAATTTATTTTAAAATGTAACTTTCTTTTTAGTTTTGTGTTTAGAATACATATAAATAAACATTAGCAGTGGAAAAAAACATGAAATCAACAAAACAACCATATAACACAAAAACAAAGATTTATGCTCTTTACCGGGGTGTAATGTAAAGGGCTTCTCATTATTTTTTAGAAAGAAGCCCATGAATTAATGTTTCAATGATAACATTGACATTGATTGTTTACATTTCTTACTGCTCCATTGAGTGTAGTTCAACGTTTTAAACTGTACATGAAGGCATTGTTTACTACAATATTGGTAATGTCACAAACGGGTCAATTGTGACAAGTAGGGAGTCCACACGTGATAACAGTTGAACAATATAATTTATTCAATCCTATATCTAACCAAAATGAACGATGGACAAACAATGAATATGGATGTATCAGAATCAGTGGTGAATGCGGTGTGTGGATGAGTGAGAAAGTGTTGTGTGGTGCGGGTGGTGTAAGTATTAGTATTATATATCCAAGGATCAAAAGTGGGTGCTGGATAACCTGTTCCTGGGAGTGGAGAAGCAGACAGAGGGGATTAGACAAGGAAACCTAAATAGTCCATGTGCAGACAGCTCTCACTGCCCAGGTGCGACCAATTGGGCTAACGACCCACCCACTCCACCATGCTCTCTGAGTCAGCAGACTCACCCACTAGCAGGTAGAGTGGGGGTCGTCACACCCTCCCCCTAAAGAAAAGGGGTTCCACCCTATGCTCTAAGCACATGGTACACACAAATAACCTACATTAATACGTACATCAAAATAAACATTGTTTTACCCCTTCACCTATTCCCCTCACCATCCTGCCTCCGCTCTCAGCAACCTAGGGCCCTAGGAAGCAATTTAAGAGAGCGAGAGACAGTAGGGATTGGGGAACAAACGAGAGGGGCAAACAAAAGTATCACATTGGGACCAAATTAGGGTATGCGGGACAGTGCGTCCGCAATTACATTTTGAGACCCTTTAATGTGACGGATGTCCAAAGAATAGGGCTGTAAAAATAAAGCCCACCTCATCAACCTCTGATTGGGATTTTGTAGGGACTTTAAAAAGGTCAACGGATTATGATCCGTATACGCCACCAGTGGAGTCAACCCTGACCCCAGATACACGTCAAAATGTTGTAGTGCCCAAATCAGTGATAACGCCTCCTTCTCGATTACTGAGTAGTTAAGTTGGTAGGTGTTAAATTTCCTCGAGAAGAAGGCCACCGATTTATCCACCCCTTGCACATCCGCCTGCAAGAGGACCGCCCCTGCCCCCACGTTGGAAGCATCTACGAGAAGTTGCGACAGAAGCTCCGATAATAACCCACTAAACCCAGAAAACGCATCAACTCCTTTTTTGTAGTTGGAGGGGGATAGTTTACAAAAGCCACAACCTTATCCTGAACCATGCGCACGCTGCCCTGACCAACCACCTTTCCTAGATAGGTGACAGTGGCTCTTGCAAATTCACATTTGGCCAAGTTAATGGTCAACCGTGCCCAGACCAATTTATTGAATAGTGCCCGGATACGCTGAAGGTGTTCAGACCATGTGTCGCTGTAAATCACCAGGTAAACAGCACACCCATCCAGACCAGCCACAACTCTGTTCATAAGGCGCTGGAAAGTAGCGGGCGCGTTTCGAAGACCGAACGGCATAACCAAGTACTTGTACAACCCAGAGGGAGTGATAAAAGCGCAAATCTCCTGGCCACGCTTAGATAGCGGGACTTGCCAATAACCTTTTAAAAGGTCAAACTTACTCACGTAAGTAGCCGATCCCACCTGATCTACACAGTCTTCCATGCGGGGAAGAGGAAACACATCTGGTTTGGTAATGTTATTCACTTTACGAAAGTCAGTACACGGTCTATAGGTTCCGTCCGGTTTACCGACCAACAGGCAAGGTGACGCCCAACTTGACGAACATGATTCGGCAATGTGGTTGTCCAACATATACTGAACCTCATTGTCCAAATGCTTGTGTTTCTCTGATGAGACACGATAGAATCGCTGCTTTATTGGCGCTGCTTCGCCCACATCTACATCATGTTCAATTAGATGTGTGCGTGAGGGTACATCTGAAAATAAAGCCGGATAACGGTTAATCAGAGCTATTAACTCAACACGCTTTGAGTCATCCAAATCTGCCAAAATCACATCCAACTTTCCCAATTTTTCAACCGCCCTTGCAAAACCACATCAGGGTTTACTCCCTCCTCCGGGCCGGCTACTGGAGAGGTGGACCGGTCCACTGTAGTGGTACAGAGAGAAACCTTCTCACACTCCCCATTATTCCCCTCCCCTTTAGGTTGGCCAGAGTAGTAGGGTTTTAAAAGGTTCACATGACATACTCTATTGGCCTTTCTGCCTTTGGCAATAACATAATTCAGCTCAGTCAACTGCCGCACAACAGTGTAAGGGCCTGTGAACTTTGCCTGAAAGGGAGAAGTTACTACCGGCTGTAAAAGCAAAACTTGATCGCCAGCCTTAAACTGCCTAGGCTCAGCGCGACGATCATAAAGGGACTTCATCTTTCCCTGAGATTTCCCTAACTTCTCCTTCGCACACTCAACAGACAAAACCAACCTGCGTCTGAAACCATTAACATAATCAACCAATTTCCGGGGGGGTTTTGCCATGTCCCAGCTGTCTTTCAACACAGCCATGGGACCACGAACTTTGTGACCAAAAACCAGGTCATTAGGGCTAAACCCTGTGCTCTCCTGGACTACCTCTCTGGAGGCCAATAGGAGCCAGGGCAGTCCCTCTTCCCAGTCACCCCCCAACTCTGTACAATAAGAGCGTAGCAATGACTTCAACGTTTGATGAAAACGCTCTAAAGCTCCCTGAGACTGGGCATGATACGCTGACGCTTTGTTGTGCTTGATATGTAGTTGCCGGAGAATTTCTGCAAACATATGTGAAGTGAAATTGGAACCCTGATCACTCTGAATTATTTTGGGTATCCCAAACACAGAAATGAACTGTCAGTGCTTTAACAACAGACTTTGTGGTTATTGATCTAAGCGGAAATGCTGCCGGGTATCTGGTCACCTGACACATTACAGTAAGCAAATACAGATGTCCCTGTTTGGACCGCGGTAATGGCCCAACACAGTCAATAATCAAATGTTCGAATGGCTGATCAACAGCAGGAATAGGAGAGAGCGGGGCCGGTTTGATGGTCTGACTCGGCTTCCCAGTTAACTGACACGTGTGACACGTTTTGATATATGCGGAAACATCACGTTTTAAACGGGGCCAAAAACAGTGTCTCAGTGCCTGGTCATACGTTTTCCTCACTCCCTGATGCCCTGCAACATTGTTATGACAAGTCTGCAACACCAATGGACGAAACTTGTATGGTACCACAAACTGAAAAATTGGTTCACCGACAAAAGCATCTCCATGAGGCACCCACTTCCGAAACAACAAACCTCCATGAAGACAATACCCATGCGCCGAGCTACCCATTTCATCAAATGGCACGGCTTTCTCAAACAGCTCTCGTAAAGCTGGATCATTTACCTGCTCTGTAGCCAACTCAGCCTGCGACATGGACTGGAATTGCTCAGGCAGAATCAAACCCACATGAACCGCTTCAACATCTGTCGTCTGGGTAGTACCCCGCGCGTCACACGCTGCTGTCATGGTACGTGTAACGGCACAGGCTGGATACACCATGACACCATCAGACGAAGTGTCTAACAAGGTTGGACTAGGCGATTTTTGGGTGACTACATTTGGGAGAGGCCCATCGGCCCACACTCGCACCCCGGCCAGATTGTTACCCAAAATGATGTCCACTCCATTAACAGGCAACTCAGCACGCACACCTATCTGCACATCACCATTCCCCAAACCTGAAACCAGAGAAATGTTATGCACAGGAACAGGGAAGACAGACATCCCCATCCCTCGGATCAAGATAACATCCCCCGTGTCAGATTCCGTTGAAAAAGGTAACACTGACTCACGCACAAACAAATCAATTGAGCCAGTGTCCCGCAGTATCTTGACCGGCACCTTATCGTCACTGCCCTGTAAAGACACAAAACCATCAGAAAGGCCCCATACTCTTCCAGGCATTTCTGTCCTATGGTCTTAACAGACGGTACCGATGGCGACACCATCACCTGGGTGAGGGAATTGGCCAGAAGAGCAGGTTTCACCTGTGCTCTAAATCTACCTTTTGATCCAAGAAGTGGGCACTCATCCTTCCAATGTCCAGAACGTCTACAGTAGTTACACGTTTTGACGGACGCCGATGGCTGTCTATCCCGTGCATCATAATCACTCCTAAGGGCATTTTTCTCTGATCCAAACCTTGGACGAGGAGAAAAGTTTTCCCTGCTATGAGCCTTCTCTGTAACTGAACCATTGAAGTTACTTTTGTGAATTAACACATACTCATCAGCAAAAGCTGCTGCCTCACCCGGCGTCTCTGCCCTCTGCTGTGTAATGTAAGTGGCAACATTGTTAGGAACAGAGTTTCTAAACTGCTCTAATATTACCAGATCACAGAGCTTTTCAAAGGTATGGACCTCAGACGCTACACACCAACGGGTAAACTGGGTACTCAAATACCGTGAAAACTCAAGATGAGACTGTTTGTCTCTTTTTTTCCACGTTCGGAACCGCTGTCTGTAAGCCTCAGGTACAAGTTTGTACACTTTAAGCACCGCAGATTTCACTCGTGCATAGACCTTACAGTCTGCGGGACTCAAAGCGGAGTATGCCTCCTGGGCTCTACCAGTGAGAACACACTGCAACATCATACAACCATCTTCATCACTCCAGTTCCTTGCCTCTGCCAAACGCTCGAATAATGAAAAAAATACATCGGGGTCTTTCTCATTAAATTTGGGAAGCAAGCGCAGATCATGTAAAATGTCTAACGAGGTGGCCGCCCCCCGAGACGGATCACCAGTAACATCAGCAACCTCTGAACCGAGCCACTTTCCCTGCCCGACTAGATCTAGCTTCCTATTCTGCAGTTCTAATTTGGCAAGCTCAGTCTTCTGCTTCATTTCCTCTAAAGCCAGTCTCTGCTTTCCTTCCTCTAAAGCCAACTCCCGTCTCTGCTTGCCTTCTTCTAAAGCCAGTCTCTGCTTTCCTTCCTCTAAAGCCAACTCCCGTCTCTGCTTTCCTTCCTCTAAAGCCAACTCCGGTCTCTGCTTTCTTTCTTCTAAAGCCAACTCTTGTCTCTGCTCCAACTGCAGAAGTTCCTTCTGTTGCTCAAAACTGAGAGTTTGTCGTCCAGCTGGCTTGAGAACACCCTTCTCTACCAAATCTGCCTTTAAACTGGTTTTGACAGCCACCTTTGACAGTCTAACAAGTATCTCAATTTCATATTTCTCAGCAATTAACAACTGCTCCTTAGTACACTGATCTAACAGTTCTACTGATGGTGACTCTTCAAAGTCATCCACAACAGAGGCCATGGTACACTATTGGTTACAAACAAACAAATCAAACTTATGTTGGGATCATGAAGCGTGATAACCAAGAACAAGACAGTCTGATCAAATGGAACCTCCCCACCCTGACTAACTAAAGATACTAACTAACTATCTAACTAACTCAAACCCTAGTCTTCGTGCCACTACTTGTAGGGGGTACTTATGCAGTAGAACTCTCTGGGCAGAAGAAGCAACTGTTATACAGCCGCCCCTCTGTGCCAGAGATCTGCTCCCGAGAGATTTGCAGCCGCCTAAAGGTCACACCAAGACAAGCCCCCCTATTGGGAACATGCCATCTTAGCCTATCCGGGGATTAATGGTTCCCAAGACGCACAGACTGTCCCATTAAGGTACCAAAACTCCAACGCCTCAACATGAGTAATACCTAAATGTAACCAAACAAATTAACAAACCTCTTGACTACAAGAAATCTGCAGAGAAAGAAGAAAGAAAACTGCTACTTTTCCAAATCCCAAACAATCAAACACCCAAGAACAAAGAACAAATCACATGTGGTACTCCCCACAAATAATTAGGCTACAAACCAATGCTAACCAACAGGCTATAAACACTAGCTCCAAACCCTCAGGTCACAGACACTAGTTTAACCAATTAACCTAATTATCCTTTCCAATTAGCCCTTCCAGAATCAGACAGAGCCAAACAAATTGTCCCAACAGGAACTCAAACACAAATGCCAGCCAAATTACCAAACACAAATGCCAGCAAGAATCTAACCACACTAGGCCAAATTACAACAAGCAAAGTCAATTTCAACAAAACGGACGAGCCCCCAACTTGTCACAAACGGGTAAATTGTGACAAGTAGGGAGTCCACACGTGATAACAGTTGAACAATATAATTTATTCAATCCTATATCTAACCAAAATGAACGATCGACAAACAATGAATATGGATGTATCAGAATCAGTGGTGAATGCGGTGTGTGGATGAGTGAGAAAGTGTTGTGTGGTGCGGGTGGTGTAAGTATTAGTATTATATATCCAAGGATCAAAAGTGGGTGCTGGATAACCTGTTCCTGGGAGTGGAGAAGCAGACAGAGGGGATTAGACAAGGAAACCTAAATAGTCCATGTGCAGACAGCTCTCACTGCCCAGGTGCGACCAATTGGGCTAACGACCCACCCACTCCACCATGCTCTCTGAGTCAGCAGACTCACCCACTAGCAGGTAGAGTGGGGGTCGTCACAGTAAATACATTTATATTTTTGGGTCCTGACATAATGATCAATGACACACCTGAACTACAATTTTCTTTTTTGTGTCCTGACTTAATGACACACCTGAACCACTGGTGTAGAGGATATGTTTCTCAGTGAAGATGGTATGATTGAATGTAAAATACATTTATTATTTATTATTTTGTTTACATGGTAAAGGTTACAGAAGGTTCATTATTTAGGACCAGGAGACCAGTGGAGTAACAAACAAGTGTGAAGTCTCAAAGTTTGGTCCAAAATGTAAGCGTCCACTGAGTAGATAAAAGCAGTTTAAATTGCGGCAGTCATGTTGAAGGTAATGGTGGATTGAGTCCATCAAAACAGCTGTAAAATCCTTGTAGGACAGATCGGACCTAAGGCTTTCTCAGGAAGAGGTGTTGACATTTTGAGAAGATTATTTTGCTGTTGGGTGTCAAGTTTGTGGTCTATGGTGGTTCCCGGGTATTGATATGCTTCCACCTTCTAGTGTTCCTGTTGTCCATCACTTTAAGCAAGGCCATTTAAAAGGTTGACTGTACGTGTCCTGAATTAAAGGAAGGCATTAAATCGAATTTAGATAGCCGTTACCATCATGGGCAGAATCATGAGCGTCCCTCCGTAGCTATGGAGAAGAAGGTTGGTGGCTCAAAGCTTGTTGGTCAGAAGTGCAGCTTCAAGAGCAATTGCTGCATTATTAACATAAGGGTAGTTGATTCCTCTACGTTCTTCAGGATGATTAGGATTAAGTTAGTTGACTCCTCTACGTTCTTCAGGATGGGAAATTTGAGTAGGGTCCCAAGAAGGGTACATTCAGTTTGGTGTGTACATCGGGTAGTCCATGGGCCATAGCCAACTATTTCACATATTGGTACCACTCAAGGTGGCAAATTCTAATACATTTTTTTGAAAATGTCCATAGATGATATTTTGGTATGGTATATCATTTTGGAAGCGGTAGCTTTGTATCAGTTGTCAGCACATGAAGTGAACCACCCCCTACAATAAATTGGATTCTAGACACTGATTCATGTCCTAATTTAGAGTAATTTTCAGGACCTTTACTTATGTTTTTGATGATCAGTCATCAGCACATGAAGTTAACCACCCCCTACAATAAATTGACTTCTAGACGCTGATGCATATCCTAATTTAGGCTCATTTTCAGGACCTTTACTCATGTTTTCTGAGGACTTGTTTAGTATCATTTTAAAGGGTAGCTTTCATTTAAGCTCAGTTGTTTAGTATCATTTTAAAGGGTAGCTTTAATTTTAAAGGGTAGTGTAGTGGCAAAAACAGCTGAGTTTTTCCTTTAACCCATAAATCCTAAGTTCCTACGTTCTTACTGGATTTGACCACAATGGAGAAAGCGGTAGAAGCAGTGTCAGACTCGCAGTTCTTGCCAATAATCCAACGCGTGAGTTTGACTGTCCAATGATGCCGGTTTTATTGCAAAGAAAAAAGATAATACAAAATAAGGATGTCGTTGCAATTTCAAAGTCCAAGTTATTACATTCAGCAAATAAAGGATGCATAGGCCCAAACGGAGCGTGGTTCAGCGACCGAGAACCGAGGTCAATGACGGTATTTGCGTCCCGCCTTCTCCCCGTCATGCGCGCCTGGCAGCCATTTAAAGGGTTGCACCTTCACCACCTATAGAGGGCGCACTCAGGATTCCAACAAAAAAGGGTAAAATCAATAAATTATTCAAAATATAAAAAACTTAAATGCGGCTCCTACACCGGCCCCTAATTGTTCTCTATAGAATCAATTACTCAAATTAAAAAAGGAGCCAAGAGGGGCAATTTATCAATCAAATAAATAAGCACTTAATGCTTCCAGAGATATGTAATGCATAATGACTTAGAGAGAGCATGAAATCATGCATACATTACATTCCTTCCTCATGTGATCAGGAACACTGGTCACTCTTCAGACTCAAGGATTTGGCACAGCTTGGTTATGGGCCTCTCTAGGACTGAAGTCTTTGTCTTGAGCTTCACTGACCGCACCAGACCCCTTGCATCAGGTTTTGTCTCCAGCACTCTTCCTAATGGCCAGGACCCTCGAGGAGCAGTGGGGTCAACGACCAAGACAATGTCTCCGACACTCAGGTTCCTCTTTAGTGAAGTCCATTTCTGCCTCTCCTGCAGCAGCAGAAGATATTCTTTGGTCCACCTTTGCCAGAACAGATCGGCCATGTACTGGACCTGTTTCCAGCGACGTCTGGCATAGATGTCGGACTTCAAAAAGGTTCCAGGGGGTAGGATTGGCTTGGCTTTCAAGAGTAGGATGTGGTTTGGGGTCAGCGGCTCTAGGTCATTTGGGTCTGAGGACACTGTGGAGAGGGGACGATTGTTCAGGATTGCCTCCACCTCGCAAAACAGAGTTTGGAGGCCTTCATCATCGATGGACTGTTGATGGAGAGTGGCGTTCAGCACCTGGCGGACAGATCTTATCATCCTTTCCCAGACTCCGCCATGGTGTGATGCTGATGGGGGATTAAAACTCCACTCAATTCCATCTGGAAGCAAGGCATCTTGGATTTTCCTCTCATTTAGTGACATCAGGGCCTTCTTGAGCTCTCCATGCGCCCCCACCAGGTTCGTTCCATTATCAGACCTGATGTGCTTCACTTGGCCCCTCCTGCAGACAAATCTCCTCAAAGCATGAATGCATGAGTCTGTGTCAAGTGTAAAAGCAACTTCCAAATGAATAGCCCGACTGGACATGCATGTAAAAAGAACTCCATACCTCTTGATGGTGGTTCTGCCTCGTTTCACCTCAAATGGGCCAAAGTAGTCCAGCCCGACATTGGTAAATGGAGGGAGGTCAGGTAGGATTCTTTCTAACGGCAAATCCGCCATCTTCTGTTCACTTGCTTTGCCCCTTGAACGCCGACACAAGACACACTTTGAGAGCACCTTCCTTGCCACCGAGTTGCCTTTTACAATCCAGTACTTTTTCCGGAGCTCTGATAGCATGTAGTTTCTGCCGTTATGGCCACAGCGTTCATGGATGTTTCTTAAGAGCAGTATCGAGATGTGTGAGTCTTTGGGCAAGATGCAAGGATGTTTGGTTTCCTCAGGCATTGCAGATTTGCGCAGTCGGCCACCTACTCTCAAAATGCCCTCGTCTAGGACAGGATCGAGCCTACAGATCCTACTGCCCTTGTGCACTCTAGGCGGGGTCATTTCCAGTGTTGCAATTTCAGCACTAAATGCTTGTCTTTGGGTGTATGTGACGACTGACCTTTCTGCCTCTGCCAGATCTTCAACAGTGAGAAGCTGTCCACCAAGGCAAATCCTGAAATCTTCATTTTTCATCCTCACCTTTTTCGTGCTTGAGCGGGTGCTGATTTGAGATGAGGGCTGCTCCTTTCCTCTTTTCACAATCAGCATCAACATCCTTTTCAGTCTGAGGTACCATGCCACTGCTTTAAGTAGTCTCTTCCAGTCTGAAAAGAACCAAATAAGCTGGTCTGTGGGTGTCACAGGGCTCACTACTGCTGCCAATACAGTAGCACTTTTCCTGACCTCTGGATCGTCCTGTGACACTGAGCCCAATACTACCTCCACTGGCCAACTTTCCTTTGGGTTCCATAAGAATTCAGGGGCATGTGTCCATCTGGTTGGGTTCAGGGTGGGTTACCATGGCCGCGCCGGTGTTTTTGGCTGCTTGTCATCGCGTGTTACTGTTCCTGTTTGTCCTGTTTATTTTTGTTTTGTTTGTACCACCATCACAAGGCATCACAGTCTATGATCGCCAAACGCTATTGAACATTCGAGCCTCCTTTATGGATGTTTGTGCGCTGGACACCAATGGCCGGAATATCCACCGCTACCTGCTTCCTCGTCTACCGGAGGGACTGCGGGCGCCGTGCTGCGCCTGTCACCGCAGGAGGAGACGATCCAGGAGGCGGGGTAGGCGGGCAGGTGCCTCGGTCAAACTGCGGAGCCTCGCTGGTTCCCGTTCTCCGTCTCCACCGAGCTATCACCTTCAGCTCTACGATGGTGGACCCGACCAGCGCCCGCACTACATCCACCGACGTTCTCTGGAGCCGAGATACACCTCACTTCGCCTGATCACACCGGACGCAAACCTGGATCGGCTGGCCGGGGGCTCGCCTGGGACTCCAGCCAGGCCGCACGTGAAGCGCGGAGGGGCAGTCCCCGACAACCTTCGCCCGCTGGTGTGGATCCCATGGCCGTCGGATTGTACCGCTGCTGCCCCGGACCCGGTTGAAGTGAAAATGGCTCTGATCAACGCGAATCACATCTCCAATAAGACTTTTGTCTTGAATGACTTTGCGACCACAAATGGTCTGGACTTCCTACTGTTGACGGAAACCTGGCTCTCCGTTGGTGAGTTTGCACCACTTGTTGAAATGTGTCCTAGTGACTGTAATTTCTTCAGTGCACCCAGATCCACCGGACGAGGTGGAGGTCTAGCCGTGGTGTTTAAAAGCACATTCAACTGCCGCATTCTCAAGTGTGATTATTTCTCCAGCTTTGAGGTACAGCTGATCATGTGTGACTTGGACACTCCTCTCCTAATCGTTCTTGTCTACCGTCCGCCAAGTAGTAAGAACTTTATTTCACAATTCTCTGACTTTCTCTCCAATACTGTGTCGAATCATGACAGAATTTTGATTGTTGGTGATTTTAACATTCATGTATGCTGCCCGTCAAAGCCTATGGTGTCGGACTTTCTACACCTGATCGACTCGTTTGGTCTTGCTCAGCATGTCACTGACTCTACCCACAGACTAGGCCATACACTAGACCTAGTGCTAACATCTGGTTTCCCAGTGTCTAATGTAAACACATTGAATGCATGCTCCTCTGATCATCTTGCTGTTGTGTTTACCCTGTCTCTGTCACTCCCCTCACCCGCATCCCCTCCCCCTGTATGTCTCTCTCGTAACATTAACACCTCGACTGCCAGTAAGTTCTCCTCTGCCTTCCTAGTTGCCCCTAACATCTCCACTATTGTAGCCCCTCCCTCCCACCTTAACACTGAAGAACTTACCTCCCTGTTCAACTCCGCCTGCCTCTCTGCCCTAGACTCTGTGGCCCCTCTTAGAAAGAAAAAGCCTAAGCCTAAAGGACAACCCTGGCTCAATGATAACACCAGAGCCCAGAGAAAAGAGTATAGGAAGGCGGAGCGAAAGTGGAAACATGATAGACTGCATGTTTCACTTGAAATGCTCAGAGACAGCCGTATTAATTATCAGGCTGCGGTTAAGGCGTCGAGAGTCACATACTTCTCCGGCCTCATCAACAGCTCTCACAACCCCAGGACCCTGTTCACTACCATCAACTCTCTCATTAACCCCCCCCGTAGCACCCACCTGGATGTGTCCCCAACTAAGTGTGAGGAATTTTTAGTTTTTTTCACCACCAAAGTTGAGGACATCAGGAGGAACATCTCACCACCCACACGTAACCTAGCTCTCACTCTGGCCTGTTCATCCAACCTGCCCTGTTTTCAGCCCATCACTCTACCCACCCTCACAGAGATAGTTTCCTCTATGAAACCCGCTACCTGCCCCCTTGATACTGTCCCCACTGCTCTCCTGAAGCAGGTATTTCACACAGTTGGTCCCAGCATCCTCTCCATTATTAACAGCTCCCTGGCAACTGGTACCGTCCCAACCTGCTTTAAACATGCAGTGGTACAGCCCCTTTTGAAAAAACCCAACCTAGACCCCACTCAGCTCATTAACAACAGGCCAATTTCCAAACTCCCGTTTCTTTCAAAATTAGCTGAAAAGGTCGTTCTGCGCCAACTGTCTGCCTACCTGCAACAGAACGACATCCTAGAGATATTTCAGTCAGGGTTTAGAACTGGACATAGCACAGAATCTGCCCTCCTCAAAGTGTCCAATGACCTACTCCTTGCTGCTGACAACCGTGACTGCTCTGTCCTGATCCTGCTTGATCTTAGCGCAGCATTCGACACTGTAGATCACATGATCTTGTTAGACCGTCTCCAACATGGAGTAGGTGTCAGTGGCACTGCTTTAGCCTGGTTATCCTCATATCTCACCAATAGAAGTTTTTCAGTCAACATCGGCAGTTCCTCCTCCTCCTCCGCCCCCCTCTCCTGTGGTGTCCCCCAAGGGTCCATCCTTGGCCCCATTCTATTCTCCCTTTACATGCTACCCCTTGGTGTTATCATTCGGAAGTACAACATTTCTTTTCATTGCTACGCCGATGATACACAACTTTATATTTCCCTGAAACCCAATGACCGGTCCAAACTAGACAGTCTTATGTCCTGCCTAGAGGACATTAAATGTTGGATGGCACAAAACTTCCTCCAACTCAATGAAAACAAAAGTGAAATAATCCTATTTGGCCCCCCAGATTCTGTCACTTCCCTCACCAACAGTTTAGGCAACCTGTCCACCCTTGTCAAGCCCTATGTCAAGAACCTAGGGGTGATTTTTGACTCACAATTCAAATTTGACAGACAAGTGAATGCAGTAGTGAAGTCATGTTTTTTTCAAATTCGCATCATTGCCAGGCTCAAACCCCTTCTCTCCCCCGCAGACCTTCAAAAGATTATCCACGCTTTTGTTTCATCCCGCTTAGATTACTGTAACTCCCTCTATATCGGCATCAGCCAGTCATCTCTATCCCGCCTACAACTGGTTCAGAATGCTGCCGCGAGACTACTGACCGGAACTCGTAGGAGAGACCATATCACCCCTGTCCTTGCCTCCCTTCACTGGCTTCCAGTCCGCCAAAGAATAGACTTTAAGGTTCTGTTGTTCGTGTTTAAAGCCCTGAATGGACTGGCCCCCTCCTACATCTCAGACCTCCTTTCCCCCTACTCCAACATCAGGTCCCTCAGGTCAGTTGATCAGAGGCTCCTGACGGTCCGGGGGTCTAATCTTAAGCTCAAGGGGGGCCGTGCCTTTGCTGTCGCAGCCCCTAACCTGTGGAACAGCATCCCCACCTCCATTAGGCTTGCCCCCTCGACTGAAACCTTTAAGTCTAGGCTCAAAACACACCTCTACTCCTTAGCGTTCCCCGATTCACCCTGACTTGTGCCCTGTTTCCCTGATTTGTCCCCCTGTTTAACTGTGTGTTTCCAACTGTATTTTGTCTAAATGTGTAATGCTGTTTGTTTAGTGTTTGTTTTGATTCACTCTGTACAGCACTCTGGTTGACGTGTGTCATGTTTAGATGTGCTATATAAATAAATCTGATTGATTGA